>JASXSY010000534.1:0-343055 GCA_034509805.1 Sipha maydis | reverse complement strand
TATTTATAACATTTCTTTTTTACATTTTTGGGGGAGGGGTTGAAACCCTAATTCCCCCTTCCATTGCGTTTATGCCTAAAAGCCTTTATTCTTAACTTTTCTTACTTTTTTTTTCTACGAAATATTTGTGTATGAAAATATTATGAAATTTTAAAATTATATTTTAAAAGATAATTAAAAAGCTTGTATGATACTGTTCTGAGTTATATGTCCTTTTGTATTTAACTGTTGGATTATAATTATTAATTTTTATTCGATTAAAATAAATTTCAAATTATCGCATTTGAAAAACGAAGTAATGATTTTAAACGTTTTTAAAAAAAAATCGTCCGCGTTAATAATTTAATTTTTTTTTGTGTCAAACAGCTTACAGGGTTAATTGGAAAAATTCAAGACTAACCTTTTATGTGATTTTCTAATTATTAAAAACAAAATTACTCACGCTACGAAAATAAGTATAAACGCATGCAATGTAACCAGAGGCGGAACTACCAATTTTTACGCCTGAGGAAAATGTTAAAATAACAGCCCTATCGTATACCAAAATTCAAATACCCTCCCCTACTATTTTTTTCTAATAATTAGCATACAATCATACTTATTGAGATTTAAACACATTATCAGTAAAAAAGTTTAAAATACCAAAGTAGTGGTGAATTATATCCTATGAAAATTACACCCTTTAAAATTGTACGTCCGGAGATAAATCACCGCCTTCCTTCTCCTAGTTCCGTCTCTGAATGTAAAATTGATTCTAGGATGGGTACATCATCCAGGATTTGATTATTTTGATACTAATAGTTCAACAATATCTATCCGCGGGAAAAATTTGTTAAATCCACGTTTCCAACAGTGCATGATAATGACGACGGTTGACACTTTTCAAATCATTGTGTCTGGCGTTACTGTTTACATTTATTTTTCGTTGTTGATAATAAAATATCCTGTTATCTATAGTTTTCGCGCCTTAATTGCTTGACGCGGTATTCGAAGCATATTGTGTTTGTCAAACTTTGTCTGTCCTAAGGGCCGAACCGTTGATAACAATATTATGGTCCTAAGTTCTACAACAGAATGAATATTGTTTTCTTGTTTTGTGGTAAATTATTTTTAGCGCTTTGTATGTTTACTTCGTGCAATGATTACGTAGTTGTTGATATTTGATGATTACCGAAATATAATTAAATTTCCTGCGTCAACCATGTATACTAATAAGCGTTTTTATTTTTATTACACTTTAGGTTTCTTCTATTACCGGTATTAAATTGATTCCGCTGTACTGAAGTGTGGTTTTTCAGTGTCCACTTTAAATCAGTTTACGATGTCAATAAAAAACGAGACGGCGAGACACGAAAATGCCGATAGCAGTGATGAGTTGTTATGCAAAAAACGAAAACTCGATAAAATGATGGATGGATCGATTGTCAATTTAAAATTAAAAAATTTCATGTGAGTCAATTCGAAAAAAAAAACATTTAATAGTTATTTTGTTAGGTTTATAGGTGTCATGTTATTTTAAATAACTTATTAAATTTTTGACATTATTTTTGATTTTAATTGATTAAAAATACTTCCTTTTATGTTAAGATGTAATTTATTTAATATAAGTATATTAAATTGGCTGTTATTCTAAACATTGAAAAATATACAAAGAACTAAAATATTGTTAGACATGGCTGTATTGAGACATTGATAACTCCAAGATATAACTAATTATTAATTTCTTTTAATTAATATTTTATTATCTAGGACTTTTACCAAAGTTGAATATCATGGACATCCAAAAATAAATTTGATTATTGGACCCAATGGATCTGGAAAATCATCAATTGTAACAGCCTTTATATTAGGGTTTGGTGGTGGTCCAAAAGATATAAACAGAGGAGATAAAGTAACTATAATTTATCATGCGAATAAAATAGGTCATTAATTTACTGTATAACCCTTGAGCAGTTATTGATTTAAGTAAAATTATAATGTTTTGAAACATTTGTACTATTATATTTAAATTTATAATTATTATACTAGGAAGGTTGGAATTAATCTAGTTGAGCCACAATGAGAGGTAAAATTATGTGTAAGGTAATAAGTAATTAAGGGTTAGGTTTAGTTGTGGGATGAGAAACAGATGAAAATTGGGTAACTCAAGATAGGCATGAAGAAGAAATGATATTAAAGAGAAGTGGTATTAAATTCAATGGGGGGATATGGAACAAATTTGAAGGATAAGATTAATATTAAAACCATGTTAAGAATCAATTTTAACATTACTTAGTTGTATTCATTTATTATAGAATATTTTATAATCAAGGGTTATATTTAATAACATTATTTTATAATTAAAATATAGGTTAGTCAATTTATAAAATTGGGAAAATCTCAAGCTGATATAACTATTGAGCTTTATCAAAAATCAAAGGAAAATATGTGTTTGAGAAGATCAATATTTATTAACAATGAACCTTGTCATTATTATATCAATAATGTCAGGGTCACAAAAAAAAAAGTATGCATTATTAAAGAATATTTTATTATTTATTATTAAATTATTTTGTATTTTTTTACTATTGCAGTACATTGCAACTGTTGAGAGTTTTAACATAAAAGTGCATAACTTATGCCAGTTTTTACCACAAGACAGATTGGAAGATTTTTCTAAGTTAGATTCAAAAGGTTTATTATTAAATACGTTACAAAGTATTGGTTAGTTAATTATGATTTGATTGATTTTATTTAGTAATATGAATTATTATAATATATTATTTCTATTATAGAAGATACAGATTTATTAAAAAATTTGATAGAGTTAAAAAGTCTTGCTGATGGTCTTGTTACTTTCGAAAATGACCAAAAAGAATTAAAAAATGCAATAAATTCAGAATTCGCTGTTAATTCAAAGTAATTATTTTTAAGATATATAATTATATTCATAATATTTTAGATTATTTTGGAGTAAAGAATGATATTGATTTTCATTTTGGATAAGTTTTCTGTATGATAAATTTTAATTTATTTTGATTTAGATTCTTGGTAAATCAAATAATGTAATAATGTATTGGCACTGACTATATGAATAAATTACATATTTCATATAGTCTGTGGTAATGGTATTATTGTTATAATTATTTTACTATAGTTTATTTATTGATGTCCAATTTTTTAATGAGCTATATGAACCAAAAAAACCTTATTAATTTTGAAATATTGATGAATTTTTATTTTGAATCATTTAATACTTTTTTTATTATACTTATAGATAAAAAAGTATTAAATGATTCATTTTGGTCTTTTTGGTTCATATAAACTTATTAAAAGTTTGGACATCAATAAATAAACTATAGTAAAATAATTAAAACAATAATACCATTACCACAGACTATATGAAATATGTAATTTATGTAAATATGTAACTACTTTGTTTTAAGATGTTTAATATTTAATAATATTTCATACATATGTACAATTTTTTTTGTTATTTATGTATTTATTAACGTAACATACCTTTTTAATTTTAAGTGGTATCGAAGCACGGGGGGGAGGTATGGTATTGACCTTCTAACCATTTAACCTCTCCATGTCCCATTGTTTATTGGTCAAAAACTTCAATAATGTTACAATTTACATTTGCTATTTACAAAAAATGGGGATCTTTAACTACCCTGCGATTAGTCATTTCAGCACATAAAGGTTTAACATTTTTTCTTTATACTCCCTGTATAGTTTGTGATGCTTACCTTCTTTTTTCCTCTTCCTTACTAGACAAGATAGCATGTATCTAGCTGTCTATTATTTCCCAATTTTCCGTAGTTGATAGCATTTTTGGGACTATGTTCCCTGGACTCAGTTTCAGCTCTAATTTTGCTTCTGTTTTAATTCATTGAAGTGTCATGTATTGCAGTTGAAAATCGAATGTTCTGCGAAATCTTCCGATTGGCCGCATTACCAGTATTCAGGACTCCAGTTTGCCAAATCTATAAATATACTTAGCAAAGCACCCATGTTAGTGCTTAAGTTAGATGAAAGTGTATGGATCCATGCTTCCTTATCCGCTATGGTCCAATATCTTTAATTAGGGTGTAAATCCATTTTCCTTTTGCTCTATTGTTCCATCTATCTTGCCATGCTGTCAATGTTTCTTAATTTTTTGGATGGAATCTTGGACCATGAGGTCTAGTGAGAATATTCTGGTATAAATCAATTGCGTCTCCTTATACAGTGCTGTAAGCAGAAGCGACTTTCATACAAATTCATCTTTGGACTTTCAATAGCACTGGCCAATGTAACATTATACATATTAGTTACAGTTTTATTTTTTAAAAATATTTAATACTTATCGGTGTATATATTACATAAATTGTCTTTAGAATCATATTTTGTATTTTATATATTAATATTAACTTTTAAATTAGATACAATAATAAATAATAGTTTAAGTAACTTTTTTGTGTTGTAAAACTTCTGTAATTCTAATGTTTTATAGGTTGGAAACAATTGTAAATTCATTTACTGAAAAAAAAGTCCTAGAAAATCAATTATTAGTTGTATTACAAAAAAGATGTTGGTCAGTATATATTTTAGGTTGGCGACAAATTAAAAATGTATGTATAATTATCATCATGTTTTTTATTAAAATACTTATGGAAGTTTATATTAAAATATACCTTTTATGTAATTGTATTTTGTTTAAAAACAACCAATTACCTATGGTATTCTTGGACTTAGTAATGCCATTATTAATAGTAAAAAACTGGCTAATTTTTATTTTATTACTTTTTTTTAGGAAATGAAAAAATTTAGTAGTGCAGAAAATCATAATAAAACTGCTTTGAGCATTATTAATCGACAAAAAAATGAAGTAAATAAGAAAAAATCTTTGGAAAATGATATGAAAAAAATTGTTTTGAAAAATGTAATTTATATAAATATTAAAAAAATTTTAATTTAAATTAAAAAAAAAAAAAAATTTTAGGCTAATGTCGTTGGTAAATTACTAGAAAAACTAAATGAGAAAGTTGAAGCTGCCGAATGTTACATTTCTGATTTAAAAGAATTAAACAATACAGTAAAAAAAAATTCAATTAAAATTGATGAATATAAAGAGACAATATTAATAATGGAAAAGAAATTAGAGTCTATAAAAAATGAAACATTAAATGTTGAAGGTTGAATTTAGAATATTTTAGAATTCATGATTTTATTGTTTAAAACTAAATATTTATATACAATTTTAATTTTTATAGAGTGCAAAGAAGAACTTCATAAAATTAATCAAAAAATTTTGATTATTGATGAAAGTATTAATCCAATAAAAATAAATCTAAGTGAAATTAAGAATCAACTCATTGGTGTAACTGAAAAAATGTTATGTAAATTTAAAATTAAAATATTTATTTCTTAATTTCTTATAATGGAATTCATCAAATTAAAAACAAAATAATAATTTTTTATTACTAACTAGCTATTGATCAAGAACTTAGATGTGAACAACGAAAAGAAGATGGTAAAAATCAATTGATTGAGAGAAAATTTCCTGAATTGTGGAAAGCTGTAAAATGGTTAAGAAATTGTGATAAACTGTCCATCTTTCGTGGACAAGTATTTGAACCTTTATTCACACAGGTATAATAAAGTTAAAATCAAAAATTTTTGAATATGCACTACAATTTTGGTCTTAAAATGTTTTTAAATATTTGTACTTCTCTATGATTGTAATTATAGATTGAAATTATTGACCAAAAGAATGCCAAGTATATAGAAAATATTATTCCTTATCGTGATCTGATAGCATTTTTTTTTGAGTATGCAGAGGATTTGACTAAATTTAACAATATAGTTAGAAAAGAAGGTTGGAAAAAAATTAATTCACTTTCGGCTCCATCTGCTGATCTTGAAATTGATGACACGCCAAACTATGATATAAATAGTTTAAAGTAAGCCACAAAAAATTTTAAAATTTAAGTATAATAGACTTAAATTTTACTAACATAATTTCTTGTTAACATACTCAAGTATAATATAACTCTAAATTAAGTCTAGAAATTAAGCTATTAATAATTCTTATACAACTTTTAATTCTCAATAATCCTAAAAATTAATAAACATTTGAAAAAATTTATTATAAATACATTTTTGTTATAGCTAAATGTATGTATTTTATTATTTTATTTTTATTTAGATATTTGAATTGATATTAAAATATTAATAATAAATTAGTATTTCAATTATTACGTCAGTAGACCTAGGGAGAATGGTTCAAGAAAAAATACAACATATGCTAATTTACTATTTGAATGCTCCCTGATTGATATTGTTAATTGAAAAATTCCAATAATAATATATGTTAGATATAATTTTAGACATTTATTTTATTTTAATTTCTTTATTATACCAGACTTAATTATTTTTTCATTAATATTAATTTTATTCGTTTATATTTAACATGTTCTTCTAATAAATATTTTGCATGTATCATCCATGATTAAGAACATAGTAAAAATAATTTTATATTAAATTAGTAAATCAAATTTATCATTTGAAGTATTGAAATATTTATTTAGTTTTATGAATTAGTGTTGATTGATGGTTTTTAATTAAATATTTATTAATGACTAATTTTTATATTATTATTAAAAACTATAAAATTGGGATTGATATGCATAAATAATTATTTAAATTAACTTAAAATGTGTTTTTAATTAATGCTACTTCTATAAAGTTGTATTTTTATTAAAATCAATTTTTTGTGCTAAATGAATTATGACTGCTAAATGCACTTAATATTATGGTTTTTTGAAATAGGAAATTTGGTTTTTATTCATATGCATTAGATATGATTAAAACTCCGCTTCCAGTAAGAAGATATTTGGTTAGACAATATAAAATGCATAGCATACCTATTGGCTCTAGTGATGTACTTAATTCTTTGCAATGTTTGCCTAATGATATCTCATTTTTATTTGCAGGTAATTATCATATTTTATAAAATTGTAGTTACAACATTTTTAATTACTTTTAAATTTTTATTGTATTGTCTTATGAATAAGGCATGTTATTGTGTTTGACTTGGCTTTAAATTTGTTTTTAGGCAACGATAAAATTATTTTAAAATATTCTTTGTATACAAATGAAAAAATTACTCATCAATCTCCAATAAATGAAGCACAATTTCTACTATTTTCTGTGGATCATAACTTAATTAAATCGCTGATTATCAGGTAAAGAAAAAAAACTTTGTTAATATTAGTTAATAAATTATTATGTACAAGTTCAAATTTAGATATTTTTACTCCTTAAATAATAAATTGTCCCTCATCTAAATTAAAATAACGTGATCAACTTTTAGTTTTTGGTTTCCCTTCAATTCTAAACATTTTTATTCATTTTGTATTTATAAAAGACTATACTTCAACAAATAAATTGTTTTAAGTGATTGATAAATTTAATACAAATTGACTTGTATGAAATATATTTCTCATATTGAAAAATATGGTTAATTACACTTAAAACATAATTTGTCTGAAATTTTATTTTATTCAGAAAAGAAGAAACTAAAGCAGAATGTGAACGTTATGAAAAAGAACAAACTGAATTGAATAACCGCCTAAAGAATACAGAAGATAGTCGGCAGCCTTATTTTGAAAGGAAAAAAGCAATAAATGGAAGTATTATGAAATTTCATGATAAACAAAGAGCTTTTGATAAGATAGTTAAAGATATACAGTTTATTCGAAGTTCACTTAAAAAAGAAGAGGGAAAATCAACTGAGTTTTTAAATCAAAATTCAGTTAGTTTAATAGAGCTATTAATCAATAACCTGTGTTGTGACTTATAATTGTATGTTTTTATTGGTAGCAATTAATCAGTAAGTACTTCATTTCAATGCAAGAAGTTGTTAAATTATGTGACAAGTATGCTGCTGCTTCAAAAACGTTTGCTGCATCAGCATTCATTGTTAATAATTGTTGTGAAGACAGAGATGAAGAAAATAATATATTGAAACAATTAAAGTTGCTTTATTTAAGTAATATGGTAAAATTTTTGTTCGTAGTAATTAATAATTTACTTTAAACTTGCTATAAGTAATTTTCATTTTTGTTATTAGAATAATTTTATTGATTATTTGAAGTATATACAAAAATTGGAATTAGAATTAAAGAAAATGTTAGATGTGGCTTTACATTGGACGAAAGGAGTATCTCCATATGATAAAAACTTATTTAAACCTTATAATGAAGCATTTGATAGTATAGAAGAAAGTGATATCTGTGATTTAGATAACGTTATTATTGAAAAAAGAGCCAAACTTAATTGTCTTTACATTGATCCAAAAGCTCCTCAGGTAATTTATTTCAAGTATCAATTGTATAAATATATTATATTATGTTTTATTCATTATAGTTAATAAAAGAATATAAAGAGCGTAAAGTCAAAATAAAAGAACTCGAAAAAAAATTGGAGAATTTAAATAATGATTCCCAGACTAAAGAAAAACAAATTGAAAACATACATTCAAAATGGCTGCCAAAACTACAAAAACTGGTTGGTTCTTTGTGTTCCAATTTTTCAAATTTTCTTTCCACTTTTGGTTGTAGTGGCTTGATCGAATTGGATGTTGGTGTTACAAGGGTAAATATTGCAAGCTTGATCATTCTTTTTACAATATTTATGATTTGAATCTGATTTTTATTCATAGTACGATTTTCATTCATATGGTCTATTGATTAAAGTGCAATTTCGCAATGACCTTCCTTCATTGAGACTCTTAGATGCTAAATGCCAAAGTGGTGGTGAACGTGCACTGACCACAGCTCTGTTTTTGTTGGCTCTCCAAGAAGTTACACATTTTCCATTTAGAATTGTTGATGAAATTAATCAGGTTTATTTTTAATTTTTATGAAAAGATCATTTTACTAACTATTTACTGATGTATTGTGATTATTTTATATTATTGTATATTATTTTTAGGGTATGGATAAAATCTATGAAAAAAAGCTCATGGATTTGTTTATGAATTTGTTTGATACAAGAAACAACCAATATTTAATTATCACTCCAAAAGTTAGTTAAATAAAGTAATAGAAATAGATTTAAGAAAATAAAAAGATAAAAAATTGGTAGTTTTTTGTTTTTTTTTTCAAGTGTTTTCAAAGCTTGTACTTAGAAATAAAACTTTTTTGCTTGGTGTTTTTTAAAAACATTTTACTTTTATGATTGTCATCGCTTAATAATTTATTCTTCTTTGTTATCTAGATTTTTGGGTTTTCAGACCATACCATCAAATAAAAATCTTATCATCTATCTCTATCACCTGCAGCTTCACTTCAAATGATTTCCAGTTCTATCCTTTTGATCTTCATAAAATCTTTTTGTCTCAATTTCGATTCCTCAGAAGCTTATTCTCTATCATCTTTCTGACTAAAAATGATTTCTTTCATCATGTATGGCTCACATTAGTATTCTTTTTTAATCTCTTTAACTCTATCAGCCTTCTAAAAACGCATTTTGAGTTCATAATTATGTATTTTTCTCTATCCATTGGTTTGATTTACCTGCCAAAGACTTGGCCATAATATATTTTTTTTAGTACTTTCTTCTATAAAAATCCTTAGCTTCAGTTTCTATTTGTTTCTTTCTTAGCTATTATTAAATTGAATTAGTCTTTGAATTGTGATTAATCATTATTTTCAAATGTTATATATACATATAAGTATGTATGATTAACATAACAAAGAATTTGCTTTTGTATCTCACCAACTAATTTTTAAAATTGATGTGCTTGTGGGTATATTATATAGTACATAGCTAAAAAAATAATTTTATTGGTTAAGTTAAAACAAATGTATTTGTATCTAAATGGTATATTTTATAAATCTGAATCCCTGAAATTGTTCAAAAAATATATATTTTTAAATTTATGATTTCAGTTAGTCAGAAATCTTTCTTTCAAAAACACAACAGTGAACATTATATTTTGTATTGTTAATAATGATGAAGTAGATGAAGACGAGGAAATCGAAGAAGATGATAGGGAAACAGAGGAAGATGATTATGAAACAGAGGATGACTAACTGTCGAATTTTTTTTATTTTTCTCATTAAATGGAAAATATAATATTGTTACTAATTTTTATTTTTTTATACATGTGTAAAATGTATGTTATGTATGTATTATTTACTTTTTATATTTGTTGTAATGAAAGCACTATAATTTATAACCAAAGTAAATGTATTAATTACTTAATGATTATTGTTTTTATAATTATTTATAGTACATTCGATAAAAAAATATAATAGATAATTAGTTTTTTTTTTTATTTCTCAACAGCACACCATTATATGTGCCTCTACAGATTAAAAAACAAACAACGATCGTATTTAATTATTTCATTTTTTTTATTATTTAATTCACAAAATTATACACCAACTCATAAAAATCATTCTTAATCTACCGTCTAAAATGTCTAAAAAAATAAAATAAAATAAAATAAAACAAAGATCGTACAATCAAATTTATCATCAACTTACATCATAATGATAATCTAAATCGAATGTACAAAAGAAAAGAAAAAAAAAAAATAATAATAATAATGTGTTAAGGCACTAGTTAACCCATAATAGTATATATATATATATAAATATAAATATTTATATATGTATAACATATATAATTAAATAATTTATTTTTGTAATATGATACACAATTACATATGTAATAATTATTATTCACTATAAAAATCTAAACAAAGTACCTAGTAAAAAAAAAAAATATATATATATGTATATAAATAGGTATATGGCAGCCGCGAAAATCAATACGAATGTATACCGAAAAAAAAAAAAATTCTATCACAATACTTGTCGAGTACAAAAAAAAAAAAAAAAATCAAATCGCGCTTCCTCCTCGTGTTCAATATCTCAATCGTTCACTTCTCGCGGTTCAAATTTTTTTCGTTTCGAACCTTCGTGCCCCGTGCCCCTCCTCGAGCGTGTTCCGCGGGACGGCTGCCGTCAGGGTGCTCCGAGCCGATCCCCGGCGTGGTCGCGACGATTTCGCTTAGGGCTTGGACGGAAACGTGCCCACCCGTTCGCGGACCCACTGCACACGCGGTCAGTCGGTCACCGTGTCCCAACGGTTCACGCGGCGGCGGCGTTTTTTTCCTATTTTTTTCCCGATGGCGCGCGCGGAGACAACGCCTTTGTGTGTGTGTGGATTGGGTGGATGGGGGGGGGGGGCACGTGCCGTCTCGCGTCTGCCGGCCAGCCAACGTCATCACGTCTCAACTTACGTAACTTCACGATGAAAACAATAATCGCATCGAACACGCGATACGAGAAAGAAATACGCATATTAACCTCCCCACCCGCCCACCCACCACGTTTTTTTAACGCGTTTTGTAGACCCCCGTACGACAGCATTTTCGTTTTCGAAAACGCACTACGATTAAGTCCATGCAGTCGGGGCACGCGCGCCGCACGTTCCCCTCCGGTACCGATCGGCCGCTGAACGTTCGCGAATCTTTCAAACGTTGTCTTATCGCGCCCGCCGCCTACCGGTTAGGTGCCCAGGTGCAAACGAACGAAAACCGTGGTGCTCGGAGCACACTGAAAACGGTTATGCGCGGATGCGGCGGCATCATCGGGATTCCACGTGCACGGCTCACGTCCAAAGGTCGCGACGGTGGACGTTGCCGGTCACGGGGCGGGGTCGGCCGAGAGGGAGGAATATGTGCAATCGTATAATATAATAAATCAACATCACAAGAGGAGTGGGGGTGGGGGGGGGTGAGAGGGGGCGAGTGGAACCGGCAAGGAGTAATGGTTTCCCGTAGATATAGGTAAGTTATACGTGATCTAAGATGTATGTTAATGAATATTGAAATATTTCATATTACAGAACGAAAACGCCATTTTTTCGAGTTAATTGATTAATAATAATAGGTAATTGAATGTGCATTTTATAATAAATATACGATTGAAATTAAAATAAGCGAGACTAGTTTTTCGAGAATAATAAATTAAAGTGTCCGTGGGACGTGTCCGACGGTATGCGAGATTCGTCGCCGCGGACTGGGCCGAAGATCGCGCGCAAAACGACATCGATACTGCATCTAGGGGTGCTATACGCGGTACTGCGGATTATACAAAAAAAAAAAAAAAAAAACCAAAAACAAAACACGTGTACGTTACACGTTGTCCGAGGTACGCCGTGCACACGTCTATGACGATATCGTCGCGGTCGCAATCGCGGGACTTGATACACGCTTGCGGGGCAGTAGTCCGAGAATCGTTTTCGGATAACGATAAAACTTCCGTGAGTCGGGCGCGCGGTTGGGAGGGTACACGTAAGTCGACCGATGTGCGCGGCAGCGATGAGTAGGAAAGGGTGGCTGAAGATTGCGCGGGGACCGAGCGTTTCCGTGCACCCCCTCTAACCCGTAGGACGATATTGTTGCGCTAGCGATTTCTATCGGTGTTTCGGTCGTCACGTCGGTGTATACGGTTGAGCGTTTTATAATAATAATAATAATAATAATAATAATGATTTATACATAATATGTACATGATATTATCATGTACACGAATAGTAGTTAGTCGGTATATATAATATATTATGTAATAAATGTACAACATCATAGGCATAATAGTATATAATATATATATAACGTTTTTTTTTTTATTATTTTTTTCTACGATATAACAACATTGCTATGTGGTACACCCTGTATGTATATGCGTGTGTGTACAAAAATATTAACGCGTGATAATACGTATGCGAAAGAAAAAGAAAAAAAATATATATATATATATATATATAATAAAAACCGGTCGAAACGCGACACGAAAAAAAATTCGATTACAGATTTGTTTCATTTATTTATATATTTTTTTCATTACTACGATGTAATTATACATTTATGTTTACATATAAGTATAGGAACTGAGAACGGCCGGCGTGCGACGTATGGATGTTCAATAGATGTATAATAATAATAATAATGTATTATTATGACACCAAGTCGACTTTTGGTCCGCAGGACTCCGAGGGATTGGCGCAGGGCACAGCGGTCGTCGGGACGTCACCCTGCGACCATCTACTCCATGTGCCGGTACTTGTGGGCCGTCATCTGCGACAGACCCAGCACGGCGTACTGACAGCTCAGGCAGTGGTAGTGCGTCTGTTTGCCCGAGTGCACGCAACCGCCCGGCTGGCCGCACGCCTGGGCCGGCGTGAACTTCTCGAAACCCGCGGCCATGATGGAGTCCAGTTTCTGGTGCTGGCGCCTGTGCGCCACCACCTTGTTGGTGTCCGTGCACACGAACTCGCACTTCAGACAGTGGAAATGCGACGCTTTGTTCTGACCAGTGCCTGCGAGATAGAGGGAAAGAAAAAACGAAAATTAATTGACAAGCCGATTAAAACGCGGTATTCGGTTATTCTAAAGTTATCAACGCGATCAAATACGAACGGTCGAACGGAGTATTATTGATGCAGTTGACTGTTGCGTCCAACCGCAGTGCGGGCTTTGCTTTGGTACGGTGAGAAACAAAAATATTCCTCCCGCCGTCGACGGCTACACACATATTACGTGCGAATTGCATTTAACGGCGTCCGAAAAATTGTCTTCGAAACCGAACGGAATGTATTGCACCGGGGGAAAATCGTGTAGAATCATCAGAGGTGGATTTATCGTTTTTATTATGTTGTATTGCGTGTTTGGATACGATAAAAAGTACACGTAAACATAATACTGTATAAAATGTCGCTCGGCGGCGCCTTTTAATCGAACAACGCCCACGATATTATATTATTTATACAGCCGATGACGTGCAATCACGGCGCGCTACGTAGGGACGTACGACTCGCGTCTCCGTCTGCAGTTATTGCCGATTTATCCTGCCGCGCAGGCACGACAAAAACTTCCGTATCGTAACTCGGGACGAGCAACGCGGGTGCGGATGAGCCATGCGGGAGGGGACATTTTCATACACGGAGTGGGTTTTAAAACTTTTGAGAAACTCTAGAAGCGAACGGGAAACTTCTTTTTACACAAATTACATTTCAAAACCGACCTGCGTTTCGACCGTTCGGGTTCTAACGTCGATTATATCAGTGCTGCAGGCACATGGAAGGTTTGATTTTAACATAGTTTGTAGCTTGTTACGTATTGCGGAGTATAGGTACTACACGCACTGGACGTCGTAATAAAAAAATTGTTATCGAATTAAAAAAATGTATAAATATACAGTTAGTATGAAATTAATAGGATGTATATATTTAACTGTTATTGAGTCATGCGACTATAACTACTAGTTTCAGATAGATTGCCAGGAATATTTTAATAACCGAAATATGTTCTGCTGGCACGGCAATGGGTGCGCGATAGATATTTCGCATTAGTAAACGATAAAATCAAGTGGCAGCAAAAATACCAACACACTCATTTGGTTCTACGAGCCTATTAGAGTTATTTGTTGAAGAATAGAATGAATGAAAATCCGTTAAATTAGGGTTTGCTAGTGGGCATCGCGTGCGTTTGTCCGGGATATCACGTGTAATATGAAAATATGCGCGTGTAAATCACGTGTACTCGTATTTATGTAGTAAGTGTACTCACTTATGGCGGAAGTGTAAGCGCAATCGGCGCGTCCGCAAGAAACGTTGGCCCTGTACTGTTGGAAGTCGCCTCCCATCAATGTGTCGAGTCTGTGTATGAGGGGGAAAACACAAAAAATATTATTAATAATGTTCATTAATATTTGAAGATGAGAAAAGGATGATATTGCGTATGGAAGGCATGGTGGGATGAGAACGGTGACATCCGACTTTGAATAGGATATGAGATGGTGATCCAGGACCATTGTAGTCGGTCTTTGTGCAGATAGAATGTCTATACGAATGATCATCATTACCTCTCGTGTCTGGCCGTGTGCTGTACGAATCGGGTCTTGTCGCAAAAACTGTAACCGCAGTCCTGTCGCATGCAATGGAAATGGGTCTGGTGCTCTCTGTAGCCACAGTGCGTGTAGTGGCAGTCCTCGTTGAACCGGAACCGCAGGTATCCTTCAGGCACGGGCTCGTCCTTGAGTATGCGCATGGAGTTCTGGACACGGGCCTTCCGCATCTCCGGGCTCATGTCCCGTGACGACGGCGATCCCGGCCTGTTGTGGTGCGGTGCCGAGGCGGTCATCGCGTCGTTACCCGCCGCCGCTGCTTCACCAGCCCGATTCAACAGCCCATTGTTAGATAACATTGACTGGTGGTGGTTGAAGCCGGGCGGTGGTGCGAACATCATACCTGTACGCGGAAAACGGAATTATTATTATTATGATAATAAATATATATATATATATATTTATATATATCTGATTGCGCATGCGTATAAACACGCAATTATAAGAGTACCACCACCATGGAACGATGTAGCGATAAAAACATCCCCATTGGTGGTGTCAGTGGTGCGAGAGAGGGTAGATTACGAAAAAATTGGAAAAAAGCGATTTCCTTTATTCGCAAATTGCATGCAATAAACGTTTCGAATGAACCCGAAAAACCGTTCAAATTATACATGATCAGTTTCTATATGAAATCATGTTGAAATTCTATGCATACAGTATATTTTTGTACGTTTTATGATACAGTAGCGCAAACCGCTCAATACCGATTGCCAGATGCATAGGGTTCGTATCGGTTGAAATTGTCCACGTAAAAAGTTTAGAAATGTGAATATATTTTCGATTCACTATTTATTAGCCCTTTGTACGTATTGTATACGGTGGTGTGTACCGTTATGACGTGTTGTTACTTGCAACGAGATACTTACTGGTCGGCGATGAGTACATGGCTTGGATTGCGGCGTGTGGCATGAAAGGCAATCCTTGGGACGTCATCAGAGATGCGAACTGCTGGTTAGCTGCTATAGCTGCCATAGCGGCACCGAATCCTGGCGGATACGGCGAGTGCGGTAGTCCGGCCGGGTTGTTGTCGCCAGTGATCGGCATCATGGTCAAGGCTGCAAGGATGACATGATAAAATATTATACTATTGCATAAGAACGCTAACCGAAAATGTTTATGACCACGTTTAAGTGTTAAAACGCATACCCGGAGGATGCTGAGCGATCTCTTCGGTATCGTCGTTGTTGTTGTTGTTGATGTTTTCGGATTTTTGCATAAACGACGGTATGGCGCCAGGCGTGTGTTTTATGATGTGTGGCTTGAGCTTGTCCACTTCTGAGAAAGCCTGGAAACAAACAGAAAATTATAAATAAACACGATTTTTAAACCATTACTATAACGTTAGAATATCCGGAATACAAAATATAAAATAAAACGTCCGCATGTATATAATAGAACGCTTATGGTGATGATAATTGCATTTATGAATTGTAATTGCAAATGTTACAGGTTATAGAGATTATGAAGATACATCCTGTATAAATGCACCGTGGGAGTACACGCGCGAACGCGTGATGCGATGAGCTCTGCAGAAGACTCGAAAAATTTTCATTAAATTTCAATGTATTAAACCGCAAAAGCGGGTCTTCTCTTTCTTCGGCAATTGCACGTTTTCCAATTTGTTTTGCACGCTAATTGAACATTGGCGCGCGCGCGTTATCGCGGCAATTAATTTAAATCGTTTTGTACAAGAATATATTATAATTATACAATAATAATGGCAATACATACAAATATCCCGTGTACACGAATAGCTTTAATTAAATTTTTTTTTTACGGGGTAAAAGTGGGCGTAACGATGTGTGTTTCTCGGCGTTGCGAGTGTGTATGCGGTTCGGTTGGGTTTCGGACACCGCACTTCGGACGCGGAATGTCATTTAAATGATTGTAATACGAAATAATATAACAGCGAATGCTACGAATTAGGGCGTGCACGCAGCAGGACGGTTACAAAATATGCAATAATACGAATAATAGGTATGAACGCGTTAACATTATACAATATTATCATTGGTAAGTCGATTTTTTTTCTCTCGTGCGCTTGTTTCCACTACAATATAGATTCACACGAAATTATACATAATACGTCATAATACTCGAAGACCACGTAATTAACTACATGCGGATGTAACAAATGCGTAATATAAACAAACTCATCTTGAATCTGCGATCGCCCGGAGTCATATTATATTATTGGTTTTTTTTTACTCAGTTCTCTCGACATCCCAACCGACCGCGGTATGATTGACACGGCATAAATCCGTAAATGGAAACAAATCAGCTGCACTCGGGTAGAACGGATTTGGGAGACACTATCGGCTTTTTAGGGTTAGGAAAATCATTTTCGAACAGTACGTAGGCTGTGGGACACGTATTGGCGGGTTCGCGGATAAAAAGTATCCCTTTATACTTCAGTGCGTACATTTTTCCGAGCATTTTAACGCAACGGAAATTATATCCAATATTAATACATTGCATGCGTACTACATATTGGTACCACTCGCAAGCATCTTTTCCCGTAAAACACTTATCCCGCAGCGATGACTAGAAAAAATGTGTCCCTCTCTCGATAAAGGTTTATATCGATTAATCATCTATGTTCGTGCATTGTCCAACATCGTAGAGCCACTAACTTACGAAAATGGACGATAGCATGCAAACAAACACACACACGCATACACACAAACATATAAAAACACGCCCAACACGACTTATGTGCATAGTTATTGTTATTGTGAAGTGGTCGGCGCGAGAAAAAATAACAAAACAAATTCGAAGGTTAAATTGGCATAATATTATCTGTTTTTTAAAAAATAATTTATAGTTTTATTATTTAATATTATACGATGCACTTGCATACATTTTTATGTACGCGATCAATTACTTTCAATATACAGCGTAAATCATTAAAGATTCGAAAATAATAATTGTGATAAAAAATTATAAATCGTAAATGTATAATAACAATAATATTTTTCATCATGTTGCCCACATTTATCTATTGTTAAGACATAATCTCTGCAATAGCGGTCAGACTCGCATCGAGATTTTTCTATTCTTTTTGGCACTTTGCTTTGTCTTACGAGTACATAAAATAATGAAATAATACCACAGGAGATAAATGTATCATATTGTTATAGCTTTTTTAACGCCGGGAGAGAATTCACGCATTCGAGAGAAAATGTGTTTTTTCGATGAAATTACATTGAAATAAGAATCGAATAAGAAAATAACCTAACCTTAAGGAATAACCGCGTAGGTATTCTTTTCATTATTCGATTACGAATTCGGAATGGATTTTTATGACGGTGTTGCGAGATTCTTCCTATATGCTCAAAAACAGATTAAAATATTTAACTGTATTTCTTAGACACATCGAAATTCGCAACCGTGTCTGCTGAACGGCTAACGCCAAGAACAGTGATAATGTGAATGATATTCTAATCATTAAAAAGTAATAAGTGACCGGTTTTTTACCGGACATATCGTTCAATTGGCAACCATCGAGTTGTTTATTAAAAACTAAATTGCACGGGCGTTCCTGTTTGAATGTCATCACACATAATAATAACAATAAAAACAATAAATAATACGTATTAACAATCGGAATTTATCGAGAGCGCGCAAAGTTGTGCACTTATTTGAAAAACAATCGGAAATAATTTTCGTTATATTATTATATCTCAAATCACTATAAATATTAATATTAATACTAGTATTATTGGACGTATTTGCGTTTCGCGCGAAAGTTTGTGGCCTCGATCAGTGAACGGCTGCCCGACTTGTTGCCTGGCCGTTAGAAATCGTAATGCGTGACAAACCATGGGAAAACGGTCCGAGCGAAGGAAATCATTACGGCGAGATGAACGAGCTAAAGGGGAAATACTCGTTTTTAATCGTTTTTTATTTCCGAAAAAATTAACACCCGGAAAAGGAACGAGTGGTGTGCAGAAAAAAAAACCGCTACACACGGTGTGTGCGTGCTAATGTTGCCGTGTGTTACTCCTGTTTACACGTACATACGCCATCGTCGTCGTCGTCAATCATTTAACTCTTTCGTTACGCATGTCACTTGATTGCATATGTTCAAAAACGAGTTTGTGCCCCGCGCGTTTTCCCCGGATTCGATGGTAATAATAATTATTGCAACTTGTACGTGGCCGGAAAAATAAAAAAAATGAAAGAAGAAATAATAATAAAACTCAGCAAAAGGGGTGAATGCGGAAACCGATGACATTGATGCTGATCGATTATCGATTTTCTCGGAGCGGGCGTTGTGGGCATAATATAATAATAATAATAATAATAAAAAGAGAGCCGGGTGCTTTTTTTTCCATTCCTTTTGTCGTCGCATCATTAATCATTTTTTCAGAAGCGATTCCGCGATCGATTAAAACTACTCGTTTCTTTTAAAAAATGATTTTTTCCTTCTTTTATTTCCTTAAAAAACAATTTTTTTGCAGAAAAAGTTTTTTTTTTTAATGTGCTTGAAATTCTCACGAGATTGTTATTTTCGTTATTGTTAACGAAGTTGTTGATGCGAAATTCAAGACACGTAACTGGATACCCTTCGTTTCTTTACAAATATTGAGTGTTTTTTTTTTTTCACGCCATCATCAATTTTAATCAGTGGGGAGTTGATAGTGTGAAATGTGCACTTAAATTGATTAGAATTGAAACCGTTTAATGGGCGCCTGTGTAACACCTATATACGTATATATATCAAACATATTTTATGGACAGAAATTTTGACCGAATCATGACGATTTCCACGTTATTGAACGAACTCGAAACTCGGTGAACACGGCGCGGTTCCGATTTCATTAAAACGTCTGTCTTGTCCACCAATATCTTCAGCACGATTTGTATCCACCCTCGGTACAATTCGTATCGTGCACAATAATTGCATTGATCATTGGTACTCGAGTCCGAACTTGATGGGGAAAGAAGAATCGCGTTTGCCATTGCAATGCGTTTCCGTTACCGATTGTGAGGCATTGATTTTCATACATACGAAAAACAAGCACATCGTTGGCAACAAGTCCGTATTATTAAGATCGATTGATCGTCGTTACCGTTTAGATACAACAATACAACACGGACGCGCAATATTGTGCTGGCCAACGAACGTAATACCGCCGTCACGAGCATTTTCGACGTTTCGTTTCCGCGGCGACATGGCAATAGCTACGGCCGAGTAAAAAATCCTCACGTGTTGCAGTTGAACGAAACCGTCCACGATCTATCCACAGCAGCGACGACGACGACACAGTCGGGGACCATATCGCTCTCCCGTTTCCAGACCGGCCATCGAGTCACTGCTCCTTCCCGCCATCGAACAAACACGCGCACGGTTTTTGCACGCGCAACACACCCGAAGTGATCATGAAGAAGTACTGCTCGACGAAGATGGACCCGAAAGTGTTTGAGTTCGACACGATAGACGCGGGCCCGGGGCCGGCGGCTTACGGCGTCAAGACCACGGTCGGTTGGCGGGACCGGATGCCGAACATCGTCGCCGGGCCGGCGTACACGATCAAGCAGAAGCTCAAGGTGGACGATGAGACCGAGGGCCCGGGGCCGGTGTACAACCTGGCGAGGCTCACGCGCCACGGCAAGCAGGATGCGCCTAAGTTCTCTATCGGACTGAATCTGCCCGAGATCCCGGACTCGGCGAGCCCGGGACCGGCAGCTTACATGGTCAAGAACGTAAAACCACGAGCGAAACCCAGAATACTGTTGCCGCTCACACGCTTGGACTCCGTAAGTCACCACGAGCAATATCGTTGTCGCTTCCCCGTATATATATATATATATATATATATAAAGTAAGGGTAGTAAACGGGTAGTCCATAATCTGTCGGACCGTTTTTTATAAGGCTAAACACTAATTGCTAAAGGATTTATTTCAATATTATAATAAAACAGTTGCGGATATCGAGTTAATGATAACCATGCGAGTTGTGAACACTAATATTTCTACAACTAACGAAAAATATTAAAAAATAATAATAATAATAAAAATTAGTAAGCGGGGTTAAAAATGTTTATATCTTGCAAAAGAGAAATCGATAATCTTAAATTAATTTTTTTTTATGAAATATAATATGTTGTCATCATAGATCTGGACATTTTTTTTCAAAACAACCTAAATATACATAAGTAAAAATGTTGACCTATTCATTTCACCACTTGAATATTACAACATTTGATCACGATATTCTATCATAATTTAAAAATGCATCACACTTATTTTTGGTATATGTTCTTACAAAGCACGAGTAAGATCATCGTTGAGCAGATTTAAAATAGTTTTAGACAGTTTTTTCAAACTCACCGGGACAATTTTAATGCTGATAAATAATCAACCCGATAACGTCAATCGTCGTTGTAAAAAATAATGATCTACAGATAGTATGCTATAGTTGTGTCTGCAATTCGTATTTACCTTTTCAAATTGCGTCTTAACTCGTATGGTTCTTATTACTTTGTCCGCAATTAGGAAACACCGCTTTATACAAGCGGATTATTAATATGTGCGCAGTGTTCTCCTGTCAATCCCCACGGGTGGATGATATTATGTGCAGGGTGCACGTCCCAGCACCGCGTTTTCTCGATGCGAGTATCTCCGTATATATTATTCTTTTACTACAATTTTTTCCTTCAATTTAATTTTATAGTGGATACATACGAGGGAGACATGAGTAAGCCCATAATTAAACTCGTCGTGTATTCATCCTTTAATCGGAATAGGAAAAGAATTTTCGAATTTTGAATTTCTATAAAAATTATCTGTTTTAGAACAGATTGATACCTTATTGAAACTTATTGTAACATATATATTTTATTCAAACATGCGTGTATTGGCATAGAAAGCCGAACAACCCGGACCGAACGCGTATAAGTTGAAATCGACTTTATCTCATAAGGGCGTCTCGCTGGCTAAGAAAATCGAAGTCGTGAATGACGCCGATTCGCCCGGACCGGCCGTGTACCAGGCGGTGCCGACCAATAAGTATCTGGAAAGACCGCCGAAATACACTTTGGCCAAGAAATTCGAAGACCCGCTGGTAGCCGACGAGTACAAAAGCCAAGCACCAGGCCCGCAGACGTACAACCCTTCGCTCAAATACAAGTATAAAAGAAGCCCGAAGTTCTCATTCGGTATGCGCCGCCCCGATAAATTTCCACCACTAGTTGTGTGTGGTGATGATACGAATAAATTATAACAAAGATCAGATATAACAAACTTTTCTTTAACGTATAAGATTAGTTGAAAAAAATGCCTGTCCGGAGTATATAAATCATTATTGCTGCTAGTTCAAATATTCACGACCAGTATTGATTTAAAAAAACACATCATAAGGTATAAAATATATATAAGTACATTGAATATAATGATATGGGGTGTGGTGGAGCCGACTGACGAGTGTTGAGAGGCTATAAAAAAGAACGGTACAATTGAAAGAAAAATAGTTTATTTTATAAAAATTAGTAGGAATGGAGATGATATCTATAAACATTATACTGAATGTAGCCCCAGAGGGAAGAAACACATGGTTAAATCAGGGGAAAAATGTTCCCTGGTCGGTTGGTCTCTCTAGGGGTGACATAGACTCTCGAACACGCTCCCTTGATTTAATTACGTGTGATATTTTCCTCTGGGACTAACTTAAAGATAAGGTTTTTAGACATAGACACCATATCATAGAAGACTAATAAATAAATCACGTGACCATCCAATTGAAACCTAACAAAAATCATTCGTGAACTTCAGAGATTGTCTTCAATAAAGCTGACGGATACCATTTTGAAGATATCGTTTTCAAAAAATAAGTTTAATAAAAAAATGTTTTTTCTAAGTATTACTGTTTGTTTTTTATAGTCTATAAAACCACTTTAGTCTGCTCCATCATATCCTGTATAATGATTCAGAATATAAATAAAAATTATTTGCATAATATAAAAAATTAAATTTAGTCACCGAATAAGCAATCATTAGAGTGATTTATTTTGATTTTTATATGTTGACATTGGAATCAATGTTTTATTAGAAATTTCTGGGTTACTTACAACTATCCAAAAAATATTGAAAAAAATTATTTCTAAAGTTTTTTTTTTTTGATTTTGTTGTATCTATATATAATATTTTTAATATAGATTTACCACATAAGATTGGGCATAAATGGAGAATTATAAATATTATTAAATAATTATAATAATGTTTACATAAATTTTGTATCGGAAAAATTGTATATACATAATACGATTGAAGAAAAATGAATTGAATTAGATCATAAATGTACAAAACAATTTTAAAAATAAAAGTCTCATTCAATATATTTTGAATGCAAGTAAATAACCAGAGAATTTCTCACAAAATTTGTATAATAATATAACTTATAATAAAAAAAAAAAATCGATTCATTTTACTAAAATTAAATATTCTCGAAGTAAAAATGTAAAAAAATTTCACTTGTATTTCAATTTATTTTTATATTAAGTGTGTTTTTTCTAGTTGATGATGATTTTTCAATAATTCCGGTCGTAAATATTTACACATAATATAATAATAATAATTATTCAGGGAATTATTTGTGGTAAACTATTTTTACGTTTAAATATACTTAGTAGTATTAAAAGTACCAATCGACCACAAAAATATTTTATTAATTTAAATTTGATTTTTTAAACAACAGAAACTAAAGATTTTTGAAAAATTTAAATAAACTCTCGGTATTCCATGTTTTGATAAAATAATCTTTAACTATTTACCTGATTGCATGCGTTACAGTGATAGTGTTCTTTTCGCTTAAGTTTGCAGAAGGCGCGACTGCATGGTTGCTCGGGTCCGTATTTCTCATGTCGTTCTAAACTCATCCATTCCGGTAAGACTTGTATGGTGACAACCGGTTCGATACTCAAACTGGGATCCGTTTTTGGTTTATCTACATTGACAAAAAAAAAAAAATAAATAAATAAATAAAAAAAAATACTAAATTGTAGTCACTTTTAATATCGTAAGGTTTAAATTATGTACATCTGACATTATACATAATCGCCAAAAAATAATGCAAATGATTAACTACAAAGAGCTGTGTATGTGTATTAAGTCTTTTGACTTATCTAGTAAGTGAAAAAAATAAATCGTTTGCATACAGTCTTCATCAAATACACCAGAAAAAGCGAAGATAATAATGTACACATAATCTAGGTATACGTGTTAATTATAGATATATAATGTGTATATGTTCAAAAATACAATTATGATTAAAATAATTTATCATTTCTGCATGACCCACCTGTCAGGGTTGCAGGGTCTGAAAAATTTGGAGAGGAACTCTTAGCGTTCGATAGGCCGCTCATAGGGTAGAAAGTGCCCGAAGCCTTCACCACTTAAAACAAGACAGAAAAAACACAATCAAGATAAAAAATTCTACGCTTAGTTATTTTGTTTAAAAAATACAAGTGGATAAAAAATAAAAAATAAAATTCCTATAGTAATAAGGCTTACCCGTTGTTGACCGTTGGCTCGTAGCTGAATCAGATGGTGAAGGAGTGGCTTGGGGCCTCGTCGGAGACATGATTTCTTCCTTGATTTGAGTTTCTAAAAAGCCGATAAAATAATAATTAGTATTTGATTAGCTTTTTTTTTCTCCTTTTTTAATCGATTTGCAATACTCGATTGAATATTGCACGGATCGTTACCTAATTTATCAGTGATTTGTAGGCCAGCGGTGGCTTGATGCTGTAACAAATGTTGAGCCATTTGCGTGTATCTGGTAAACGAGAAACCGCATCCCGCTCTCACGCAATGAAAATGTTTGTTGATCGTATTGCTGCGGAAATCGAAACGGGACATAAAATAACGATTTATTTCGGTTATACATGTATTATACATATGGTGGATGCGGATATATAATAATAGAATAATAAATGCGACGTTTGGTTTTTCACTCACTTTGCGCACGTCTCCAGCCGACAGTCGACCGAGCTGTCGAAAAACAAAAATCCCTCCATGATGGTTACGTTGTCGTGGAAATGCGTCGAGTGAGCCTGCAGTTGTTCGTCGTTGTCGGTAGCGAAAAAGCACCTGGGTCGACGGCAATGGTAGTGCAACGCAACACCTTCGCTGGTGTACTTGCAAAGATTATCCGGACATCCGTAACGGTACTCTTCGAAACAATGTTGTTCCTGAAATCACGCAAAACGATGTTATAATGTATATATAAATTTATAATCATATTTTTCGTGATTCTCGCGCAGTTGGCACGGAATAAAAGGAACACGCGACGACCGATGCGGCTTGAACTATAATCCGGGGAAGAGAGATGGGCGGGCATGGTAAAATTACATCAATAGAAATGCGAAATTGCGAGTTTTACCAGTGTTGTCTGAGTCGGAATTTCCGCTTCTTCCGACTGGTGTCCCGATTGTGACGGTTTGGGCAATTTGAAACTGGTGAATATCGCTTGCGGAGAATCGCCCGTGGACCCGCCAGCGTAGTCGTTCCACACCTCGATCACACGGTTCTTCGGCGGCCTGCCACGTTTCCTCCTGAACAAAGCGTCTAACGAGTTGTACTGTCCGTAAGGGATGTCGTGACTTTTGATGTGTTCGCCCCGTTCCGATGGCAACACGGCCTCGTAACATCCTTCCTGGAAGTGCACGAGTCGTTGTTAGATTAAAAAAGACGGTTAAGTTGCCGACGGCAGAACGTCAACTTTTCAACAATGAACGGGGAACAACCGGAAACCAAGATGGGCTTACGAGAGCGTGAAGAGCCGTTGGAAAACATGATCGGAGGATATGGTCGGAGCGGGAATATATTTAGGGAAAGCATGTTGAAGATGACACCGAACTTAATATAGCCGGGCTTATACCGCGTTCTCGCGACTTACCAAAACGCAATGGAAATGTTGCTCCTTGGTGCACGTGTCCTGGCAGTACGCCGGTCCGCCGGGGTAAAAGCTCTCGCTGATCCGCTCCTGGTTGTCGTGGTTGCGCGCGTGCGTCTCCGCGGATTCTTGACTTCTATCGGGGAGGCAAAACGGGTTTAGAAAAATCTTCCTCGTCCGTACGCAGTAAGAGTAAATTCGACAACGTGTACAATACATAGGTGCGTGTAGTTAAACAGAATCAGTGGCGCGTCAAGACTAAGCCCACCCACCACGTCAATCTCGAAACGATCGAATTGACGCCTCGAATCACAGAAATATACAATAAACGTATCTTGAAAGGTATATTTAATTCTTAAAACAATGTGAAGTTAGATCAATGCGATAATTATACATCACAAAATATCAGTTCGATTATTTCGTCATATTAATATTTTATTTTTCTACACGCATTTTTGAACGGACGCGAATAACAGTAGTTTTGATGATCACGTGAAAATTGCCACAGAGCCATGGAACACGTGTCGCGGGCCGGATTGCAAACGACGATAAATCGCACGTGGCCACCTTAAGCCGGACTGTTAACGTTAAGAAATCGACCTGTAAGACGCGTCGCACTGTTCATGCGTACCAGCATCGCACTGCAATATTGTACCGCGTTCGCGCGCTTATGTTTGTTTAATCACGTACTTGATGGGCGCGTCGCAGTTGGGTTCTTTGCAGTGGAAATGGTCGGCGTCGTATACGGTGCAGCCCGAGCCGCCCGTGCACGTGTTCGGTTTGAACCGGGTCAGGTATCTGGGCCACATCTCCACGTCTTCGGGCGACCCGGCGTCCGGGGCGGCGGACGAGTTGTCCGTGAAGAACCCTTGGCCGCCGCCGCCACTCGTTTTGGACGGGGCCCGCGGCGTGGTGGACAGCGGCGACATGGGGCCGCCGGCGTCGCTGGAGCTGTTGCTGTAGCTGGCCGCGTCGCCGGCCTGCGCGGCTAGCGCGGACAGCGAGGCCAGCGAGTTGGCCTGCTGGTGCAAGAACTGCAACGAGCTGCTCGGCGATATCGACAACTCGTTCATCTGCGAATCCGCCGCGGCGTGAGCACGTCTCGCGTCCCACGGTATCCATTCATCGTCACTTACCTGGTCCGGGTTCACGCCGCCGCCGCCGCCGCCGTTACCCGCGGTACCGGTCATGTTCATCACGGCCTGTTGGGCCAGTTTGAACTTCCTGTACGCTATTTCGCTGTCCTTGCGCTCGTGCTTCCTCTTGTGGCTCAACAGTTGCCCGCTGGAATGCAGCACGTAGTTGCAACCGTCCCGCACGCAGTGGATGTGATTGCACACTTGCGAGAACCGGCAGTTGGAGAAACCGCACGGGTCCGGTTTCATGAACTTTTTGAACCCGTCCCTGGCCAACTGTTCGTCCTTGATGTGATAGGTCTTGTGTTTTTCTGCGTTCGAGAAAAAAAAAAAAAAAACCATAATGACGGTTGAATTATTAATACTACGAAAACACGCCCGTGCATCTGTCGTCACGTCTTGTGACCGAAATGCTCGCGCGCACCATTAAAACGCGCTCGACGCGTGCCTCATAGACTCACCCATGTCGGCTTTGTTTTTGAACGTGAACTGGCAGTGATCGCGTCTGCAATGGAAATGAGTGGTCCTCTGGCCGTAAAACCCGCAGTATGGCGTCCGACATTCCTCGGTGGCTCGGAGTCGTTGGAATCCTTCTTGTATGATGGCCGAGTCTTTCCGATGGTAGTTCGCGTGCATTTGCACGTCCGACGTGCTGATGTACACCTTATCGCACGTGCCCTGCAACATTGTGCATGTGTGTTATGCGTGAACAATTGGACCGCGATGACAAAAGTTGGACGTTTTTCGGGTAAAGGAGCACGACAATAGTCGAAAATAGCTTTTCAATTCAATTAATTCAATTAATTCAATTACATTTCAGGATGAACTAAAAATTTATTAGAATTAATATTTTAGATTTTTTTTTTTTTGTTCCATTTTCACGTTTCTTCGAATTCAATTTTTACAGATTTTTTAAAATATTTAAAAACAAAAAAAAACGTTAAACGAAGAAACGTTTAAGAAAAACGGTCGTTTCACAGTAAGTTTGAAGACTTGTGATAGTCATCTGCATCATAAAATAACTAAGACAGTCTTAGTCACTATTGACTTGTGTCCCTTTACCTGAAAATTGTTCGATTGTACGTGTATCAAACGTGCATAATCATCGTCAACGTCACTACACTATGAGTCGCAACGATTGGCAAATTATTATGCGCAACTGGTAAACAATGACCTCACCTGTATGCAATGATAATGAGTCTGCTTGCGGTTGTGACTGCAGCCCTGATACCTATCGGAACAGTCGTCGCTGGGCGAGTATCTCATGAAACCGTGTTGCAAGCTCTCGTCCCTCTTTTTGTGCCACTTGAAGTGTCTAATCATTTCTTCTTTCTTCACGAACACTCTCGAGTTGCAGTCGAGACAATGGAAGTGCTCTCTGAAACGTTATTACAAATGGAACGGTTACAATGTTGTTGATAATAATATTATATCACGCGTTTACGCGACGTTGCTCAATGCGATAATCATCATTAGGTCGAAACCGTATAGTATAATGTACCTGTAGTTCAGATCTCGGCATCGGGCCGACCCGCATTCTTGACAGCTACTAAACCTCCTCACGTAACGCGAATAATCGCTACTGGTCGGGGTCGAACTGCCACTCCCGGTTGATGCTCCCTGCAGCACCATGGTCACGTTGTTAAGGGCCGAAGCGATCGACGACGGGGTGGTTGCTTGAGGTTCGGATCTGGTCGTGGTCAATGCCAACGGACTCAAGGACCGTATCGATATTCCGTTATCTGCGAAAAATAAAAATATAAAATGAATACGTGTAACATAAAATAATACATAATATATTATATTATATGTGTTAAAACACGCGCGACTTATAAGTCATCTTTAGGATGGGTGTCGGGTTACCCGTTCGGTTCTCAGCGAGGCCATGAGAAAAATGAGCAATTTTATCAAATCCTCCGTATAAAGAATCCGTATATTGCGAAAACAAAACAATAACGACAATACGAGAAGCCACCGGATAGGGTTAAATCATTGTGTTCCCGGTAACCTGAGCTGTCCGTGTCACCTTATTTTACCCCAAAAAAAAAAAAAAAAAAATAGCGTGTCCCTTTCTTTGTATACGTACGCGCGTGTAATACGAAAATATAATAACAGTACATAATATAAAGTTGCAGAATGTTTTTTTTTGTGAAAAAAAATATATATACATAAGGTGGCAGACACGTAACCCGATGCTGGGCGAAAGGGGTGACACACGCAAGGAGAGACCGGACTGTTTTCCCATAATTACGTAGACTCTTGCAGTGGTCCAGGTGCGCGTAGAAATGAAATAATAAATCCTCCACGAGACCAACCCTTTCGACGAAAAAAAAGGTCACCGTCTTTTTGTGAAAAAAATAAATAAAAAATAAATAAATGTAAAGAAAAAAGAGCAAATAATACAATGAAACATGTGATGTTTAAAAAGGGAAATTTATCAAAAAGGGAATCGCTATACATTGTGTTATATTTTTAAAGGAGTTTACTGTCGGTTTCGTAAGATTATTATTTTTATTTTTTACCATTACATGACATTTTTTTATTTTTTAGAATTCCCAGGAACGCGTAGTTTTAATGTATTCACCGAACAATGATTCAGTATATCACTCAGCCATCATTAATCCAATAGTTATTATTGTTAATTTTTTTTATTTAAACGGACGCCACCTCTGAGTATTCACGAATCTCGGAATCACAATACACCATGAACGTAATAGTAACAATAATAATTGTTATTATTATAATACGTCGATTTAAAACAATGATCGTTCGAAACAAAAAGTAATTAAGAATAGTATTTGATTTTTCTGCTTTATTCCTGTGGCCCATGGAACGTATTAAAAATGACGTCAAGGAAATCACGTGGGACAAAACACACTCAACTAGACCAAACCCAAAGACTAAACGTGTATAAAATATAATATAAAAGCGTTATTATGTTCTGCGGCAGTTGCAAGTCATTCATTATGTCTTGAGCTCCGCCCTTGACACGGATAGTTTTATAAGTAAGAAAGAGGAAAATACGGCAATAGTAATAATAATAATAATAATATTATTATTATTATAATATTATACATTGTTGTTTGTAGAACCATTTTTAAAAGATTCTGTTTAAAGATTTTAGTTGAAGAAAATTAAATAAAATAATAAAAAAACAAGGAAAGATAAACAAAATAAGCTTTATAACCATCATATTTCGGCTGATATATGGGAGTCCAAGGATTTTACGCTATCCAATATCGAGATAAAGTTTTTTTTATGCGAACTCATACTCCGTGTATTAATGAAGAATTGTAATTTATATAAGAAATACTGCTTGGCGTAACGAAATATTTCGTTATCGTCATGTCGCAATATCTCCGATTAAAAGTTTACAATTCTCCACCCCTCTTGGTATTTATTTTTATTTTTTTTTTGCCATTGCCATATTGTGTGCGAAATTGAAAACTTATCAGATTCGGTATAAACATGTTTAGGTCGACATCGTATCTGGGAGAAATGGGGGACACAACACAAATTAAAAAAAAAAAAAAATAAACTAAAGAATGTCATAATGAACATAGTTTTATTGTTCTAATGAAAACTATTGATCTCCGAGTAAACCAGGTATATTTTTTTTTTTATTATTTATTTTATTTTTTTTTATTACATTATCGAACTTTAAAGTTTTTAGCTATTGTTCGAGTACCCATTGTACGATTGCAAAAAAAAGTTTAAACGCACAGGCCTCGTAGACATTTTATAAAACTCAATCGCCATGGTAACCGATTATTGTTGATATTATTGGAAATTCTTTTTTCTTATTTTTTTTATTTCTCCTCTTTTCCCGACTTCTGAACATTTCCCGCTCTTGTCTCACCACGTCGACTTTAAAATTGATTATTCAGCAAATTCGTCTTTCCACCTATAAGCTGATTCAATACAAATCGGTTTAGTTTTGTGTTTCTCTTTCTCCATATTCTTCTCGCTTACTCTCCGTCTCTTTGTGTGCGTACACGGTATAAAAAATAAAACAAAACAAAACGCCGCCACCATTTTCGCAAAAATCCCGGGCGGTTATCAAAAATCCATCACATCCGGTGTGCGGGGTGTATTATAGGGGTTTTGTCGCACAAGTGTCACACAGCGACGGCGATGGTAGCTACGGTGATCGTGTAATATATTATTATAACAAGTGAAACACGATATCATACACGCAGTCGAACTTTATCTTCTGTAGCCTATATACATTATACAGTCTCGGTAACGCGCGTGCTTAGATTTTGTCGAATGGTTCCTTTTTTAGCTTACTATTGTAAACATCCAGCCACGAATTGAACACCTCCCCCCCTACAACTTTCCACTTCCTCCCGCACACCCCTATAAATATATCTATACTCACACACACACATTTATATGTACATTTTATGTGTACGTCCTACCGTATTTCTCGTGTATCATTTTTCCCGTGGGTGTAGTGAAAATTACCTCGGGCACAAATCCATTTAGTATCGGTGTCACCTGCGGTACACACACATGCACACGCATACACGCCTGCGCGCACATAAAAAATACATATTTTGTCCCATAATTCATCGGATACGCGTTTTGAAAGGGATGGTTTAACAAAAAAAAAAAAAAAATGCCATTTTTACTACCGCGTATATACGGATTTCACGGGTTTAACACCGTGTTTTTTCCCCTACCATCGTCCTTTTTACAGAAAATTTAAAAATGATGATGAAAAGACACGATAATGGTATTTGAATTGTACGCGCAACGTGTCTTAAAGACGTATGAGGTCATGACGAAGCATAAACCGAAACGCTTATAGAGGTGTGGGCACGACTCCTCCGTATAGAACTACTGCGGGATTTAGTGGCGATAGAGTATGCGTGAGAGAGAGAAAGACCGAAAAAAAAAAATAAAAGAAATCGTTTCATTTTATTTTATTATTATTATTATTATTTTTTTTTTTTGTATATTTTTCTACCGGTATTATACATATACACGAGGTATTACACAACCCGTTAAAAAAAGAACATGTGGGTAAAATAAATTTTAACAGAAAATATCTATGTATGCGGCCACCGCCACTGGAGGTATTTGTTCGTGTCTTCGCAGTGAAATCTTTGATATTTTTTCATCGTGATTAATGGGCACGCGTTATCTATTCAATGCCAGAAACAACAAGGAAAAACGTTTTACTTCATTTTTTATTTCTTTCGCTTTTTGACTTTTCACCCCCTCCTTCCGCGTTTACGCTTTAATGACAACTGTGCGGGTATAAGTCTCTTTTTTTCTTTTTTGCGCAAACCATTTACACGTATTTCAGAAAGCGTTGTAATTCGTGTTATTATTTGATGTTTTTATTTTTTTTTTTTTTTTTTTTTTGTCCCGCACGCGAGATGATCGAATTACGGAATCTATTTGCGGTGTTACGGATCTCTTTCTCTTCCGTTTTCGTCGGATTTTCTCGCATGCGGTTTTATTTCATCCGACTCGCGTCATGGTCTATAGGTCGTGCGATTAAGCAAAAACGCTAAGAATGGAAGGCAGACGGACAGGCAGAGAACGGTCGTATAGGGTGAGTGGGCGACATAGCGAAATATAATAAACCAACAATAGCGGTGAATACTATAATATTATATTATTGTGCAATGCGATCGTCGTCGCATGATCTGGACTATAGTTTTACGTGTACCGCCACCGCCACTATTGTATAATAAATATGTAAATAATATATTATTTCATTTCGCAACGTTTTTATTATTATAATTTTTAATTTTTTTTTTTCACCTCGTGAAATTGCAAAAATATGTAAACAGACGCATAATATGTCGAAATGATTTAGAAACGTTGCCAAGGAGCAATGGAGAAGTTTTCGTTTTACAATAAATTTGACGTATACGTGTCGGTAGCATATGCGCGTTTATGATAGATAACATCGTTTCAATATTACTATTATGTTATTATGGGTTGCAGTGCAGTGTTTCGTTTGCCAATATTTCGAGCTGCATTAATTCGATGATAATTTCAAGAATACGTTATAAACGTATCCTAACTAATGCAATCAAGTTCTGTAGAACAACGTATTTGATTTATTTCACTAGAGTCGTGCACGTTAACGAACACACCGTTGTTTTATTTGTGTTAACACGTAGTTTTTCATCTCCTTAATAAATAAATATATATATATATAAATATATAGCGAAAGGCCAGTGTAACACATATAAGTTTTTTATTACGAGTTGTTTATCGGACGGTATTCGTCGGGAGAGTAATACGTTTTCAAAACAAGTGGCAAATTATTATTATCATTAGTACCGTCGTAATAATTACTGTCGTTATCATAATGTTTACGTCGGCCGAAAACATACTCGTATATACACGTCGGTTGACGGTTCATCGTATTTCTACTCGGGACATTATCGTGTACACAACTATAATACGGGTGCACAGAACGTGTGCCGCGTAGGATCGTTGTTTTTAAATGAAATTCACAGTCGGGAGCGCATCTAATAACGACAGCTCGGTAACGGGCGAGAGACGCAACAACACTTTTATCACCTGGTCCCGCGGAGGCCGTCTTATTACTATACATACATTACCGATACACGTATATTACGCTCGTGTCTTACGCGTGATCGTGTAGAACGAATGGTCGTTATTTATCACGTATTTATTATTATTACGATTTTTATTTTTTCTTCGTTTACACGGTTCCGTGACGCGCACACGAGCACCGGAAGGATTTCACACAAACGCATAAGAGTTTGCACCGTGGCTGAAACCGAATTTTGACGTGCGCACGTTTACTCGTATTATACTAATATTCCTGCACAAATGGGTTGCCCCGGTTGCGGAAATAATTCACCCCCCTGGTGACGGCGCGCGAAATTTTTAATCCCGTATCCGATTTCTGTTTACGTAACGGGGTCGCCATTTTGTATTGTAACAATTTTTTAATTTCTTTCAACGCGCGTACACACGAACACACGTGAAACACCGCACCGCGTGCGTACCTACCCACCTATACAACAACGAACAGTCGACACGACAAAACGGTCGTCCTTAATCCTTTCCTCGAAATAAAAAATAAAACCGCTCGTACGCAGGTATAAAATGTACGTGTACGTGCGAGGGTCCGTAAGGCTAACGTGCGTAAGCGAAACGCGAGGGACCGGTTTTCCATTTTTTTTTTGTTCGTTTCGACCTTTTTATAAAAAACCTACCCTCCAATAATATGGTTAAATAATATAAAAATCACTCGTCATAACGCTCGTTCGTAACCCTTTTTTCACGTTTTCTGCTAGATACACGCACATATGCGGGGCGAAAAACGAAACGCATGTGTACCGGAATACAGTATTTCTGAAGGGGTTGAAAACGCACCTGGACCGTATATACACACACATATTCAGATTTACGTATGTTTGTATGTGCGAGTTGGAGAACTTTTTACCGTCTCGTAATTATATGTGCACTCAAAGTAGTTACTCCTACGCGCGAGCGATATGCAGCGATATGATTACAATATAATCTGTATACCGTATTTTCGTCACTGAGAGAACCATGTTTTTCAGGGCCCTGAACGGTTTTATACGAAAACGTTAAAAACTAGGGATGGATAGAATCTCTTATCATTGCACCGACACGTATATGTGATGAGCTCGAGTTGTAGCTTTATCATAATTTTATTTTTTTAAAAGGAAATTTCAAAACATTTGTCCGTCGAATCGAAAACGTTACGGATGCATTAATAATGGGGTCATAGGCAACTGTCTGTAACTTCCACCCCCTGGCGATGCCCCCAATCGGCGAACGTTTTTATGATGGTCGTTGTCCACGTGATACATCTGCAGCACGGAATTCTACGATCGTGATACGGTTTACGCATCAATTTAGATCCAAATGATGAGCCCGATGTGCCCGGTTCCGTTTTGAGTCGGTTGAGGAATTTTAATTCCGTTTAGTGAAGTCGATTTCGATGTGAAACGGTATACGTATAGTTGTGTAACGTATATAGTGTTAATAATAAAATGTGGTCGCACTGGCGGGTGAATAGAGAATTCGGAATTTTAGCACGTATGAATTATAATTATTATTATTATTATGGAATCGTATAATATGCGAGTATTATTGTACTTATGGTGCCCGAAACAAAGAAATCCGCGAACGATTACAAGTTTGTATTCAACACATATATTATACTTACACACACACATATAAGTATACATTACGTTATATTTATAAATTATTTTTCGATTTCGTCAAAACTCGCACGCGTACGACAACATAAATATTATATTACGTGTGATGTTCGATTCAACTCACATACGACCGGACACCGAATTCTCCCGGGTTATACACCACAAGTAGTTGTCGCTGAGCACGGCATTTTTATTCGCCGTAGTTATTATACTTTCCCCTCCCCTCCTCTTACCCGATCATCAGCACCCGACCATCGTTCCCGGGTGATGGAACAGGCCAGGGGAAGGCCGTAGAGGGCAAATGTTTTGTATTTCGGAGTAGGCACGTGCGTGGCCGTGGTTATTTATCCGCACGAGCGGTTTTAAAATGAAAAATACATAAAAATAAATAAATAAATAAATATTTAATAAAAAAGTAGTATAAAATATTAAAAATAACAATAAATGAATAGAATGATTTCAAGTGCGAAAGGTAATAGCAGAAGCAGCGTTATTTCGCTTGCAAACCGTAACGTTTTCTGGCGACTACCGTCGTCGTCGTCGTCATCATAAATTATTGATGAGCGGGTAATAAACGACGACGACGATATTCCCGCGGAAAAATAATAATAATGCATGAGTTCATACGCCACGAACGTGTAAAGGAAATTTAGAATATAAATCAGTCTCCGCTGCTGCTTCACGGGTACATGTGTATGATAAGTACGCGTGTATATATTAATGTTATATGTACGTGTATGCGCGGGTGGAATTCGGAATCGGGTGAAATAAACAAAAAAAAAAAAAAAATTAAAAATTAAAAATCCACGCGATAACTGTTTTTATTATATTAGTTTTGCGTGCGCCCAAACCACCACGCGTTTCACCGTTTCCGTCGGTGCCTATATTATTATATTATACACATTCCGTTTGTTTTCGAATAATAATAATATTAATAATTGTTAAACAGAAAAAAAAATCACCAAATATATAGACACGAAAAAATATAATAAAAGCAATTTCAACCCCCGGTTACAAGCAGTGCCTTGTCGACAAAAATTCGTTTAAGGGAAACGGACGTGTCAAAAGTGATAATTTGCATTTTGGATACATATGTATGTACGTTTGTATATATATATATAAATTAAATGCGCTTTGACTTTATAAGACGTACACACGTGTATATATATATATAAGTTTATATAATACACGTGTAAACTGGAAATGTACTTCGACGTGTAAATAATCGAAATATGACATTTTATGTTTTACATAATTTTGCATAAGTAATTTGAAAACTTCTCACATACGTGTACAGTGTACACATATATTATACTCACACACACACACACATTTACACATCACAGTTGTGCACATAAATCGTATACATAATAATAATATACACTTTAACAGTTTTCTGTTAAAAAAAGAAAATTAAATAAACGAAAAAAGACGACGAAGGGATTTTCTCGAAAATCCTTCGTGATTTCATTCCGCACGTACATGCAGCGTAAAAAAAGTTAATGCTGTCATACACCACCGTTTTGTCGAATATTCAAAGAAACCTGTATACTAATGTACGTATTATCTTGTTATTATTTATTTTCTTGGTCGCGGATTTCGAAGATCTCAATACCAGCATGCAAAAATATCAATAACACATTATTGTTGTTATTATGACTGATTCGGTTAAGAACATTGGATAGACAAAAAAAAAAGTAGAAAAAAACAAACGGCTCGCGTAATCCAAGCCTCGAGAAATAATCATTATTCGGCACTCTTTATACAATATATGTTACTTATACACGTAATGTATTAAAATTATATTTATTTATGTACTTTGTGCACTGCATCAGTACTTTCAACAAGTAATTGTTCATTACAGTGTTTATTACAATAATTATGTTCAATCGGGACTGACTTCGACGGAGTAACGTTCATTTTCTCGGCTAGATACACTACGTAGGCACCGCGTTTACCAGCTGCTGGGGTATGTTTTATTTTGGAAAATAAACACTCGTTCCCGCAGCTGCGGTACCGCATATAATATGCATAAAGTACACCTCGTTCGCGCGTAATACAAAGATTTGATAATATTGGATAACGCAGATCTATTTCGTATTGATTAACCGCAACCACATATAGGTTTTTGTATAAAAATTTTTTTCTTTCTATCAAAACGTCAAATACAAAATGGAGACAAAGAAGGTAAAATATTATTATTATTAAAAGCGAACAAATGCACGCGAGGGCTTAGGCGAGTCGGGTAATTTTAAAAGGATCATCCTTGAACCGCCCGCACAATATTATTGTTATATTATATCGGTCCGCATGTACAATATATATATATATAAATATAAAATACGGCAACGGGACATCAATTGAAAAAGCATTACGCTTATTGAGCAATGTATTCTCTATATACTCATTCCCGGCAGGCACGTGTTAACTATCGGCCTTTTCGTATATGTGGCAAATATTTTTTTAACACCAACGTGCGTTGGGTACACACATACACACGAACGTGCACCAGCGCGAGCGCACACATCCAGTGTAATATCATCATTTAGATTTTCTCTTTTACGACCGAAACAAGATCGAAATCACCGGCGGTGGCCCAAGAACGGCTTTATCGGCGCGCGAGTTTTTTTTTTTTTTTTTCTAATACTATCTCATCGGTGTATTTTTTAATAGTATTTAATTAACAAGTGGCTGCGAACGGTCTTTTTGTGCTACCCACGCGCCGCCTCGGGTTTTCTTGAATTCCTTATGAGTGAAAGCCATTTACAGTGCGCGCATAAATTATTTTATTTTTATTAGTAGGTACTAATACACCACATTCGTACTCTGCTCGTAGATTATTTTGTTTTGATTTTATATATATATATATATATATATTATTTTATTAACTTGAGAGTAAAAAACGTGTATTTATCAAGAAACAAAAATCGTTTTGTGTAATTTATTTAACAATTTTATTATCTATTTTTGGGTGCTTGTGGGAAAACGGTAAAAATAATTGATATTACATCCTTGTATAATTATTTTAACTGCAAACAATATATGTATACCAAAATCCCGTGCAAAAACTATATTTCAGTTCGATTTATTGTATTTTTTTCATGCAAGTTAGATTTTTTTATACCAAAATAAAACACTGATGTTAATTACGGTGCGTTTTGTTGAATATTCGGAAATTTAGTTGCAGTCTAGTAGAAAATAAAAAATGATAAAAATAATTATATTATTACATAGAATCTAGCCGCAGGATCCACAGCCGAATCCAGTGTTATGAAGATATTTAATTTTTTTTTTTTTTAATAGAACTTAAGAATTACAATATTTCATTCTTTATACAATTTCAAGTCTTCATAATTAAAATTATAGACAAAGTAAAATATAAACTCATTATTTTTGGAAAGTTCGAAACATTTATAGGTACGTATAACACTAAAACAGTCAACATTCGTTAAAAATGTGTGTTATGTCTATGATATACTAAAACAAATAATCGCTGAAAACTTTACATTTCCAAGATTATTAAAAAGTTTTAAGATAATGCAATAAGTTTTCCTTGCCGGTGGTAATTGCAGAAGACTGGTCCTAGGATTTCCTACGAGGTCATGAGTTTCTAATATTTCCCAGAAAGCTATTGAAAAATTTTCTCCTAAAAAAAAAAACCCCTTCAAAGTGTCATATGCGTCAAATTTTCGACAAATAGTTGCCCAAAAACTAAACACTTGAAAAATAAAATTGAACTGAATCATTATGGTAAATTAAATATAACATTTCAAAGATCTAAAAACGTCTTCAGTATAATATTTATAATGTTGTACATGGTTATGTCATTAAGTTCATTATATTTGTAATAAGTTCATTTTTTTATTTTCACCAATTAAAAATGAAGGGTGAATGAAATACCTAATAAAATTAATTAATTACTGCATTGCGTTTTTAAACGCACACAATTAAGTAATTATAAAGCTTGTAAAATTTTTGGTTAGCCGTACATACCAACACGTTCAAATATTATGGAATACTAATTGTATTAAAAAAAAAAAAAAAAATTAAAATAATAATAATGAAAGAAGTACGAGCATATTATTATTACATGCAATATTATACGCCGTGTATATATATAGAATAACGTTTCGGTTTTATTATTAACCGTTTGCGTTTGGCGTCATTCTGCCGAATACGCCAAATATTTACTCTTTATTAATCATGAATTATACCTATATCGAATTATAATTATAATTATAATTATTATTATTATTATTATTATTATTTTAGTGTCGAGTAAACGGTTTTTATGTACACACGAAACTCTAATTAGCAGTTTTAATCACATATGTGTTTTTTAATAGAATATACCTATCTATACATAATATAATAATGTACAATATTTATACAATATAGATCAATTAGATTAAGAAAAAAAAAACAAAATCGTGTGGAAACAAATTTCCGAAATTTCCGAATATACAACAGCGCACAATTGGTGTATGTCATGTATTTCGACAAAGGACCCCGCCACACACACACGTGCACAGTTATACGCACACGCATAAGCGCACCTGAAAACGGTATCATAAAAATGTAAAAAAAAAAAGAAAACAAAAAAACCAAGGGCATTACCGACGAATTTATAAATACTTAATTACTAAAGGACAATAAAAAAAACAGACAAACGCTGTGTTTTCCGACGTTTATTACGGCAAACAATGATAATTAACATTATAACCCGGTCGGTGAACGAGGCAAAATTAAACACATGTCGGTTTTTATATAAATATATACGTACACACACACATACTTATATATGTAAAAACGAAAATAAAAAAGAATTAATAATAATAACAGTCCAAAGACGAGTACTTGCGAATGGTATAATACGCGTACAGTACGAATAAATAACATAATTAAGTACGCATGACGTGGACGAAAAAAACGGTACTGTCTGTAGTATCATGTAACGGCGGTGGTGCTGAAAAATTTACACGAAGATATTGATAAACGGTATCACGATAGGTATGTGCAGATAAACTGTTTAAACGCGCGATCCATAGATAAAAATTATGATTGAATGGAAAATCCGTCCATTCCAACAGCAATAGAAGTAGTTAAAAACTCTCTACGAAACCTTTCCACCCAAATCTATCCGACCACCGCAATCCTCTTGTCTCAAACATATACGTTTCTCAGGCAATTCCAGAAGACGTTCTAAAGACAAATGGTACCGGGACCTTTAAAAAACGATTACGTGTCATTTTACTGTCATTTAAATAGTTCCATCACCGGATGGACTCTTCAAAACAAGACTACAATCCGACCCACTACTTTCAAATCAATTATGCTCATTATGAAAATATATACTTAATTATGAAAAATATATACTTAATAATTGTGTACATAGGTTTATAAATGAAAAAAAAAAAAAAAAATTGATGCGAATCGGCTTATACGAATGCGTATGTAAAACAATGCGTAGTACCCAGTGATCGTCTCTTGAAGGACCGACACTTATCCTTTGCAACACGGGTAGTATCGCATAATGTTATAATATCACGTACGTTTACGAATCCGGCAGTCGTTTGCTGCAGAGTCGCTTCTGGTATTCCGTCCGAGGCGCGATGGTGTTATGGTGTACGTAACCGCGCACAGTGCATGCATTGATATTGTTCATTTGTTCGCACAACCGTAAATTATACCGCCGGAAAAGAAAGTAGAAAATTAAAAATGTTTATAAATAATATATAAAAAATATGTGCACTAAATATGTAATATAAATTTCACAATAGTTCGGTCTGAAATATTTTATTTGGTAGAGTAATGAGATGCGATGCTGCTAACCACGTTATTCGAGGACCAAACCCCAAGGGGCTTGACAATAGCGTAATATAATAACGATGATTGCAAGTCAGAAAATCTCGAAACGAAATCTGCTGCAACACAAATCGCACGCCTATTACTCAAATGAAGACGGTCGTATCGTGCTTTGGTCGAAAAAACAAAAAAGAAACAATTTCGACTATTGTTTATATTATACTCTAAGATCAAGTTTGTTTTTTTAGACACGTTTTTCTCGACCCCAGTGCAGTTCGACGTTACCCGACGGTAACTTTGACGGTAGTACTTGTCCCGGACAAAATAACAATTTACAATTCTTGATTCGCAGCGTGAGCAGTACCAAGAGATACCCAACTGCAATATGATTATTGTAAACGCGTTCGTGATAGTATACACATTTATAATGCATATATTTGTACGCGATATTCTTACGTATTGTAATGATATGTGCGCACTCGGCGGCGGTATACGCGGATTTTGTGCGGCTGTTCGCTACCAGTGTTTGTTCGTTGAACGTGCGTTCGCGTACACGAAACAATAATGTTTTCTTCCGCGACAATGGCTCGTGTATTACCCTGTACACAAAATACCGCGGTGTATACGTACACGGATATCTATTGTACGGTAATAAATTATACGGATTTATACGGCGCATCCGGAGCGCTCCGTGTTCTCTGCTGCGAGAACTGTGCGCCGCAGCGATCGTCGTAATAATAACATCACGTGTTATCCCGGCGTGCCGTTTCGCGTTGCATTATCCTTCGGTCCACGGCGCGAACCGACATCCGCCTAGTCCGAATTCTTTTCGGTTTTCGAAACGCCTACGCGAATTCTTGTCCGTATTCCCATTGACAGCCACAAGACGCGCGACGAAAGGGTTTTCAACGACGACGGTTCGTTGTGCTCGCCCGTGTCCAGCCCACGTGATTTCCCGAAAACCGCTCCTTTGTGTACCGTTTCGTCGACGTACGCGCCCGAAAACCGAAATTGCGAACGGAAATGTTCCCCTACGACTGCTGCCCCGCACAACAATCGATCCGGACGAATGGACTCGGAATTCGACGCGCGTCATCATAATCATCTGCGCTAACGATCGAGCTGCACATTTCATTAAATAACGTTAAATTTGTTGTTGTATACCGCGGCGGTGACGGCTTCGTGGGTACGTGACGGACGACGCGAGGAATGCGTTTTTCTTACCTACATATAATTTTCATTTTATTATTCTTTCGGGTCCTTAATAATATATTATACAATATTGTTATTTATAAAACGGGCGCCCGCACATACGTGGATGGACGTACGTGCGCAAAAAATATTGCTTAACGTGACATATTTTTAATTAACGCCATCGTGTACAATATTATTGTATTATTCGACCGGCCATACTTATTATTATTCCCATTATATTATATATATAAAAAATATCTATCCATTAATAACAATATAATAACATCGATAGCTAGCTGCGGTGCGTGACGGTAATGTTTAAAAAAAAAAAAAATAACACGCGAAATCCCGTGGTGGAAAGGCGAGAAATCTCAATATTTTCTCAAATTCACCAATCGCCTACAATAAATATTACATTGTAACTGCAGCGGTACATTGTCGAAAAAAACGGATTACCGAAAATTATGATAAAAACAAAAAGCAAAAAAAATTTACTCCGGCCGCACTCGAACGCGAATCGCGAACACATCGATTCGAGTACGGCATATTCAAACGTACATATAAATATACCGTAGTACAATACCATGCAGTATATGTTTGTATATGCACGCTGCGCATCCCATCCTAATATGAATTATAGACTTTTTTCGTTCTAGTTATTATACCGCTGCAGACAAGAACATTTTTCCTGTCGCCCAGCAGATAACCACTGCATACACGCATTACATATTATGTTTACACGAAATTCGTTGACATCGACGGATTCTCTTGCGTTACGTTGATATATTACTATCCGTATATGCAGTGCGCGCGATATCTAATATTATTACTAATATAATTAATATCTAATATTGAAATGTAAAATATACAAAAAAAAAATCGTTGGACGTGCATTATTATTATTATTATTCTATTCGCCTTTCGAACGCGCGACAACAACGGCGACGGTCTGACAGCGATACGCGTTAGACGCCAGTAAAATGTGTGTAAATTGGTGGAAACGCGTAAGAAAAAAATTGAGTTGACAAAAAAATAAAAAGGGAAATTTTTTTTTTTTATCGATTGATTCGGGATAACAACATATAACGCAGTCGTTTGTTTACGGAAAACGCGCCGAGTAACCCAAACATGTCACGTTGCCGCCACGGGGATCCCGATAAATCTCCATTGTTTATATAATAATAATAATAATAATATACACGTCCATTATAATATTATAGCGTTCTGCGCTGTAATATTTCCGGAGATCACTTAAAACAATAACCGAAATAAAAAAAAACGACAAACAGCGAAACGCGTAAATTCGTCGTCGTCATCCCTCGTGCGGCGTGGTCGTATATGCGCACCTCCCTGGCGGCAACGCTTTGAGGGTGAATAAGAGATACACGTGTTCCGTACACGAATATATGTACTATACGTATATTTTTTTATGAAAAAAAGCAGAAACAGCACAAAAAACCCTGTTGAATGAGTGACAAGCGTGCGTCCTTTTTTCTCCCCGTGCCGTGTCTGTTTACACTTGCTCGATTTTAATTCACACAGGATCTCCCCGCAAGATGACATGTAAATGATAGTTTGTGGTAAACTGCATTATTGTATTACGTTCATATGTTGTGTATACAAAAACTCTATGCGTTAGTGTGTGTACGTACAGTAGTTGCATACACATTTTCGCTCTGCGGTTCGCGCCGCGTGCTCGAAAAACACAAGGAGTGGTATGAAATGTATACGCTTTAACGACCCGTAGTTTTAAATTTTTCCAACGATTTAATTTGTTCGAAATCATTTTAGAAAAATGTATTATTGTAAAAATGTTTTTTAAAACGTTTACATAGGGTTGCGAAATAATACGTATTTCAAAATACATTTTTATTTTTTAGAATTTTGGCCGACAATGATGTATTTTACAAGGTACGTAATGGTGAAAACATAAAATTTCAAAATATTATCATCAAACGTTTCATTCGGGATTCTTAATTTTTTTTCGAAGCGCGTTTACAAAAAAGGAAAGAACAACATGACTTTTGAAAAAATATTTGCTTAACAAATTCGCCGGGCGTTTTATTATTGTGTGTCAAGTGTTTTTTTTCTTTTATTGTTTACCAGAAACTAAAGGATCTCACGGCATTGTGTACGTACAATTATTATTCGTATACGAAATATCATGCCGCACAAATTTAGATTCCTAGATGACAAACAGACAATTAGCGTTTATTAGTCGCTAAGGTCTGTCGTGTAAAATATAAAGCCATATATACTAATGAATTGCATTTTTCCGTACGTTATTCAAAATAATGACACAGCTAGTGTAATAATTTTGGTGCTAGAACACGGTATACAGAGAAATGAAAAATAACGAATATTAACCAGTGTACATTACCGAATCATTTCTACATTTAATTATAATAATACCGCGTCCCTTTATATTTGATTTTATAAAATTTCATAAAGCAAAAACATTAATTCACTGCAGTCGTAATATCGGTCGTTATAATATATAATTTGTATATACGGGAGCGTATAGTAATCAATGATCGTTTAAGACTAATTTGCTGGCGCGTATGTTTAACGAGAGAATGTTTTTTGAAATTGTAAAGATTTATTTTTACATACATACATATATACATATAATGTGATCTAGTTAGACCGGGTTTTGATTTGAATAAAATCGGTTTAACCTCAATCACATGGGACCTAAGGGCAACTAGTAAATCGTCCGAAAAGCGGTTCATTAAAACAAGCTATTGTGTTTGATTGCTAAATTGTCGAGTCCCGCATATACGCGTTAAACTCTTTATTAATACATACTTTTTTTCATAGTCTACAAATTCTTTCTTTTTTTCCCTCACAATTACTGTTTTCATCTTTTATTATCATTATTATCGTTATTATTATTATTTTTATTTTTTATTTTTTTTTTATTTCGAGTATATATATATATATATATATATATATATATATATATATATATATATATTCCCTTCTCGTCTGCCGAGCGGGTTAAGAGGAAACGACGTTGGACAAACGGCAATTGGTCTTTATTGCTTTAAACTGGTTCTGTTAATAAATTTAGATTGATACAAATGCCGTATTATAGGCTAATGTATACATATTTACAGTGACAACGAAAACGACGACGACGAGAGCCTACAAGAAGTGCGAGCAATTGATGCGTTCCTTACATAAAATATTATACCGTGGTACCGGTACGCTATAAAAATTAACCGAAATATTTTGTTTGAACAGTAAAAAAAAATGTGCAATAAACGCGTGAAAGGGTTTTTGGCTATGACAGCGTGTGCATAATATACGAAAAACCAGAACAGGGAAGATAAAGAGGGTGATAGAGAGAGAGAGAGAGAGAGAGAGTGTGAGAGAGAGAGAAAGAGAAAGAGAGAGGAAGAGAGAGAAAAGACCGTTGCGAATCTTTGGTGAGAATGTATAATAAAAGCGAAAGGGAAAAAAATACCCTGAGGGTAGGAGAAGGAGAAAAAAAGGTTGGTGTAGAAAACAATTGACGATTACACGCGTCAGACAAAGGCATCGGGTTACGCGTGGTATATCGTTTTTCTCGCATTTTTGTGGAAACTTAACCGAGCGCGCTTAAGTGCGTTACTACGATATCGTCCTCATATCATATACGTACATAATACGTATGTACACACGCTCAGTCGGTCGGGGTTTTTTATTTTTTTATTTTTCTTTACCGACGTAAATACGTCGGGGTGTAAATACGCGTTTCCCACGTCGGATTATTACGCTCCGGACCAATTGCTCGTAATTTTTAAATCGACCCTGCGCCGCAACCCGTACAAATACAATATCGATAGATAAGATAAAAAAAAAACAAAAAAAAAATTAATATTACTGGTGCGGCGCATCGGCACACACGTAATACTGTTCGAAATAACGACGTATAAAGTTCCTACGTAGCACGTTACGACTACTCAACACCGTTCTGTTCACGCGATCCACCCCTTCAATTTATCCGGAAAATCCGAAAAAATATTTCACTCGTGAACACAACTTGTTACGAACTCACAGTGCGGTGTGCGGAGCGACGAGGAACGATTGCGTCGCGCGCGAGAAAATAGCTAAGAGTCCATTCGTCCGCGCCAAAGTCTAAAATAAGAGTTCGGACACGGTGGAGACCGCGCGTCGACTCTGCACGGCGGACGCCTCGGGTTCATCGATCCTTTAGGATTTATTTTCGAATAAAAGGGCGGAAAGGCATTCGGAAAGGGTATTCGACCTTCGCGCGCGGCCAGCGGTTGCCATGCGGTGAGCGCGGCACGCATTTCCCGCATTCTTCGGAAAACGCGACATTTGCGAGCTACACGGCTTTTGGCTGGTCGTTTGACACAAATACCGGACGTACGAGAGAAAGAGAGGGAAAGAGTGAGAGATTAGAAAAAAAGGACCGTCAGTCGACCGATCACGCCGCAATCGTTCCGTCTCTCCTCTCTTTTGCTCTGCTGCCGGTGGCAGCGTACGTGCACCGAAATAGACCTGTACGAGGGGATGAGAGGACAGGGACGGGGGTGGTTGTGCTCTCGAGCGAGGTGTATCGAGGTTAATTTCGTTTGCCAAGAGAAGAAGAAAAAAATTATTGAAAAAAATAAACCCGACCAACAAATTGTTTTACACCACACGACAACCTCCCCCCAGACACACGCATACACTCTCTTATCCGAGCGTACCGGGTTTTTACATTCGCCATACTATTTTATTTATTTATTCGTTTCCGATTTACTGACCTTGGGCATTGGTGTAGGTCGGCGTCGGCACTGACAACGGTGCAGTGACCGCCGAGTGTGGTGACAGGGTCTGGATGCCCAGTGACGTCATCGCAGCTGTGGTACCGGACGTGTCCCTGTGCATCGGTGGCAACGGTACGATAACCGACGGCGAGGCGTGCTGCTGAAAAAAAAGGAAATAAATTATTAAAAACAATGTAAAAAAGTCAAAAAACGTCTGAAACGTCGTCCAGAAATAGCGTACACGCATTTCGTACGTTGTAACGATAAAATATTAGGTGCAATCGCGGTTTTGTTTGAACCGCAGTGCTCTTAAAAGCTTGTACCACGACCTTTGGCGAAAATATCGAGCCAAATCAGCTCATAGATTAATAATTATTTATCGTTAAACGAATAAATAATTTGTAACACGTACGTACACAATAATAAACATTCGAATGTACATATTATATAGGTGTACGTATCGGTATTGTTTCTTATTATTATTATCATTGTTACACGGTTTTTAATTAACAATAGGAGTTCATGCCAACTACCGCGTGCTTGTATATTAAATGCATATATTAATATATATTATGTAGAAAACTTCAATTAATATATAACGTTCGCAAGACTAAGATGCGTATATGAATATATAATACGTGTATGTGTAAATACGTACATGGTGCAGCTTGTTATTTAAATCGTCGTATTATTCGTAGCGTGTAAGATTCCACCAAAAATAATTTATAAAACGCTCTATGGTATATAACATTATTCCGTTTGAGAACCTGTGTGTTTAATTACATGTTTAACAGTAATAGGGAATCCGAAATGAGACGATAATGTATTTTGCATGTGTATCGTATTCATTATGCACTGTTAATTTATTGTTATGTTATGATCGTGTAGCTTTAATAACCCGTACGAACCTACACCGTACACGGGTACACCAATGGGTTCTCAGAACAAATCTTGAAACGGAAGTCACACCAAAAAGTAAAATACAGCGATGAACACATGCGTCCGCTGCTTTATTATAACGATGTGTGCCGAGTTGTTGATATTATTAAGTAATAATATTATATTGAATTTTCGTACGCACATACCGCTCGTCACAGTCCTCGCTCTGCTATACTACTACTATACCGTATTATTATAACCGTAATCGTTATTAGGTATTAAACGAGCGAGAATTTCTTTCAAACAATAATATTATTATAGTAAGATGTTTGTTTAAAACCGGTGACGAAACACGAAAACCTCGAGTCTTCGGTGACATCGTGTCAATCGGATACGATCCTCGTTATATTTATTATTCGTTGTATTTTATTACAGATGTGTACCTACATATTTTGTTACATGCCTTTTACGCGATTTATGTAATTATTGGACAAGATATAAACGTATTATAGTAACATTACTTCGAGATGTGCCCATGCGTACGACGGTAGCGCGCCTACATACACCGTATGCGGACGTGAGGAACCATATTAAATGCATTTACAGATATACCTGTGCGGTACGTACATGTGCACGTTAGATACATTGGATTTTTCACATTTCACTCGAGGATTAGAACCGTATAAGAATATTGTTACGAGATTGTGCAATCGTCGTTCATTCCTTTGAACAACAATGGCCATAGCAATAGCGTTCGTGACGTACGGTAGTTATACACTGCATTATACTACTGCACACAGCGTGTGCACGGCATAACGAAATCATTTGCATACGATTCACACGGGGCGGCAGTCGGCGGTGGCGGGAATAGACGCACCAGAGACTTTTCTGCAGCAGCAGTAGCAGGAGCAGCGATAACGGCAGCGATAATTATAATCACGTCGGAATTAAATGCGAAAATACTATTATTTATTATTACGTCCTCGTTTTATGTTTTCGGGGTGAATAACGGATCGGCGTATATTATACCCGTACAGAGAGGTATATTATAATTTTTTTTTTTCATACGGATAAATCAGCGTAGTATTCCTGGGGAATAAGAAAAAAAAATCGGCCGTCGTTTTTCACCTGCCGACGCGGTTTTAATGAGAATGGATATTCGCGAAAAAGGGGTAACGTTCCTTTCATCGTCTGTGGCGGCTACGGGAAGACGTGCACCGCGCGAAAATAATTTGAATTTTATCCTCCCGCAGGGAACGGAATTCGTCGATGCGCATATTATAATATGTACATACGTATATTATATACTACATACATACATGTTTTTATTTTTTATTATTACCTTTATAAATAGTGTACACCTTTATGCACGTATACGTGTACGCGTCCGTACGAGAAACAATAAACGCGCTCGGCGTAGACGGGGAAAGGAATACACACGGTGCAGTGGAAAAAAAGAAAAAAAGAAATAAAGATTAATAATAAATCCAGAACCACAGGGGATTTGATGTAAAGGAATAACATAAAAAAAAATAATAATAATAATAAACGCGTATTATTACAATGCGAATTTCTGCAGTTCCAAAACGCGGATGTTCTTGAATAATTGCAGATTCTAATAAAAGATAGATCGAGGTTATTATTCGGTTTTTTTCGCCGTATATATTTCCACGTATACGTTGTGTGCTGCTGTGCCGTTCAATACATTACATATCATAGATTATAGTCTCCGAATTTATTTATGATTTCGCAAATATTACTATGGACACCTCGGCCTGCGCGTGGTTTTTTAGCGCTGATTTGAATTTCCGAACGGAAAACACATAATGTCGCACGATGTTGTTATTTTTTTTTTTGTTTTTTGTTATCTCCTTTTATCCTTTCTTTTCTTTTTATATAAGGTCATGTTCATTGTTCACGTAACCGATGTAACGTTTATATATGCGATATATGCGCACACACTTGTAGATCAAGGATTTTCGCGAAATCCGAATCGCAATTTTTACACGTATTGCGAAAATGTGATATTTACAAGCACAAGCGTTCGTGCGAGTACGGGCACGCATGCGCGGTTACAACGCGTCACCATCGCTGTCGTTTTGATTGAATATACCGGCGTGTGTATGTTATATTATACGATAACGTGTATAGACACGTAAGAGAGGATTGCATTTTTTTAAATTTTTTTGTTTTTATAACAATAGCGACTTTCGAAGAACGATAATTTTATTTAATTAAAAAAATGTTTTTATAATAATAATAATAGTACGGGTGATTGGTGATGATGGCCAAAACCATTGTTATATGAGCTCGAGCTGCTGCAGTACCAGGCGTTCGAAAAAATCAGCTGATTCAAACTTTATATTTTTATTATTATTACTTCAGTTGTCAACAAGTATTTTTACCGAGAACAGTAATCGTGTGTACAACAAATATATTGTAATGTTGAGCGTATACGGTGCGGTAAATAAAAACAGAATCTCGCTACCCGGGTTCACCTAGGCGTGTAGCGCACGGCGGGAGGGAGTGGGACACGAATAAAGAAAAAAACAGAAACAACAGAAATACCATATAACGCGCAGATAACTGTTTGCTTTTGATTGGGAACAATAATAATGTATAATTTACAAGCGTACGAGCGCGATAACGCACTTGTGGTGTGTGCTTTATACGCGTGTCTCTCAGAATGTTTTGACATTTTACAGAAAATATGAAATAAATTCCGACGTCAATGACGTTCATCCGTTCTGCCCACGATCATAGCGTATCCAAGAAATCGTATCTACACACGTATTCATCGCGCGATGAAAAACGTGTGTGTGTGTGTGTGTGACGTGCTCGTCAAGTGTTTCGTACATACGACCGCATAATAATAATTTAAAGTAGGTACCCACTACACCCGCAAACCGTAGTAATATAAGTAATAATCGTAATAATATGTGTTCGGTAAATTCGATTCTGAAACTGGTTTTTTTCTCGCGATAATTATCGAATTTCGTACACGGAAACGCGTTAAATGTGTAATGTAAAACGGAACAACAGCAGCAACATCAACGGCGGCAACGGTGGCGGAGAAACGCCGTGTATTATTAGGATCGGATAGGTGGTTTTTTTTCCTCTCCTTTCGCATATCATAGCCGCGCTATTTTCGCAATGACGTCGATCGACGAGAGATCTATTCCCAGAAACGGTAAACGTGTACGAGTGTACCGTAATACACGCATCCCGCGCGCGCTCGTTGACGGAACCGAAGAAGACGGGGACGCGGCTTGTAATGCACGCCAAAATGTGCACGCTACAATACGTACACATTATACGTTACGTATGTGGGGGGAAAAAACAAAAATAAATAAACCTTATTAAGTATTTACCTTAAGGACGGCGCACGCGTCGAATTAATGTTTCTATTAGTCCTGCGCGATAACCGATCGACGGATTGTCCCCGCGGGCACCGCAGCCACATGTCTGTATATTAAACATGATTATTATTGTCGTGGTGCACAGAAGACGTGGCACACCGATGCGTTTAACACGCGAACGAGAGCGAACCGGCCTGAACGGGTAGCGCGAAAATGTATGTAAACTCAAAGAGATATTACTGATGAAACAGCAATCTGAAGCACGCGTACGAAAAACGCAAAGCGCGTATGATAATTTTTCTCTGCTCATCCGTTGCGCGGGCGTAGGGAAGAGTGCGCGCGTATACCGCGAGTTATTTATTATTTATAAAAAATCAAAAAAAATCGACCGCGCTACAGTTTTTACATTTTTAAATTGCTCGCGTTGGGCGTATCGGCAAGAAACTTCGGGTCAAATGTGAATCTCGCGTCGAACAATAGATTAAATATCGTATCGATTTCGTTGGCACACGTATCACGTAGATACGTTTTATGTGCAGCACGAAGGGTCCAGCTCGGACCGGAGTGCTGAAACGCGAGTGTAACGGTGCGCGCGCGGAGTTGGTTTTTTTGTACGGTTGTACCAACAAACGGTTGTTAATGCGCTCTATTGAAACAAACGGTGCGATTAATATCGTTTTATTTCCTCAGTTTTCCGTTAGCTTTTGAAACAAGACGACCGCACAGCAGCCGGAGTTCGACAAAGATTATGATGATAACAATAATAATGATGATGACGTTGACGATAATATCATAACGCGTGCGGGGACGCGCGATATTGAGATGTGCCGTCGGTTTTCTATACGTGCACCGCACAACTTTATACGTGTAGCACTGCGATACGGCAGAAGGCCCTACGTACGATTATACGTTCTATAATAATATTGTAATATTGTCGCGCGGAAGATTTTAAACACTCGCCGCTACCGATCGCGGTGTTCAAAAAGTATTTATTATGAAACAGACGGATTATAATATATTGCTGTACCGTGAATAAACATGTAGGTTTCGATAAGCTTTGGAAATCGAACGTCCCGGTTCGATAATAACCAGCGGCTATAAGAATTTCGTGTTTTTATTTTTATTTTCTGTTAATGGATTGTACATGATTTTAATATTGTAATTGCAATTTGCACATTACAATTTATACGTACAATAAATTAAAACTCGGTTTGTGGAAATAATATTATACAACGGCGCCGCGCGTGAGACGTTGGCGAAATTAACAAAATTCATACATACATTGTGCAACCGTCAACGGTTCACGGGTCCTATATACATATAAAATGCGTAACATATTGTAACAACCAACTGTTGGTTCATTCAACATACATGTATAGGTTTGTTAAATATGCGCGCCTCCTACTGGTATTTTATTTTTATTCTCTTACACACCCCCAGAGCGTTACGGTTGTGCGATGTTTTTATTTCGCCTTTGATTCTTCTGGAAGTGATTACAATCTCTCTGTTCATCGCGCAAAAAACGAAAAACATAGTAAAATCGATGATCCGGTCGCGAACAACGGTCGGAGAACGAGTCCACATTTTGGCTGACATCGTATATAAATAATATCTGCATTATTAATAAACGTGTTCCAACTATTAATGAAAATTCGTTATAGTTAAGTAACGACGACTCACGCACGGAGAAAATAATTATTATTTAAATTACAATTTTTACGCACATTGTTTTTATATTATATTTATAACATTTTTTTCATTATATCATCCTTAAAAAAATGTAATGAATACGGATAGTTGAAAAATAATCGGGCACCCCAAAAAATTACAAGTCCACTTAGGCTAACCTCTAATTCGGCACTGTTTATATTAAATATAACCATTAAATACACATTTAGAACACAACGCTGCTGATACGAAATTGAGACATTATTATACGCGCATGAGTACACTCATACACATGCACACATATGTACGTGTACATATATTTACAATACATTTAATCTACAGGTACGTCGAGCGTATCGGATTTCCGGACAATTTTTGGGCGGTTAATTAAGTCACACATAGTATCGTTGATATGTATTAGATACTTTACGAGGTCTTTTGCTTTTTCTTCGTTAAATTTATGATAACGGTTAGCCCGTAAATTTTACAGCGAGTCCGTTGTACATACACGTACATACCACGCCGGTCTGTTCCGATATCGTTTGTTCGAACTGTATATTACGCGAGTGTGTTTGTGTGTGTGTATGTGTGCGCGCGGCTACTACGCACAAAAAATACGCGAATGCGCGAAACAATAAGCCGTTATATATGTGTAAATCGTATGGTTCAGGACGCGCATAATTTGCTAATTTAAATCATTTTAACAGGGTTCCTAAATATATACGCTCGCGTATGATATAATACACAGAGCAGAAAACGTTTAATGTGCGCACGCCATTTAAATAATAATATGGTGGTATACGTTAAACGTACAAATACGAAACACGTGTAGTTTTTTTTTCCCCTAAGTACTAATAAAAAACACGGGTAGACCTAACGCTGCGGTCAACCGGCCGGAACGACGAAGTGGATATTATAATAGTACATATTCGTGTGTAAAGGTGCCTGCACGGCGACGTGAGCTTGTGTGTGTTTGTGTTTTAGTATACGTATACACGTATATTAATTCGTCCATAATACACGCGATATAGTCATAATATTATTAATATTATACGTCGGCGGCTGTAAGAACATTTTAATAATTATCGAGGTGATAATTAAAAAAAAGTAGTAAAAAGAAATATAAAAAACAAATATGTAGAAATATAAGATCGTGTACAACGATATCCAGACATATTTATATCAATTGCGTTTCGGTTCGCAGGACAGCACGTTCACTCACACGCACACGGATTAGATAGTAATCTGAGCATAAGTGTGCGTGTATTTATCGTTGTCGAAGCAAAACTTTTTTTCGCTCGAGTCGCGCGCTGGAGGATATCAAGAAAATTACTATTGTACACATTAACGTCCGCACTAAATCATAAACCGTGACAAGGGTAATCCTATTCGTTTGCAAGTATCGTGTGTATGTATGTGTGTATGTGTGTGAGTGTGTGTGTGTGTGTGTGTGTGTGTGTGTGTGTGTGTGTGTGTGTGTGTGTGTGTGTGTGTGTGTATTTATGAGAAATCTCAAGAAAACTTGAGGGCGCACGCACGTGCATGTATACGAAAACGAATTTTTTTTATACTTATACGTAATACACATAAATATATGCGAAAATTTGTAATTTTTTCGGGTTTTTTTTTTTTGTGTATGTGCACGCCCGTGTTTCACAACAGTATAATGTTATGTGAGTGTTTCACGTGGAGAGCGCAAAAGGAGTTGGCGCGAAACGGTTGCGAATCGCGAAGACAAAAATCGTCCATGATGCGAACGCCCTTCGAGAAAACGCTAAAATCTCATTGTCGTTTCGATTGTGCGTTGTGCCGTACACGTATTTATATTATAATATAAACTCACGTATTTTTTTTTATTCTTATTATTATTTTTTTTTCTTTCATTCCGTTCGATTTTATACTCTTTTATTATTTTGCGAGCGGTAAATTTTTTTCCGCTCACCACTCTCGCGGCCGTGCAGTGGCGGAGTCAGCTATTCGTGCGATCCCCGCACGCCACCACCGTCTCGATTCGCGTTATTATTCGCGGAAAAATTATTCTGAAATAAATTTACGCACGTCATGACCCTCGTAATAAAAAAAAAAAGAAAAAGGAAATCATAATATATTGTAAAAAAGTTGTGCAACATCGTGGACGAGTTGTCGATGACGACGACGAAGGATCACTGCGGACAATGTAATTGTTATTATACGCTGCCTCGCGCCCGCGTATTAATGTACGGTTGACTAGGTGTGGGCACACGGGGTGTGTGCGCGAGCGCGCGCGTAGAAATCGAATAAGAAATTGAGATTTGGCGAACGAAAAGAAATAAAAAAACTCGCGATGGAAGTGGCGCGCACGCGCCGGAAGAGCAGCAGGCGGCGCGAGGGGAATTATAAACGATGCGATGACAAACGCGCGTCGCGTCGCGTCGTTTTCCATTTTGTCCGTGCATATATATTATTTATCATTTATTAGGAATATACGACGATATTCGGTTTTGATTATTACTATTAATATTATTATTATACGGAACGTGCGTATTCGTTAACGCGCGCGGTGGTAAGAAACAATAATAATATGTGCGTTGTACACACACACACTCACAAATACACGGCCGACGACGAATTCGGTACGTACGCCGTGATATGCGCCGCGCGCGTACATAATAGAGATTTATATCGCGCGAAGTCGATTACGATGCGCGCGCGTACACGACAACGAAAGTCGTACATTACAATAATAATGTAGCTACTCGCGTTGTATACCAACGCATATAATAATAATAATAATAATAATACAACAATCGATAAAATTCACAATCACGCGACACGTTTGTATAATAATAATAATAATTTATACCGTATACGATAACAATAATAATAATATTATAATCGTTTTTCGCGTTTCATCGCACAATTCACGCGTGCAATTTTCATCCCACACTCCCCTCTCCACGTGTAACATAGGTAAATCTCGGCCCATGTCTCATGTCGTCGACGTGCGTAACCGATTGGCCGTTCCGAGGGTGTCACGAATGTGTGTATTTAATAAATAAATAAATCGCGATATTATCATTGTGTCTTATTATACAGCGAATCCGTCGTTAAATCGCAGTTACGATGACGACGACGACGACTGCGACTGCGATTTATACATGAATATCTCTGCAACATCGCATTTTTACCATCGAAATTGTGTCTCGGTAAATACTACAACATTAAGTACAAATAATACACACTGCACACCGTACGAATATAAACGTCGATGATGATGATGATGATGATGATGCGCGTTCGACCTAAACACACGTCATTATATTGTCGATTCCAAACTCATAATATAATCGGACGTATAGGTTATATATTATTATAAATACGTATGAGCGCGCGCGAGCAAAGTACCGCATTAATATTCACGCACGGTTGTTGCATATGCTAACCTATACAACAATCACACTATTTTTTTTTCTTTTAATATTTAATTTTTAATTTTTTTTTCTTTTTTTCCATACGCATTTATATTCACAAACATAAAATGTACGACACACCCATTATTCTCCGTTGGCTTTCTAGGGCCGATTTGCACACAATACCGAAACGTTTAATGGTTCTCGTCGTCGTACTACGCCTTGTCTAATGTTGGCCGATCCTTAAGTGTGGCGCGCGCGCGCTCATACACACTCACACAAATATACATTTTTCGGTATATTCTTCGATGAATTATTTCACTGAGCTCATATACACATACACACACACACACACACACATATTATCAAATTCTCGAGGCGTCGTCGTCACACGGTCGTTATAATATCGCGGCTTCGGTAGGGTAATTATGATAATTTTGCGTCGTAATTATTTAGTGGTTTTTTTTTCTTTCCAGCCGAACCTCCTTAACGCATCGCTCGATGATCTCCAAAAAGCTCCTCCGCTCGTCGACCGGACACGCCTAGCGTAGGAAACTGGCGTATAATATGCAATATAGTTGTGAACGCGTGCGCGAACACACAGACACACGTGTACATCGCTGAATGATCCGAAACTCTTTTTGGCTTTTCAACAGGATTCTCCCGATGAACTCTACGTACGGAATATTTACATTGGGACATGCGTATCACAGGACACACTTTTTGTACTTTATAACATTTTCAATGCTCGCGGAGGTCTTTGCGCAAAGAAGACGATAAATGGGTGACTGGGACGAACGGGGTTGACTCGTTCCTGCCGCTTCGAACTCAATCGGGCGCGTACGCATTTTTATAATATTACGCGAATACGTATAAATCGTTTTTCCGTAAGTCAATTTTCAACAAGGATTGTTTGTCGTCAGCCACGTTCTCTCATTCTTTTTCGTTTTCCATCTAAAATACTTTAGTTTTACTACTCAAGTCTCGCCATCCACCTTACATACTCGCTTGATTTTTTGTACACGGTCGTGTGAAGGCGTAAGTGTTACAACTTTCCGAGGAAATCGCACACGGCTGCAATCGTGCCTATAAACGTGGTACAATGTACAATGTACATACATATACGTGTACACGGTTGTTGTGAAAGAAGCAAAAAGCTATCGATTGACAACGCATGTGATATACATATACATGTATACATATACGTGGAGGAAAAAAAGGTTTCTCGATAAGACCCGGAGTGGCGGCGCCGTTGCTTTTAAAAACTAACAAGACCCGTCTGAGAAGCACGGTCATATACTCATATACTCATAGCACACATACTCGTACACGCACACATAAACGTATACACGTATAAATATACAAGCAAATGAAACCAATGAAAAGTGTGTGTTCGCACCAGTGCATCGTTTTATGCAGGAGACCGCTGCACTTAACACTCGATGCAAATCGATGTACACCTTATACACGTTATATTTATCGGTCTCGGTGTCTCAGTCCGTTTTTATGCGCGCGATGTTCGTCGTGTTACAATCACACAGATAATGTTTTGGCGAAATTACCTTTTGAGTGGGCGATGACGGAGCCGAATTCGCGGGGCTTGACCGCGGACTGGGTGACGAGACGCTGGCTGGCTTGTGGTGCTGCTGGGCAGCCAGCAGCGGCAAGCCCAGCGTCGGATACAGTCCCACGCCTCGGGCGGCCAACGATTCCAATATGCGACCTGCAACAATAAAATGAAACCATTGTAATACAGATATTGTTAATAAATTTTTTTTCTCCGTCGAAAATATGTATACATATAAATAGAAAAAGTCTGGCGCACAATACGTGAAATGTACATTAAAAACTTGCATATGTGTGTGTTCGCTCGCGTACGTATTTACATAATCAACGCATTAGTCATTGTGTCACAGACGGACGTGAAATAAGGTAAACACGAAACCGGAGCAAAAATAAAAGATGGAAAAATCGTGCTCTCTCTCGCTCGATGAACCGCGCATAGAAACCGACGACGACGCCTTTGGGGCAATTTTTGTATACCTGTCAGTTGAGGCGCGCAAGATAAGCATTTTTATACACGCGCTATGTATATTATACTCATATACGTACAGAGCAATGCACGCATATATGTACATATAAATGTACGTACGTGTAATATATTTTTTATTTCATATTTGTATCGGTGTTGGAACGCCCCGGGCGTCAGTAGCACACACACCGGCATGTTTATTATGCGTAATGAAAATGCGGTTCGTACATGTACGTACCGTACGATATTATATTATATTTATTATTATTATTCGTCTTATTATTTATCGTCTTTGAATAAGACACACGTTTATCATTTTTACTCTCTTTCTTTTGGCGAAAATCGTGAAGTGAATATTTTTTTTTCCACAATAAATCGTGCGAGAAGTTATACAAAAGTCGAAAACGGTGAAACAACCAATGTCAAAAATCCCCGAGTGCCTGACGTATCTAGAACGACGAACGTGACGACCACGAAAACGATGACGATTACTGCTACGTACTATCGCTGTTCCAGTCGCCGGCGCGGTGTCTCGGACACGAGAAATACACAAATTCGATAATACCGACCGATTATGAACAAGTCCGCTGGCTATATTACGGACGAGATTAGAATTTTTCTTTATATCCGAACAAAAACGTTATCGTTCTAATATTTCTACACGTGTACGGCGGACTCGTGTCTCGAGCGCACCACGGACAGACGAAGAAATGTTAAAATATTTAATATGAATATGTCATTGAAAATAATGGAAAAGTTGTATCGCTGATGAAAATACACGATTTAGCACTAGTGAATATAATCCATTATCCGTATAAGTATGTGTATATAGTACGTACGTAGGAACTGCTAAAATTAATTCAACTGGTACGTGTTTTGGTTTTACTAAACAATGGTATAACAATACAGTTATTCTTTATACCTACCTATAATTTATTTTCCAAATACCTGCGTGTTTTTGGAACCAATATCGTGTCAATAGTCAACGTTTATTTATTAAAATAAATTAATGACTCTCGGACTAGGCCATGATTCGACAGTAGAATGATAAGTAAATAGCCGCATTTCTTTTGGGTGTAATGTATATGTGTATTTATCGAAAACCTTTTTATTTTTCTACGTTCTTCCTAATCCGCATCGTCTTAAGGGCTAACCTTTTATCCATCAATTGTACGCTTTGATCGTTCGACCACCAAATGTGCTGTGTCTTTTAGTATTTACCCATTTTTTATTATTTTTTTGTGTCTAACGATTATAGTGTTTGCTTAACCACTGTGCACTGTATACCATAATATAATAACACCTCACTAGCATGTGTCTAAACATTATGTGTACACATTTTAATGTGTGATTTTTTTTTCAAAATGTTTCTAAAGATTCCTAAAAACGCTTTATGTAGTTTTCCGTGTTGTTTAACCAGTCGTTATTTTTTGGAAGCGTGTAACGTTTTATGTAAATACCTACGCCCATTACAGTCGTCAAGTTACCGTTGTCGTTTAGTTAATCTCGTCGACACGGATCCCATGCGATCGGTAATCGCCAGGTTCATATTTTTATTTTCGACTTTATTTCTTATTTTTTCCGAGACATTTTCCCTCCGAAATGACTACATCGCGTGAGAAGTCGAATGATGGGGGATCCGGTTTTGCATTTACATGTTAAATTAAATAGTAGTTTCCACTACTGGAATATTCCACTAATTTATTGGTTTTTTTTTATTTTGCCCTCATAAAGCTATTTTCTCTACAAATATATACCCGCATAATATTTCCGAGAACGTGTGTACATATATACTTGTGTAGGTATATATATATATATTTTTTTTTTTATTGTACATCTAACGTATACAACAAACGATGATATATATGTATAATATATTGGTCGCGATCTGCATTTCACCCTGTTCGCGTGGACGAGTTCAATCCGTTTCCCATTGTGATCCAGGGACCCGTAAAAGTGGAGCACAATGCTAAAGTAATGTGACACTCGGTATATATAAAAAAAAAAAATTGTTCGAGTGTTTCGGTTATAATATTTCGTTCCCGTCATTACCGTCTTAATCCGCGTGCTTGCGTGTGTGTTGAGGAGGGAATATATACCGTCCGAAGAGACCCTCGACCCCCGTGTCGCGCACACTTGTCTAGCCCCTCGTATTTTTTGCACACATTTTTCTGCACGAGGGTTTCCATAAAACGGGTAAATATTATTTGCGGTGGAAACTGTTAATAACCGTACACACACACGCACGCACTCGCTCTCGTATGCTCCTGAACGCACGTACATCAACGTACTAGTGAGCACACACATACACACATGCACAGTCCCCTTTGGCAGTTTGATATCCTCATTATTATATTATATATACGCGACGCGCAGACACATGGGGAGATCAATTGAACAGGTTAAAAGCTATATAAACGAGAGAGGTTTTTTTCCTCTATACTCCTCATAATATCCTGGGACCGGGAGAATTTTTTTACGTTTTTTAAAGGGGACTAATGGATGACATCCTATTTTGTTCCCACCGTGTTTGGGCGTTTAACCCGGAATATGATTTTGCGAAAAAACACTGCAATAGCAGCTGACAAGATAGGTACCTTTATTTTTATATATAATATTCTATTATAAATGTATGTGTGAATGTGTGTGTGTGTGTGTGTGTGAGTGTGTGTGTGTGTTGTACTTGCGAGTGTACGAGTGACGACGCGCCGTCTATTGTCGCAAACTCGGCTGGATAGCTTTTGCATTTATGTTGGATTTGACAATAAAAATAATAGTTATAATAGGTAATAATAACAAAAAAGAAAAAAAATAGAAGGCTTCGATGATAGAGTTAGATTGCGTGTGAATGGCGAAGATCGTTTTTTTCTCCTAGTCCTTGAAACGGCTGACAAAAATAAATAAATAAATAATAAATAAAAATACTAACGGCCTAGAGAACCCCAAAGTTCTTTTCCCTTTAAAAAGTTTTTTTTCCCCGTCTGTTCACGCATATTTCAACGGATAATAAAATTCACTTCGGCGGTATATTTATCATATATTTATACATATATACGCGTGGGACCGCACAATTAACGCATCCATACGTCCCGCGTATTTGCCAAGTATATTATATTGTACGCCACTCGTTGAATGATGCAGTGCAATATATTACATTATTATACAGTTGAATCGTGGAAACTATATTTATCATTTACTACCGGTGGAGAAACGTATTCAGGGAAATTATATTCTTACACGCACGTACAAATTCTTACCCAGACCCGCGCGTCCGCGTCCGCGCACACATATCGTATCGTTACTAAATTATTATTCATGATTTTTTTGATCATTTCAGACGGGTTGTTTATTTAACTATCCGAAAAATTATGCATAATGCTATATAGAGTACATCCGCTCAACAGTAATGATTAATTCTACGAATTTTAATGAATACGTTTTGTTAATACACATTTATACACTCACACACGCGTCTACCGCGGTATGAAATATTAATGAATATAATAGTTCATTATTTCCGGGCAACTGTCTAGAATTATTATTATTTTTTTTTTTTTCGGTGGAAAAATGGAAATCGTCACAAGTGACTGGCTATGTTGGTTTTTCGACGAATTGAAATTCAACAATCCCGATGTGAAAAAAAAAATAGTAGGAAGAAAAATGTCAGATAATAATAAGACGTTTATATATTTTTTTCACCGCATTTGACTATAGACGCATCCATCCATCGGACTAGTTAACAAACGCCGCTACAAACAATAGACTGAACATTTTCACGTGAGTGATTTTCATACGCGCAGGGAAGCAGTTCTTTTACAAAAAACAATGTATACAGTCCATCGAACCATATACTTAACTAGTAAATATTAGAAGTATTTTCTCGAAACGTTAGCTCCGAGTTATTTGACTAAAACTGTACTAGTGCATTTCACCGTGGATCGATGGCAAATAAATATAGTGCGAGTATCTCCTATAATTATACTTTATGACAATTGCTCTGTAATCGTTATCGTGCATGTTGCATCTGCTGTGAAATACTTCATAAACTTCATAAATAACTTCATAAAAAAAAAAAACCACGTACGTACAAAAACATTGATTATTTTAACATTTATAAGCTATACATAAAAACGATAATAATTTATGAATTAACGTCGTGTCTATAGTTGAGTCATGTGTTTACAATATTCAATTCATTTGAAAATTGTATTTACATTTATTAACGTATTCAAATATTAATAAATCGAACGCGGAGTGAAAACAGTCGAACATATAGTATTTTTACGGACGAAAACAAAAAATAAAAAAATCTATTTGTACACATGCGCGCTTTTAATATATTTTATACGGTTAATATAATATTTAAACACACAAATGTGGCGTATACGCAGTGCGCGCGTCGTATGGACCACTTGACGAACAGTGGAATCATTGATTGAGCACACAAATCTGGCGTGTTCCTACAATGTGTTTAACTTGAAAAGTTCTTTAAAACGTATGCGCGTGTGGTGTTGTTTAAGTATATTTTCTTTTTTTTAAAGAAAAAAAATGAGATAAAGAAGGAGAGAGAGAACTGCATAGTAATGAACGTGCTGCTGTTGGTGTATAATAATATGGAATATAGAAAACGTGGCTCACACTCGTCAACAACAAACGCCATATTCGGTAAATCAAAACAGTTATGTTCGTATTGATCGAGGTGACGTAAGCGTTTTTCGGTAAGCCTCTTTGGTCCACGGGATTCGTCGTGACATCATTGTTTATCGACTTAAATAATAACAACCGTACACGTTATCTTCAACTCTCTATCGCCACGCAGTGCGTAGGTACGGCATATATAGTCGCGCGTGCACCCCACCGTCCGCGGGGCACCGTCGTACAACGTGCACTCTGTATGTCTCCCCGGGACTTGGCGCGATTCCGTTCGCCTGTTCCGACACATCCGAGTACATGTATTCCCGTACGGATGTATTATATTTTTCGATCGGATTTTCGTCGTATTGCGCGTTTTTCGGCCGATCGAAATGCACCGCGAGATCCTCGTCGAGCGAACCTTTGGCCGTTGAACCGTCGAAACAATAAAAACGAAAATCTGATTACACACATCTCGCAGCTGTCGCGCGTTGCAGTTTTTTTAACCCTTATATACGCGCGCACACACACACATATATATATGTGTGTGTATAATTTCGTTTCGTTCGTAAATATAATAATAATATGTACATGTGTATGTGTGTGTACGTGAGTGTACAGTACTCGTACACTGCTGTGGCAGGACACCCGAAATCACGAATCAGAAGGGGTTAGACCGAGTTCCCAGGAACCGAAAGGATTAATAATAATAATGGGGGAAATACCGTACACGAAAATACGTTTTCAAGTGTTTTTTCGTGTACACACACGAATATAATATATATAAATGTATATTCACCGTATGGGGATAAAAAATGAAAAAGTATGAGTATATATATAGGTACACGATTACATCCTACCTGGACAGATGTATGCCAGCTGTATACATGGTTTTATACACCGTGATACTCGGCGGGGGTTCTTTTGACATCTGCTTTTCCGAAGTTATCGCGATCCGCGATGCACTGAAAGTTTTCAGAGAACATTGCGGCCGAAGTGCGTCTGCGTGACGGGTGTATACGACGAAATACACGCTGCGGCGTGTATGCGGTAAAGGAAATAAATAAAATCTCAAATTATCAAATTGTGTAACGATCGTTAAAATCGTATTAACGCGTGTATAATATTATGATGTTCGTATGCAGTACTTTGGTTTTGCTGCGGGAACTGACTAAAGAAATTATAATAATATACAGTATGGCTGTAAAATATGTTGCACTAATATTATTTTACGGGACCTTAGGAGGGATTCGTGTTCACCGTCGTGGTAATGGTAAATGTACGCGGGTCTGTGGTTCGGAAACGGCGAAAATGCAGCATAAACGAGCGGTTTACACGTGGCGGCGCGCGGTCCGATGACCGCGGTGAACGATCACGGTACGCGCTGCGTATATTCATTCAACACTGGTCTTCGAGTGGTGCACGCGAGAAGTTTCCCTCGAACGCAAACATAATAATGCACAACATATTTTTGAACATTGTAACGGTTCGAGTTTTCATTAGGAGGTTTTGTGTTTGATTTTTTTTTTTTTTTTTTTTTATGTACATAAATTAACTGCAACAGTAAAGTAGTGCTATCGTGTTGATACGTCGTCGATGCTTTTTCCGTACGGGTATCCCGTGTGTGATCTCCTCCCCAATTGCTTTTAATTGACAACACGGTTTTTGCGATAAAACCGTTGCTACGGCAAATTGTTTCGTTAAATCATACGCGCGCGTGTATGGCACACGGACAATATCGTCTGAACGACGATCATTTCTGTGTTGCGATGGGCCAATCGCACATTCTAATGGTGCGATGAGACGCCCGTAAACGAACGCGAGGAAAAATTAATCCCTCGAAAATAAACGTACACGATACGCATTGCAACATCAACGGGTTTAAAATCGCGCATCGCAAGTCGACGTACGCGAGAAAACCCGTTCGAACCAGCAGCATAACCCTGCGCGTGCATGTACATATTAGCCGTATACATGTTACAACGGATACAGTTGGAAAATGGGCAGTGTACACGTTGAACGGGTCAAGTTCACCTTAACCAGTGAGTTGTGGATAAAGTATGAAGCAGAATAAAATAAAATCATATTAAATCGAAAGCAAATTATTTATTAAGAAAATTAGCTATTTTAAAGTAATAATTATATGTGTGAAAATAATTTTAAAAATTAAATACAACCTATTCATGGAAAAGTTCGAACTCGGGTGGCATCTGGAGTGGCAAATAACTTTCCCGCAGATTTACATTTGCTCGTATATTTATTTGCTTAACATTTACTTTTAAACAAACATTTTTTAAAACCTTGACCATGGGAAAGAGATTGTGCATAAGTTATTTCACGCAAAGATTATTTTCGATACTCCTATAATATCTATTGATAATGGTTTATCGTGATTTGTTTTTAATTTTTTTATCGACGTTAATTTCACGTTTCTTATTTTGGATATTATGTCATTATATTCCGATAAATGTACCGGATTCTCATTTCATTTCATTCATTCATTTATTAAAACTCTCATAAAATGTCTGTCTTTAAGAATACATTTTAATTAACTAAGCGAACAAACTTTAAATAAGCCGAACGAGTGAACTCAAAAACCGTACTGAAGTTTAAAATTATTATACAACAACAGCGCACACGGTTTATCATCATAATGCACAATTGACGTTCTATCGTATTTTGTGTTATCAAAACACATTGTCCACTCAAAATCAGATAATGTACAGAATAAACGTTCTACAAATAATGTTTTTGCATTATCCAACAGGCATGGGTGGTGTTCACGTAACCCGATTTTTGTGCTCCATTCGTTTACATATATGTGTTCGCAGTACGCACACCGCGGATAGGTGAGTGCGCGTGTCGACGCTGGTAATAATCTCGTTTTACGCGCGCGCGTTGACGTGCCTCGGTGAATAACGGTCCAAGGTATAACACGTTCGCGACGAGAGCAATTTGCCAACCGAGGCAGTGTCGTTAATACATACATTAATATACATACAGTATGTATATACCTACGTAATGTGTGCACTGACGACGTACACAGAAGAGCCCGTCGCGATCGTGTAGTTAATGTGTTTTTTTTTTTTTTTGTTGCTTTGTTTGAATGACGACCCTATAGTCTTTAACTAAACCAGATTTGTATTTCGTTTGCACGTTTGCACCGGAGGTGGTGGATAATGTTTGGTTTCCGAGTAACTTTTTATAATTTTGTCTGCTAAACGAATAAACGGTTTGGAAACCGTGGTCGTCGGGACGGCAGCAGCTAAAATGCACGTAAAAAATCGCACGTCGCTCTATGCGAAATGGGGGAAAATAAATGATTAAACAAATTTACAAAAATAAGACGTCATTCCGATGACGGTTAAACTAAACGCATATCGACCGACAGAGAAACGATCGCGGAATCGACTTGCGGTGCCGACCGGTGATTTATCAGCGCGTGTTCATTAGAGACGTGTATGTTATATATTGTGAAAGCTACGGAAGTGTTGTTGGAAGGAAAATAACGCCAAAAACGATGTACAGACGAGACAAGGAGTGAGAGAAAGAGAAGTACGCAAGTTCCACACAATCCACAGCAGCGCAGTCGGTCGTGTGAGGAATCATTTTTCAAACGACCGTTCTCGTGTGATCCTCTCTGTTCAATTTATCACAGATCAAGTGGCTAACAGGAGAATGTCAAACGGCCCATATAATTCCCCGCCGTCGCGGGTCTCCTCCCCATCATACGTCCTACCGATCGTCAAGCTCGCGTCTCCTGCACCGCCCGCTCGTTCTGTCCCAACGAGTGACGTCTCGTGCGCACACATAAACACGCACTAACACCTACACATACATATCGTGCATTATATATTCCAGTGCCGATGCACTGTAGTGGCTCGCCACAAGCGAGAATAGCAACAGACGCATCGTATTCCTTCGTAGAAAGGTATTTCCGCGTAATACAGGTCGTCCCGACGAACCGAACGATGATTTATTTATGCATACGTGCGATCACTGCACCTATACGATGGATACCATGTCTCTCCACCCAACTCTCGCGGCAAGTATCTTTTGCTCATGACGCGTCATATTAGTTATTGCGATCAGACATGCGCGTATACATTAACATTACGGTACTACTTACTGCAGCGTACACGTGATAATATCACGAGTGATAAAATAATATATCGGAGACAAAACGAAAAGGATTAATGTACAATACAACCGTCCACATGTTTATCGTATTTATCGCGATCCGTTTATCATTGGCGGTGGGGCCATAAACAGGGGACACGCCCCACTATACCGCCGGACGTAAAATCGCGGGTCGGGCGTGATAATGCGATAAGTTTCGGTTTACGCGCGCGTGTTACATAAAACCCTGGGCCGCCGGGGCGCACGCGAATCGCCGACGCGGCCACCGCTGTCGGAAGGTTTCCGAAACCTTTCAAAACGCGAAATGCGAAAAAAGTAAAATAAAATACACCGATAAAAATAGAGAAATAACCAACGACGAAGGGCGGGGGGTCAAAATCCTGAGGAAAAATTTGTCCAGAAGACACGACAAGGGGTGAAATTTGCCGTCGGTTGCAAAAAACCCGCATTGACGAAACCGTACAAAGTGCGTGTTTTCCGCTTCGGGAAAATCCGATTACCATTTCCATCCCGTCCGTTCCGCGTGCCGTATAGTCGCACTACGTGTACCGCACAACACCCTGCACCACTGCTGAAGGCCTCGCAGCGTTGCGCAAAGTTGCAGCTTTTTTCAATTGCACTCGTCAAGTAGGGTCATCGGCGGCCGACGATTTTATTGCACGACGTACACATACCTACCATACAATGTGTACAATATTGTTAAATCGTCTTCGAATACAATATATATACATAAATATATATTCGTTTGTGTGTCTATTGAGAATTCGCTGACGTCAACCAATATATATATATATATATATATATATATATATATATATATATGTGTGTGTGTGTTCTAATGCCTACTTCAAATAAAACAAGAAAATCCAACGCGTTCAGTAGATACGAAAATACTTAGTGATTCGTGTGAGCGCGCACGTGTAAGTACGTGACTGTAACACTTGACCCGACGACTGATTGACAAAACTCAATTCGTCCCGAAACACAAGACCTGCATTTTGCACTGCATCGAACCGCATACTAGCTGAAACGTTTATTATTTCACATACATATTGTGCACGTTGAAAATGAACAGCGGTATGTACAACGGATGTGCGATTTGCCAGAAATCAAGTCGTTCGACAAGACTGATGTGCGTGATGAATAATTGCGCATCCATAAGACAGTTGTTAATTGTTCGATAATCTGCTCGTTTAGAATTTCGGTGCTCAAACCTGTGTGTGTGTGTGTGTGAATATTAAGTTATAAATCAAATGCCATAGCGAGAATAACGACAGGCGGATACTATTTTGCGGTTCGTTTGCAGGCTTCCCCGGAATATCGTCGATCAGAGACGATTAATATTATATTTAACTTTTTTTTTTTTTTTTTTAAACGAAAACAACTCGTTTTCCTGACAATGAGCGACGATAAAATTGTAGCCGATAGGGTGGGAAACAAAAGGAATCCGTCGAGGCGGCGGTTCATAACGATATTTTTCGAACAATTAAAAACGTAAAGAGGAGAGAATAATATATAACAGATAGTCAGGGAGAAAGTGGTGAAATAGGGATGATTGAGATAGAGAACCGGAGGAAAGAAACAATGAGAAACGGTGTGGTGCGCGAGTTGCAGGGAAGGGAAAACGGCGAAGAAAATATAGTCAATAAAACGCACCCTGGAATATAATAGAAAAACGCGTCCGTCCGTCTGGGACAGTTAAAGCTATCGTAAAAGTTTCGCGTATCGCGTCATAAAAACGGGGCCAATATGGCCGAGCGCGGTTCCCTTAAGACGGTTTTTGCTGCAAATTTCATTCTCCTACGCTTCGTCCCGTGCACCGCTATTGCCGCACCAACACTCGGAATATTTTCTCAGTATTATTTTCATTTTTTTATTTTTTGTTTTTTTTCTTAAGGCTAGTGCGCACACATTGGCCATAATTTATTGCAGATGTTAGCATACGATTTGTATCGGCCTAAAAAAGAATATTATTATGACCATAAAAAGAGTGAAAAAAAAAACCGAACGAACGAACAAGACCGCCGCCGTCTCCCAAAGACAGACGGTTTTTACAACCCTGTGTGTGAGTGTGTGTGTAACACTCGTTTTATTTTTCATTAAAATAAAGTCTCCAGACTTGTGTTTTATATTTTTATTTTTTCCGTTAAAACTCCACAGACCAACAAACACTCTTTCTCCCCATCTGCGAATATCTTTAATGACCAATAAAACGCGTACATTAGTCATGTACATGTAACATACATATATATTACATGGTATGTAATAACGAGCGTTCGCTCCCCGGAACAACAATGCACACGTAGAATGTAATGCGCGCGCAAGATAGCCACCGAAGTATATCTTTTTCCTTATTCTTTTCTCGTCTCGGGTACGTCCGCGGTCGAACACGTGTTTCGCGAACAGAATATTTATAAATAAATAAATACCACGATATTTGCCTATAATAATGCCCGTGCACCGTGTACCGATGACGCTGCGAAGAGAAAAATCTCCATAACCCGATCGCGTATAATTCATAGCGAGCGCGTGCACGTGCGTGAGCGCGCGCGAGTGTGTGTGTACAGAGAGCTGCGCAAACTCCACGGTGGGAGGAATAGATTTGATTAATCGTTCCCACGGCCGAGATGAGGATAATGATTGCTGAGGTGAGTCGACACATTCTTACAAAAATTTACAGGTGCCACGTCTACAACGTACAGGCATGTGTGTAAGTGCGAGTGTGTGTGTGATTGTACGTATATATGATGATGATAATGATGATGATGATGATGATGATGTGTGGAGCAGCGACTGCGGTGATGTGTGAACAAGTTCAGGGCAACGGAATAAAAAATATTAACCGAGAGAGATGTAAAAAAAAAAAAAATTACCCGACTAAAATGTTTTGAAATTTAGACGTTGTACGTACTATCGGGCGTATAATAATAATATTATCATCAAGGTCAATTCAATACACACACTATGTGCGGTTCCCGTCTCGCATGTAATATAACGATATCATGTACATAAGAGGTACGTACAGGATGCGTGTCCTGCGATCGCGCGCGCACGCCGTGGGTGCGTCCGCCGGTTTCTGGTTTTCGGTAGATTTTCGAGAAGGTTTTTAGGAGGAATGGAAAAAACCTACGATGATCATAAAACCATGGTAATCGTGCATGCGCGCATTATTTATCGTCGGTCGCCCAACGGCCGCACCGGAATCGAAACGTTTTAATTATTGTTATGTGTGCATTAAATCAATTCTTCTCGGTTGGGATGATGAGTAAGCCGCTCGGCGAAACTCGTTTTCGTGCGTAATTGAAATCGCGATTTCTGCGCATCACGACACAATATAATAAATACGTAGCCGCAACGACGTTGTAGGATCCGGATTTACATTATTATCGTATAAAAAACGTCTCGGCGACGGTCCATGGCGAATGCACTGCAGCCGGTACGGGCCTGATCTCGTGGAGGTCCTCTGCAAACACGTATAGTGTAATGTACCTACGTCTAAAAATTAATAGGTACCTGCTGATATGTTAATCAATCGCGTGTGCGCCACGTTAGTATCGAACACGAATTCAATAATCCAAAACGTCCGACTGGCAAGAGTCTTCGGCATCGCTGCCGCAGCTACCTAACGAAGATAGCGTGCGCCCGTGTCCTGTAAATATCTTTCGTCAGTCGTACCACGTACGCACAGCAGGAGGACCACTTGCGCGCGATCTACAGCGAAGGATACAATATTTCAACGTATTGCGGAAACGTGGGCAAAAATTAGGAAGATAAAAAAAATATTACAAACCGATAGCGTTGCGGAAAGGACGCAGATACAGCGTGCCCAAGATGAAAATGTGGCATAGGCCCAGTAATAATAATTTATATAGGTATAAGTTATTTTTCATAACGTTTTTAAATTAGAGAAAATGATCGAATAACAATGAAAAAACAAAAAAACGGACTTACCGGTGGAAAAGTTGACCATGGGCACGTTGTTCGTGATGGCGTCCGCCACGTCCGTGTTCAGCCCGTAGATCTCCAACAGCTCGCGGACCGTGTTCTGAGCGTATTCTTTTAGGTCGGTCGCGTCGTGAGGTTGATGAAGGTGTGGGTGCGGGTGGTGACCGGCGGCCGCGGCGGCTGCCAGTATGTGCTGCACGCCGTGCGCGGCCGCAGCTGCTGCAGCTGCGGCGGCCGCGGCCGACGACGCGGATGGCCGTTTGTCCGCGGTCGGTGACTGCTGCACCGCGCACGTGAGATCCATCGGAGTGGAACCGTCGTCGACGCGCGGCCGCTTGGCCACGGTCGACCCGGTGCACGCGCTCAGGTCGAGTACGGCGGCCGTCGAGGTAGGATCGCCGGCGGCCGCGGCCGGGTCCCCGCCCAGGTCCACCGCGTAGCCGTTATCGCCACCGTCCTCGGCCGACTCTTGCGTGTAGCTGATGTTGCGCGGCTGAAAGTTTTTCCGTTTGTTCCGTGTACTGCTGCTACTGTTGTTGTTGTTGTTGTTGATGCAGTTGTTAACGATGATGTTATTGTTGTTGTTGGTGATGCCAGCGTGGGACCTGGCCGTCAAACAAACTGGCTGCTGCTGCTGCTGTTGTAATTGTTGTTGTTGATGGTGTTGTTGTTGTTGCAATTGCAACTGATGCTGATGCCGGCGTCTATTGTGCTCGTGCTCCTCGTCTTGGGTTCGGTCAGCTTCGGCTTCGGAGTCCGTGTCTTCGGCCGACGAGTACACGCCCAGCGGCGGCGTTTGCACTTTGCTGTGCCGGGCCGCTGTGGCCGCCGCCGTCGCCGCCGGTGCAGCCAACAATCCCGTATCGGCCATTGTCACCATTCAACCTGCATCGAACAAACGAAAACAACACCGATTAGACATGGAGCGCGTTTGTTGCAAAATGTTTACTAAATATTAGATGAACATTTTTTTTTCTCTCCGCAGTAAATCTACCGCAACGCGCATAAAATACGGCGTACGACATTACGTGCGTACGTGTACACATGACTGCAGGCCGAGTGACTTTTTTCCATTCCCGACACCGTCGATCGCGTAAACATTTATAGATGATCGAAAACGTAAAAGGGGTTTTGTTTTTTTATCCAAACGGCAGGCATTATTGCTATTACCGGTGTCGGAAGAGGGGCTCAACGCTTCGGTTGGAGATGATCGGAGACGTTTACTTCCGACGGAACCCCTCGTCGAAACGAAATTCTGTCCGCCGGTGTTCGGCGGTTGCTCGCGCACACAATTAGTGACGGACATGGCAATAGTGCGCGAACGGCGACGGCGAGACAATGGCGCGAACCTCGCTGTCGTCGTGGAGCCCGGGCGTCGATTCCGCCTACCAATAATAACGATACAGAATTGTGGTTTTGTCGCGAGCGAACTCCGCGCGCGCCACCGTCGCACGTACCGGTATCGCTTCCGGCCGTGTCCGTACGTTACACCGGATCGGTTCCCGCGAATACGGTCAGATCGTTACCGAGGCGCCCACAAAAGAGCGGAATAATGGGACACGTAGACGAGACGTGGGAGAAGAATTTTCCACGGCGACGTGCGAAAGACGGCGGATTTTTTTAATTTTATTTTTTTTTTCATTCCATTCTTTTGTACGCCGACAACTTCGGGCGCCGTCGATATCGTTATTGTCGTTGTGTTGTTATTGTTATTATTATTGCTATCATTATTGTTATTCAATTCGCGCAAGACTTGCAGCGGAGACGCGGGGCGTGCGAATCGCATGTGCAGCACGCGATCACCGGCCCCCGCCCGACACCGGCGTGACGTGTCGCGGCTTCCGGGGGAGCGCTACGGGTTGGCGTCGCGGTCGCGAAGTCGTCGGCACGACGTGTTTGTATGTGGGAAACGAACGGCGGCAAAACGACGCGTTCGTCCGAGATCAACGCGCGGTCGACCCGCGGTCGGACTACAGACAACGGGCGCAGGGACACGAAATTAGTCGGCACGCGGGTGCCTGATGATGGGAGGGGACGGTTTGGACGAACGGGAACACGTCGCGTTGTAAATGTAACGGCACGTGCTACGCGTCTGGACAAGATTTTTTTCGCGTCGCCCGGAGGCTATTCGTTATTTTACGGGCTGGAATCGGCCGAACGAGAATCAGAAAAAACAACCTGGCACACAACGCGCGTTAATTAGTATTCCCGCGTCGTTCGCATGCAAACCGATTTCGTTTCGAAGACCGCAGGACAGAATTACGAACAAATAAAATAACGACATTAATCCGATTTCTAGTGCCCGAAACGGTCGACGATCGGTTTTCAAAACGTTCTAGATGAAGTGAAAGCCGCGTGCACTGGATTATGGCGATGGGGAAACCGCAGTGCGATGTGTACGCGGGTGTACGCGGCTATTGTCGTTGCGCCGTAAAGAATTTCGGGAGAGAAGAAGATTTTGGCGGTAATAAATATCGCTAAGGTCAAATCGAGGGGGGTTGACAATATGCGATCAGGTGCGAGACGAGGAAAGCCCCCAAAATCATTAGTCACACACGATTTACCGATGTGTATGCACGCTTGCCCCCCCCCCCTCACCCGCCCAAAACGATTTAGGCACAGTTCGGGCGAAGGAAAAAAAACGTATATACACCTATTACGTATTATTATAAATATAAAAACCGTGTCCCGCAAATCAATGAACCGTGGCCACGTACAGTATCAGTGTCTTTTATTTCCGATGCAATTTTCCACCCTCCCGGCATCGCGGTTGCAATTTAATACCGTTGCGAGAGGGATGTAAACCACTTAATAATTCGCGTTTTCGGCAACCGATATGTTGGACGAAAAATGTAAACAGATGCAAAACATACCGTCCGCGGGGGTCGTGTTCATAATAATAATGCGAAAAAAGGGTAGATGTTTATAGAATCCGTGCGTAAGTGTTTACGGTTGTTTGTAGGTGTTTCGTCTGGTAAACGCACATTATAGGTCTAAAGACGCACATAAAAACGAAAACGATAAATGCGTAAAGTTAAACATGCCCACTGACTTTTTTAAATAATCGATTTTTGTTTTAAATTATTCAAAAACAATAGGAGTTGAGTTTCAACTAACCTTTATGCACTCGAATAATAAAATCGAGTTACCGGAAACAACGAAAAAAAGTAAATAAATTACATACACAGAGTAACAACACAAAAAAACGCTGACACCTGGTTACCGATAATATACAGGTGTGTCCCGCGGCAGTAATAAGTGACACGACTACGTAGTGTTTTACATTCGGAGGAAAAATAAAAATTATATGTTTATCAGTAAAAATAATGATAATCCGATCAGGTGAAGTACACAAAGCGGTTTCGAAATCGTTGCGTCGAGACCGTAAACTAATTTCTCAACAGCCCCACGATTGCAAACGGATAAAATTGTGTTTGTTTTACGTTGTGAAGGAGGTGATGGAATAGGGGAGGGGAAGGAGGAGATAAACCTACCCTCACCAATAGTTTTTTATACTTTTATTTGTTACGTTATTTTGCTCGACAAGATTTCGTAACAGCTGCGGCTCCGAAATACGTACATAAAGCCGGCTGCAATACCGTTTATGAAGTAAACGACTGCATTAATTACACAATACAACGTATTATATACATGCGTACACTGAGCACGAGATATTTTGAAAATGTACGTTTTCCCTTTTCTTTAATTTTTGATTTTTTTTCCCCCTCAAAAAAGAACATTGTTGTCCGCCACTGCAGTGCGTTACGATTGCAGCAGAGCTACACCGCTGATACACACAAGACATCGTCGCGACTGAAGGACGTCCTTTTGTGCCCGTTCACACAATATGTCCCATTGTGTTTGGCTAAAATTTTCAATCGACCTTCTCGCCCGCGCGCGTCTTTGGCGTCGTAGCCGGCAGTTTTTAGTCTTACCATTCTATTTTCGTCTTAGAACTCGGCACACATAAATGTTGCCAACACTTTCCACATTCCCCGGTTTACTATCCGTACAGCCGGGATGATACTACGCGGTGCACGCAAACGTAGCAGTGCGGTGACGATGACATGAGCACGCAACACGTACACCGGCGGGCATCGCGGAGCACCGTGATCGTGGAGCGTAAGGATACGGTTATTTGTTTTCATATTTTTCTCCGGGGTCGGTGAGACGCGCGCGCAAAACGTCGAGCATTCAGGATCGAGCGAATCGGAGGGCCGACGCGCGCGTTCGTCGTTCAATTCGCGATACGATCACCCGATCCTCTCCGCGCTCGGTCGTGGTACACGCGCGTGTAATGAAAGCATGCGGCGAAGTATGCGAACTAACGGGCGAGGGCGCGGGTGAAAAACGATCGGAAAAGAAAACAGCCTACACGGACAGCGGTCAGTCGACGGGCAATACACCGCTAACCGTTTTTCCCCGGTACGATGATATTCACTCGGTGCGCTTGGTTTGGCCCGCTGTACACTCGGCAAGGACGGGTGTGCGCGCGCGGAACGGAAGAGCAAATCGTATTCTTACACGGACTGTCGTGTACCTACTTTCGTCCCGACGCACGCATAAACACGATAATACACGCACATGTGCGACCCGTGTGGACGAGCGCAAATGTAAACGTACCTGTGTACACACGTAACATACGAACACGGACACGGCGGCGCGCGAGCGGTTTATCCGATGATCTGCAGAAGGCTCTGCTCTTCTCATCTGGACGTGCGTGTTGCGGTACCGCAACACGGTCGTGATAATACTGTACACAGACGCACGCGTATAAATAATCGCGCGACATAATATATTGATTAATATATCGGAGACATTAACGACGGTACACGAAGTGTGTGCTCGTACCCACGAGTGTCGTGTATTGCAGGTACGTACGTCGTCGCGGCGTCACAATAACAAGAATGATAATAATAACAACAACAACAACAACAATAATAATAATAATATGAAACCACGAAACGAATATAATAATATACGGAGCCCATTGGCTTGTGTAGGCGCCAGCGAGCCAAACGCGGCCGATTGGTTACGGCGCAATCTTCCGGTTGTCTGACGCCGCCGCCGTTCACGCTTGTACATAGAAACAGTATCAAGTTATTACGTGTACAATAATATAATGTATATATATATATATATTTTATGTTATCGTATTATTCTTTTGTGTACCGGCTGCAGTGTATAGTAAATTATGATTTGTTTTTCTATTTTTTATTTTTATTTTTTGTGTTCAAACGCACAATATAAAATAGTACACCTCGTACGTAACGTATCATTGTACGAGATATGTGCCTGTGTGCGCGTGTGTCCGCATTGTTAGTACGTACTGGTGAACGCGCATACTCCGGGTGGTGTCCTGCAAAATGTCCGGCCGATAAGCCGACGGGAGCGCGCGTACTTGGGATTTAAAAGTGTGCATATATAGCCGTTTCGAAAAATCATACGTTTGTCACTTCGTCGTCGCGTGGGTAGGTCTACAAATATCTCGTACCTATATCGAATAATAATAATAATTTGTGGAGATAACGTGGAGTTTCTCGTATTACTCGGCGATCGTTACACACACACAGACAACTCCGAGGTATAATATGATACCACGAGCGCAGCGTCCTACGCCCCGAAGTTAACAAACCGAGTCTTTTGCACGAGGGAACGGTGTAGGGCAAAAACGAAAGAAAAATAAGTAATAAAACAAGTATCGCGATGACGACGGTGTGTACGGCCGGCATCCGGTCAACGTTTATTATGCAGCGGTTCTCAAACTTTTTCAGCCCTTCAGTTATTATGAACAATCGCTTAAGCTCCAAAAACCGGTAATGCTATTATTAGACTACAACTAATTAAAGAACGATGTATCGGCGGTTTGTTTTTATTAATCTGTTGCGTTGTAACAACAAACGTGTAGACTTATTAATATTATCAAGACTAATAATTTCTTATGATGGAACGGTCCAAGTATATTATTGTACAAAACACATTGTCCATAGAAATGTAACAGATTAACTATAAGAATAATGTTTATGAATTGGGTTTAATTCAGATCGTTGAGAGCACACGGTCTGAGTACCGCTGGTGTATATATAATATATGGGCGTGTGAATAACGTTTAGAATAATATAATATTGCAATAACAATGTGACGACGAGAAGACACGACGTACCAGCGCTGTTTAGTGCAAAGTTCGTACATGTTATAATTTATATTATGAATTTATTGTTGTCAAACGACAAGGAGGAATGAGAATAATGGAAGAAAAAAAATCTAAAATAAAATAAAATCGAAATAAAAAAAAATAAAAACAACTTATTATGTACTTCGTGCGTTTTAATAGCGTAAATCGCGTCGTGACGCCGCGCGTGTATATTGGCAAACCTACTCGCTCGATTTTAATTATTATTCGACCGATGAATAAAAACTAAAAATGTGTTTTTTTTTTTCAGGGATATAAAATCGTTATAACCTTACGAGGTTCATACTCGGCTCGTAAATTAAACCGAAATCGTATAATACACCGCGGAGGAATGTTCGTTTTCACGTAGCGACCTATGTATATAATAGGTACGCCGTTCGCTTGCCACTCGCTGCTGCAGTACGTGCGCATTACCTATATAATATATATTTATAAGACGGGCATAACACTTTTTAAGAACACGGCGATCGTTATCTACGTGGTTACGTATCGGAGTCACGGTTTGATGATGGGTTCGCGCGTACTAAATTATACAATGTTGTGTGTGTAAGTAATTTTTTACGGATTCGTATACCCCGTCTTTGTTAATTGTTATTGTATATTCATGATATCATGCGCCGCAGACGAGTAAAAACGCAGATGAGAAAAAAATTTATAAAAATAACCCATAGCAGCGATGTAATAATTGCGGGCGTTCGCCAACTCATTTGCAATACAATCATTACCGTCTTTTGGGTCTTAGATTTGTGTGCACGTAAATCCGCGTTGTTCGGATCATGGCCACGCACTTTGACGACAAATGCATCTGCTCCCTTTTTGCATTCAACCCCGTGGTTGGTTTCACACTCGGACACGCATTCTTCGCTCTTCCCTGTTTCTAGCTAATCTCCTTAAAAACATTCAAACTATACTTAGACCTCAAAGAACCATCGCGCTACGGATAGCGATGGCATACAGAACAGTATCGACAGCGGCGATTATGGTAGTGGCCGGAGTTATCCCCGCACACCTCCTTGCGTGGGAAAGGACGAGGAGATATGAAATTAGGAGAGATCCTAATAAAGCGGCGATAGAGAAGGAAATACGCGAAGAAGTTTTTAAGAAATGGCAGACAGAATGGAACAATGAAACTACGGGAAGATGGACCTGGAGACTAATCAGGGATGTTAAGAGCTGGTTTAACCGCAAGAGTGGAACAGTTGACTTCCATCTCACACAGATGCTAACTGGCCACGGATGTTTTAGATATTATCTGAACCGTTTTGGGAAATTGGAAGACCCTAGTTGCATTGACTGCCTCGTAGCAACAGACGACGTCGAACATGCAATATTCGGCTGTGACCGATGGAGGACAGACCGAAGGACACTGGAGGAAACATTGGGTCAGGAGCTGCGACCGGAAACGATCGTGGAGTTGATGATGAGTGGCCTTGACAAATGGAAGCTGATTAGCAATTTTATCAACCAACTCCTTTCGAGCAGAGAAGAAGAGGAACGGATCAGGCAAAGAAGAAACCAAAACTACTGAGTTAATGTCTTGTACGCCGAAGTCGAAAATTTAGAGGGATAGGGCTCTCTCTCTTTTTTTTTTGTATGTGCACAGCTTTTATATAATACCTTGAAAAATGTAATGTTTATCTTCAATAAACAATAAACGATACGGAGGATGAGGGGGAAGGACGACCCAACCATGGGTGTAGTACCCCCCTCTTCCGCGCCGTGATTTAACACAAAAAAAAAAAAAAAAAAAAAGCTAATCTCCTTAGTTCCATGTACCAGTTCAGCACTGGAGATCATTTGCTCGACAAATGAACTTCTCGGACGCCCTCAGTTTCTCTTGCCTTCAATTTCCCCTCTTATCATTCTATAAACTAGTTCGTTTTCGTGCTTCAACATGTGACCAATCGTGTTCAATCGTATTGCTTTGATAAATGCATGACTTCGAGTATTATATACGATACAACGAGCGCGTATACATTAAACAGAATTTATTATACTCTCGAAATGTAAAACAAGACGTCATCGCCGTCGGCGTTCGTATACATGTATACGCTACTATGCTTAAAAACAATCAAATACGAATTCACCATTTTATACGTTATTATTATTATTATTATTATAATTATTGAAAATGTATTATTAATAAAATTATTATTAGGGATACTTGTGTAGACTAGCTATAAGCGATAATGTACGGTGTCTTCGTTATTGGCTGCGGCATGCACATTGTACCGCACATACTGCTATAAAATTATCATGTTTTATCATTATTTAATCATTATTAATTATTATTAATCTTCATAGGTAAATGGCATTATTACGTGTGGTGGAGATGCTTAAACTCAGTTAACTATACATGAAGCACAAAATATAATAGCAAAAATAATACATCAAAAACATAAATTAATCCTTAGCTATCAATTATACGCAGAAATTAAAATATTAATTGTAAAACAAATATTTTATCAAAAAATATTATACTATCTTTATAAGAAAATAAATTAATAGGACCAGTTATTCATAAATATAATACTAGATTAGTATATGTCAAAATTCCTAAAGTTAATACTATTAAATTCACTGACAGCTATCTGACAACTGGATTAAAGTAATACGAAAAATAATAAAATAAAACTAATATACTCAAAAAAATAATACTTTCAATATAATTTTAAAAATCATTAGCATTTTAAATTATTAGATAAAAATGACGACCTATTAATAGTCATACTTTATAATTTAATAAATAAAAAAAAGTATATTTTTAATTAATAATTATAAATAATATTGCATTTTTGTTTTCATTATCTATTTATACGTACAAATGAATTTCTATTTTTCTTGTTCATAACATCATGTGTGATTTCACTAATTATTTTTTTGTTGTGTTTATTATTGTCAATAAAAGGTTCTTATGAGAGAAAAAATTAAGAAAGATACGCGAAAAGTTAGAAAATGTAAGAAAATGTAATGAACATATTAACTAAAAAGCACGCATAAGTCGAAGTTTACTATTCTATAAAATCTATAAATCTGCAAGTACGTGAACAAAGATAGTCTGAAACATGGCTGTGTTTGGAATTGCTGTCAAAAATGCAAATGGTGAGATCATTCATTTTCAAATGGATCGCTATGTAAGTAGTAAAGAAGTGATGTGATGTATTTTTTCATTTCCTACGCATGAAAAACACTCCACTGTTGTTCACTTGGTCAAAGGGTGTATTTTAAAACGGAAAACGTATTACAACGAGTTGACGGGCCACCATCGACAAAATTGACCAGCTTCTTTGAAAAACTTTGACAGATCACTGCTTTATTTAGAAATGCCAGGATAATATATCTGGAATCAATCGTCAATGAAATTGTATTGAATGAAACACGGACTGCTAGTTCTAAGTTACTTACAAATATTTTCAACCGATGCACTAAGACGTCTTTACACAGTTAATTCCAATTAACATGAGTGTAGGATATTTTAATTTTTAATCAATTAGTATGTTATATATTTATTAATTTATTTTCAATAAAATAAAATAAAATATTTTATTTAAACTATTTAAAGAATCTCGTTTATTGTCAAAAAATTATTCTTAGTGGTAGGCGAAGCAGTGTTACTGTTATTACATACAATATTAATTTCTAAATGTTATTTTATCGTATTAATGCTCAACAAAAATGTTATTATGTAAATTCATAATGTAAGATAGACTGTGCTCGCCTCAGTTTAGATTATTATTTCAATATTGAGCATGAAAGATTTTTGAAATTCGTACAAAATCACACAAACTGTATATGTAGGTATACATGACGATAGCATGTGTGTGTGTACGTGTAATGTATTATTATATTATTGCACGGTAACTGCGTATACGTATAATGTATAACATGATATATGTAAAACAACCTTTTACCGATGAAATAGCAATATACGATTACCGCGAGAGAAATCTAAAAAAAAAAAAAGATAATGATATCGTGTTATAATATTATCGTTATGAACAGAAATCGAAAAACCGCGTTTCGCCGTAATAATCGTACTATTTAGTTCGCGCGCACATATTTTTCGTCAGTGAAACATTAACGATAACCGCACATGCCAAAACGTACCATACCAGCTTCGTGTATTAAAAAAGAATATAAGAAAAAGTTATAGACACCTACCTACTACCCAATGACGACGACGCTACAACTACTACGACGACGACGACGACGACGACGACGATGGCTGTGACGGCGACGAAGACGTTTAGAACAATGATTTGACCGCGCCGTTTTTATATTATTATTATACAGATGTAATTAAATTCCCGTCATATTTGACGATGTCTGTGAACAAAAGAACAATAATAAATCTTTGTTTTTGTCAAAAAACCAAAATAATTAAGATTCCTCCGGTTAGTTAAGAGAGAAGAGAAGAAGATAAAGAAAGAAAGAAAAAAAAAGAATAAAATAAATAAATACGATGAAGGAGTGTGTCTGCCGGCTATCGTCTCGTACGAAATGATAAATGACCTCAAAAAACACGGTCTGCCGGCCCACCATATAATACCGTCTAAACAAACCCAGCTCCGTGTATTCTTTTTCGTATTCTACCCGAGTTTATACGCATCATATACGCCCGGCAACGTACGTATATATAAAATATATTATTTTTTCTCTCTTAATTTTTATTTTAATTAAAATATGATTAACGAGCCAATACGGACGACCTCAGCGGGCCCAGAGAATTAGTGCACGCACGATAGATCCATCGCGCAGCGGCGGCGATGTAGATTATATAATGGAATCTAATTAGCTTCAAGGGTATATATACATTTGACGAGGATTCATTAAGACCGTTTAAAATATTATTACTATGTTTATCAAAAAAATGAATTTCGCCCAACCCGTATACATATACTTCTTCATTTTTTTTTCTTGGAGAATACACATTTTTTTTCGATTTCGATGACTCACGCGTATTTCGTGCTTCCGAAATTGACACCGGGCTTTACAGCGCTTTTCATTAAAAATAATGACTCATATCGAATATTAGTATTTACGATGCGTACCGCACGCTTTTCCCTTTCTGTTTTACTGTAGGGAAGAATTAAAAAAGAAAAAAAAATTGAACTCCTATTCATATGCAAACACACACAGAAGTGAGTACCCCTAGCACGTAACGAGTTCTCAAAGAGTATTAAAAAAAAAAAAAAATATATATACCCCTTCTATATTTTATTATTGCTATTGTGTTTGTTTGTCGGTAACCCTTACGTTCTTTTTTTTCGATAAATATACATATAATATATATGTACATAGTTCCCATCGTCCGTTATTAATATTTGCATAAGTCGACCGTACAGTCGCCATTTTGGAATCACGAACCCGTTTTAAGTTTCCTTTTGTTTTCATCCTTCCTCCAATTTTTCCTAAACATATTGATCATGGTCAACTCCCATAATCCGCGTACATGTCACCCGACGCGCGCGCACTGCGTTTGTCCCCCACGAGTAATAATACGATATGGTGGCACCCCAGTACAGTAGTTGTAGTGAGTACGAAATGGCTAGTTTTTTCTTTTACCATATTCAAACATATATATTATATATTTGTGTCCTTTCGACTTGATCAATTTCAAAATCAATTGCAAACGCGCGACACAAAGAACGCGATGACGTGCAAACGCGAGACTACGATCTCCTGCAACAAAGTTCGCGTATCGTTTATTTACTGGTCTTTCGCGGTCGTGTCGCGTGCAGAGAGCGAGAGAAATACGGAAATAACGGAATACATGTACGTATCGAAACACGAGTGGATACAACACAGATGAGGTATTTTATGCAGTGCACAAGAACGTCGGTCGCAAAAGATTTTGATTTCCAACGTTCGTGTCCGACGGGACTTTAGGGGCTTTGGAGTTTTGATCGCGGGCAACTGTAGGACGTTGCGATGGTTTTCCCCGTTTTGAACGCAATGCGAAACGGCTGTCGTTTTCGTGCGACGCTACGTTCGGACGATTTATAATAATATTCGGAACGATCGGGAAATGAAAAATAAAATTAAACATCATCAATTACTACATCTCACAGTAATAATAATTATTACACATCATAATGAGTACGCCTGACGGGACCGATGTGTAACGGTGCGCGTTCGCGATACGCTTCGGACACGCACGCGCTCATAGCTATTTCATCTTAACGTACTCGTGTATCGTACGCACGTGCGGTTACGGTCGCGGTACGTTTTTGAAACGATTCCGTCTCGACCCCCCCCCCCTCCTTGAAGGTGATTTTCATCGTTAATTTTACATTTTTTTTCCGCCGACGCATCATCGATTTCTCCGCCGGTCCAATAGGTTTACGTTTCCTTTGCCACGCGGTTCCGTGCTGTACGCTGTTCCGCGGGTATTCCGTACAATATTTACATCCAACGGACGCCGTCGACGACACTAATTATACCGATTCGGTCGAGCGTAACGTGTACGAAACGTTTGCGGGTTTTCGCGTTGTTCGACGCGGCGACGGGCGGCGAAATCCGAAACAGTGCAAAGCCTCGATAACACTGAGCGATCTTCACACGCTAGTCGCCGGCGAATTACCTCGTTGCGACTGAAGTCGCTCAATGTTATCCGGTCCGGTCGCTTAGTCGCTGCTCGCCCGCGATTGAAGTTGACGGGGTCGGGGTTGCTAGTGCTCGTACGCGTGCGACTTAAATCGGCGACACGCAGCGTGTAATATCGGTCGGGGCTTAACGTACAGTTGCAGCGGTCCCCGAAGGATGTTCCCCGACCGCGAACCCGAGAGACTTGGGGTGTCGTTCATGCGTCGTACGCTGTCGACTGATTTTTCCACGTGCGTTCTCGGCCGCATCGCGATATCACGGACACGCCGATTGTCGTCGGTCGATCCGGTTTTCTGTTCGACGTTTTATCGTTTTTCACAATCACTTCACGCGTATCGCTCGGGAATCGTCCGCGGACCGTACAAACGCGCGTATGTTCTACACGCTCATGTGTACAAGCCGTGCACGTACGTCGACGGTTCCCGCGAAGTAAAACGTTCGGGCGCGCGTCCACCGTCCAATCGAGTTTTCTAAACAAACATACAAGTAATATACGTGTGCGCGCGATATCGCGTAATTATAATGTTAAACGAGTTTTTTCTTTTTTCCTCTAGAACCGCGAAAAAACGTACGCGCCTTGTCGGCCGCTGCGATGTGTACACCGATCGACATGATCATCCTCGCCGTACGATCGTGTAACGTTTTGCTCGTCGAAAGCCCAAGGGTTCTGGTAATACATGTAAAAACGGATATATCTGCGACGGAGCGCCGCAACGACCCCATGCGATGGGAACTCGGACAAACTGATAATATTATATTTTAATATACGTTACGGTAAAAACGTGTTATATCTATTTTGACGCACATACATATATAAATATATATATATATATATATATATTTATATATACATTTAAATATATACATATAGTGCACAATATAATATGTATATATTATGGTTTTTGAATGAATGAATTTTTTTTTCTTACGTTTTTCTATTCACATCTGTATGTGTACTAGTACGAGTGCGCGCGCGTATCTATCAAAAGTGAAAGGATGTAACACATTTGTTATGTTAATAAGATTTATTTAATAACCGGCGATGCTTGGTGAATATGTAAATGCACGATTCTTTTGTTGGGTATTTACAATATTTTCGTGTAATCTGTGATAATGAATGCGACGCAGCATCCGACCCTATTTAAAATATAAACATATATGTATGTATATAACTGAGTGTATGCGTATAAAATATCTTTTAAGACAAAAATATTAAAAGAACACACGAATTTTACTTATTGACGGGTGCACGTTTCCTAACCGGATCGCGCGCGCGCAACGAAATCTTAATTCCCATATGGGTTTGTAACCAGTCACATACTATATAATAAACTCTACGCTCCTTTTCGTAGTATACAATTCCTAAAAACACTGTTTATTTCTCTATGTAACACGTCATTTGTACACCATTTAAAAAACCCATTTAATATCATCGTTAGAGAAGCTTGGATGGAAGTAACTATTATAATGAACTGTCGTTTAAAATGTATTCAAAAATTTGTATATTATTATAATTAATTTGTATATTTGATTTATATTTTTATTATAATATTCGGTTACAACAAAACGAGTTCTTTTTCGTATGCATATAATATTAACACACACGGTTACAGCCACCACTAGCCGTTTAAAGCGCAGATTATTCGACAAGAAATCGTGATCCCGCTTGTTCTCTCGCCTTGCCGTGGTATACAGTATTCAATGATCAGATTTAATAATTCGATATTGCAATTTGGACGCGTTAAATCAATAGAGCAACGTACGAAAGCTACTGTATGTGTATATATATATATATATATTAACATACAATAATATTAGTTTATTTAAATTTAAACGTAGTTTATATGTGGAAAAAACAATAATTATGCAATACGCGATATACATACAGTATGACGTGATAGTAAGTAGCTGTGCATGTATTATAATATCCGTTCTGTTACCTACGGACTCGGTAATTTGTTCGTATTTCGGCTTGTTCGAGAAAACGTGACAAGCAGCTGATTGATCGGACCGGTTGGCGTATAATATTATATGGACATACAATATGCGAAGGTCGGTGGAATGCCGAAATCCTAAGATTGCCAACCAACTCCCTGGGGCTCTGGAAGTGTATTTTAATGTATAATAATTTAAACGGAAAAACATGCAAATACGAATTAACGTCTTGCATATTTTTATGTAAAAATAAAAAATAAACATGCGTTGTTACCGCGGTTAGGGAAGAGCTACGCAGTTCGTGAGAAATTTCACCTAAACACGAGCGTACACTATTTGTATATTCCATACGTCATTGTTTGTAATGCCAATGGGTCGCGTACCATAATTGTACGTCGAAATAATGCAAAAAATATAAAGATTTAATTATTATCGATTTTTTTTTTAGTTTATTATTTTTCACTATTCATTCAAACCCGAACCGAATAGCAATATCTTATGTTTGTATTATAACTGCGTTTTCGGTAAACGAAAAAACCACCGCGTACGCGCTACGTGTATGGCGAACCGTGGCCGCTCGGAGCATACGTGTATGTGATGTATAATAAGTGCCCAGATAAGTATGGTGACTGATGACCGTCCAACCGTTGCGCACGACGACTTTACAACAGATTTAACGGGAAAAAAATTCGATAACATAAATCAATACGTGCATGCGTCTAGGATGTAAAGAAGTTATTTTTGTTGAACGTCTCGAAAGCGAAAATGATCACGATATGATATTTCGATATTTAAATATCCTATGAACTCGTAATATTGCAATATCGCCCAATTTCTTTTTCATTGCTGTATAATAATAATAATAGATAATACGTATTATTGTGTTGCACGTCAACAAGAATGTGACCTCATATTCTATACACACACGTAGGTATCTCAACGGAACGCGTTGATAAATTATACACACACAATAATATATATATATATATATATATATATATATATATATATATATATATATATATATATATATATATATATATATATATATATATGTATAAATTAAATATACGTACGCGCAACGATACATAGTCGTGCAATATATTATTATAACATAAACTTGATTTCGTATTAAAATTCGAATTAGCAGGTGTTTGATTTGTACCCGTAATACAACTGCAGCGGCTGTAGAACACGGTTAATCAGATTTCGATACGCGTTACAAATAAACGTACGATGTACATGTGTGTATGTGATGTACGGATACTGCTAAAAAATAGTAATAATAGTGCACTAAACAAGAACTCGAACGACTTGTGAGACGACGTTCACATCGTGAAGCGATCGCGTCGCACATCCGCAGTCGGATGCGTTCCGAACAGAGGAGATTATCGTAATACGGACCGAAAACGATATTGCACGTGCACGTGATCGGTGACGGGCGGGAGAGGGCGACGAAATCGAAAGAATTCGAGAAACGAAGAGGACATGACGTAAACGCAATAAAGTTAGACGCGTCCGTCGGTGGTAACTACCCCAGGTACGGTCCCGTTTCGGCACACCGACAGCAGCAGCGGGTTGGTCGCGTGCAGTTGCCGCTGTGCAGTACCGCCGCACGCAACGTTATCAGTCTTGTGACCGCACGCCGCGGAACCGTGTAACGATAACGGTGATGCGCACGCGCCGTGAGCTCGACATCAGGGATACGTGTTGCACGTGTGTAACGATAATAATATTCGTTTGTTTCCAACGAAAACATGACAAAACTATGTACACACAATTATGTATATTTACACGAGTTGGTCGGTTCCGAGACAACGTGCCGAAGACAGCGTTCAATCATGTGTTACGTCGTAGAATCATTGATTAATACAACAGTAATTGCTGGCCGTGCAACGTAATGCGCGCGCCACGGTATTCCGATAGAAAACAAAAAATCCGTCGAAAAATCTGTGCGAACCGAACGAAACGTACGTCGAATGGGCGCATTATCGGTCGGCAAGTAAGCGGGCGGCGGCGTGTTCGTTGACGGTGAGAACGTCTGGCCGTCGGGCGGCGCCGATAACACGCGACAGATAACACGGGCAGCGTTCGTTTGCGGCGGCGGATGTCGCGTGCCCGACGAGGGCTGCGGCCGCGGCTAGATCGTCCGGGTGCGCGGGCGACCGCGGGGAGAACCGGTTGATTCATTCACGGTCCGTTTACGTCGTCGTCGTCACCGCGGCCGTCGCTCGTCCACGTGGTCGATTGCGTGCACCGCCCGTACCGTCGCTACTTCCCCGTGTAATTATTATTATTATTATTGTTGTTGTTGTTGTTGTTAACGACTGCGACGATTTCGTTTTGTGATAATATTACACTCGTGCGCGTATCGCGGTAACCGCTACCGCTTACCGCGTGCCCGGCGTTCATGGCGTACGCTTTGCCATCCAGGGTTATGGTCGGGGGGTGGTGGTTAGTGTGGTATCGACCACCACGTAATGGTTCATGGGAAAATGTGATCGTCTCATTTCTTCTTCTAGAGGTCTTACGGCCCTTGAAGGACTTTCGCTGTTTCTACTACATTCTTCTATCCAAGCAGTACGCTAATGTTACTCCCTGTATCCACTTGTTTAGATCGTCATTGACCCCCTGTCTGCTTAGCGCTGTCAGTCTTAGCTAGATCTTTCTTTCCAAAGCTTTTTTTTAAATCCCGTTTGACCTCCATACATGGCCTGTCCACTCGATACGTTTACTCGTGTGGTATGCATTAAACCGGGTTCTTGGTAAACATGTACTTCTAAATCGGTTCTTCTTCTATATACTTAATTTTCTACAATAAGTCCAAATACACTTCTTAGAACTCTTCTTTCAAAATAAGCCATTTTCCACTTATTCTCATTTAGTGATTGACCATTTTTCACACGCGTAAGTTTAAACTGATGGTAACAAACTTAAGTATGGGCATTACTTCGATCGTCTGGAGCAGTGGTCGGCAACCTTTTAGGACCCTTTGACCATATCTATAAAATATAAAGGGTACGTGGGTCGAACAATACAAAAAATGTATATGATGTTCAATGAAATTTCAGTTTTGGAATTAAATGCTGACCGTATAAAAAAGACGTGTGGGCTGAATACGGCCCGCGGACCGCCGGTCGCCGACCACTGGTCCGGTGAGAGCTTGTATAATTTTAGTAATCCTCGTTAGCGGCAGATATCTTCGGCTTAACTTCATTATGCATATAAACGTGTTGGTTTACGTTCGCCCCAAGATATTACGCGCGTACATAAAAATTGTAATAACATGGCACTCAGCCGTTTGGATTTTTAAAACACGCTACAAGACCACCGAGCGAACGTGATGACGGTTTTTCGATGATCGTACAACTTGTAAGTGCACCGCAATACTATTTTTTGTTAATACTTTTTATTACCCCCTAAGTCGTAGTTAATGTCAATATTATTATGTCGTTGTGTGCGCAAAACTAATTTTTTTAACGACAACTCATGATGAACACAGTATTCTGCGGGTATCGACGATAACCGGTTTCCCGAAAAACGGCTTGAACGCGTGTACTCGCAGCTGAGATAGACGATAACCCGGAAACACCAAGTGCGTTATAGTGCGGACACCCTATATACCTACGGCATTATCATGCATTGTTACCGAAGGTGGTAGATTTTTCTTCTTTCTATCGTCCGACTTGTGTAATAATGTTATGAAAGTCTGGCGGGTTCTACGCGCCTTTGTCCGGCTCGTACGAAATACATAAAACCGATACGTATGAAATTATGTGCGTCGCCAATTTCTTTGGGGGTTTTTTTTTTCTATGTTCACTGCCGGGACTGTTAACGACATCTTGTTGCGTTCACTTTACGGCTAGGTTTTGTATGAGTTTTCGTCCCCAAAGTCCTCTCGTTACGTACATCAACACAACACGATGACAACGCGAATGTTTTAACGTAGTATTTTATTATATTGCCGCACTGAACAATCTACGGATGTGTATACGAGTATAGAAAAAAAGGGAAAAAAACCAAATAATAAAAAAATTGTTATAAATAACATAATCATTGCGCGCGTCGGAACGAAAACAGCCGTCACTGCATTAACCTTTTGGGATTATGACGAAGGTGGTGTGGTGGAACGGTGAGCGCGGGGATAGCGGGGCGAAATAATATACATCCATTAACACGTTTTATAGGCGCGGCCGTGTACCTGTACGTACACACACACACGTAAGAAGTTTTTTCTTTCTTTTACTGCATTATTTATTTATATATTATTATTATTATATATGTGTGTAAGAAACGATCAGTATTCCTGGCGTTTTTACAATAGCTCCAGAGAGATAATAATCAGATATTATAACGTGTGATATCACACAAAACCGTAAAATCTTTTTGTTCTCGGCTGTGGTGCAACGCGCGTTGATCAAGTGGTTCTCAGCATGAAACAATATTAATTATCTGTTAATTGCTCCTTTTGTGCGGCGGCTGTTTTTGGTTCGCGTACTCTGTGGCTGCTGCTGCTGCCTGCACTGGTGCGACAAAAGGTGAAAATCACGTTCGAACAAAAAAAATAAAAACGTTGAAACTCGCTCGCGTACAACTGTGTAGTGCGTCATATTTTAATATTATATATTATAATGTGCGCGAACAGAAAAGTAATGATAATAAACGAAAACGTACATTAGGTATGGGCGGGGAATACGCGATAATAAAAAATTATAATATGGATATATCCGTATTTCGTTGAGCATGGCTCGCGTGGTTAGGTATTTTCGTTTGCGGTCAGAACGCTTCTGACAACCGGAGCACTCGACTGATGAGCGGTTTGTACTTGCACACACACAAACGCACACATATACACACAAATTCGAACCAGCACCGCTAAACAGGCAACCACAAAGTTTGCATAAAATAACGACGCGTAGTGTATAAATATAAATATGTATATACGCGTGAAGATATTTGCACGATTAAAAAGTAGGAAAAAATTGGCGAAATTACAGTGTATTCGATTCGAGTTCGACCTCGGGGCGTTGTACGGTTTTTTTCTTTAAAAAATAATATAACAAAACGGAAAACACACTGTACACGTGTAATATCTATCATGAACACACGAAAACTGGTCTAGTATAACCGGCCGGCGGACGTGATGCGATATTATATACAATATTTATACAGCTACAGCGAGGGGTTTCGATAAAATAATCGTTCCGATGAAATTGAACTGGTTTTCGAAATAAAAAATAAAAATAATTTTGTGACGTGTATATTAAAATAATATTTTACTATGTGGGTCAGTCGTTCCCGTTTTCGGGGTGATCGGCGATCGCAAAAACCGTATTGAAATCAATACGCATTGGACGTACATACCTATAAATATAACATATTAATTTTATATGTGTGCGTACAATCGCCACAGCATTCATCGTCGTCTCCCAAACATCAGTCTTACACACCGCGACTCCTTCGACCAGTATGTATACGATTGCAACGCAATCATTTTCGGGTTTCCATAAGTTTTGACGATAAAACTGTACTTTTACACGGGCAAATGTCGTAAAAGTCTCGACGTTATCGGTTTTTTGCAGACGGTAATGTATTCGTCTGCTGGGAAAAAGAAATGAAAAAAAAAAAAGAAAAGAAATGTTGCAGTCTTTGTTGTGTGTTTAAACTGCTTTTCAGTATTGATCCGAAAAAGTTTTTCCTCAGTTTTTATTTTTTATTTTATGGTGGTCGAGTACTAGGAAAAAGTCAGGGACGAAGGACAGGGTCTTGCAGCGTGTTTTATATAGATATAAATAAATATATATGGATAATTTGTTTATACGTCTGGAAAAATTTTTAATCTAAACGGAAATTAGTATTGTGAAAAAAAAACAAATAAAATTTAAACCGCTTTGGGGGTGGGTTGAATTGTTTGTATAGAATCCGTTTATAATATGCACGGAGTGCATTCACATATTACTATACCACTCGGACACAAAGTTGCAATGAAAGTGCATACAATGGTTGTAAAATTTACTTATACACGGGAGCGTGCATGTGGGTGCATGTGTATGTATAATTGATGTTCGACCGACAGTACTATATATAATATACAAATGCAAATGTACGAACGATTATTACGATTTTTCCTGTATTTTATTTCTCTTCGTTTTCCGCGGCCAGTGTATTATTATTACTATTTATATATTTTTATATGGAAGTTGGCTATGAGAACAAAAAAAAAAAAAATTATAAAATAATAGTATTATCTCGTCGCGGTATTGGTATACATAAAACCCGGTTTTAAAAGCGCATAATAAAACAGTATTAATTTATATATATATGTGTATACATAGATACATGTAAACTGTATCGTATGCTAATCCGAACTGCTCCCATTCCAGGCGTGTACCCGCCTCCGTCGCCGATCATAGTACCTACATACACTGTACCGGTTTTGCAGCCGCACACACAATCTGCATCTATCGTCGCCACCGACAGACGGAACCGGCATTATTAAATACGTTTGTTTGAGTTCAACGGACATTATGTACTTTTTAAACGCATTACGCTCCGGCGATCACCCAACTCTTTTTATCTCTCTCTATATTACGTTTGTACAACTTACAGCATTGGACGATAACGAGACCGCTTTTTTATTTTGTATTCTAATTTCAACGTTAATTATTATTAGTTATTATTAATATTATTATTATTAATATTATTATTATTATTATTATTATTATTATTATTATTATTATTATTATTATTATTATTATTATTATTGTTAAATACATGTGCATGTTCTATTAACATAATTGTGATGATTGAGCATGTAATTAGTGATTTACTGGTTGTAAGATCGAAAAACTATGTTCTCGACTGCGATATCGTTATCCGTTCGAAAATAACACTATGATGTACTTAGGAGAAACGATATACCGCAGGTTTGTCGAATCAAGACTATAATTCTTAAACACAAGTCACAGGATTCATTACACACTCACCGTTGCAGCAAGTGGTTGCACAGAACTACAGGAGTCGAAATCCTATTGTTTTAAAGAACGGCAGAGAAAGAACAAACAAATAAATGTTCGAAATTGCGTAACGGTCGAGAATTATGACGTGTAAAAACTACCGTCCATCGACAGACAGGAGGTAACAAGAGTAGTTCGCTGGTACATTTAAATTCAGTTCATTGAGTATTTCTGTTACACCCTGTATGATATATGCGGTAATGGCAGTGATGCATTCGTGTGAATGTCTGTGTGTGCATGTCTATAAGATTCGATATAGGATTTTGAGGAAAACAACTGTACACATCTGGACCCGTGCGGTTATCATCGTATAAATATGTTATTTTTTTTAACGTTTTTATCCGTTCGACGTTGCGCGTTCGTCTCCCGCAGCTATATATTCATACCAACCGCCTTCCTACCCGGCCCCGTTACGTCGATTTTATTACACATACATAGCACGCGGACACAAACATTTTGCCGGATTCGCACAGGACCGTGTAAATATTAAATATTCATTATTACAACATAATAATATCACGCTTCAATTTATTTGTATATCGTAAACGCGTGTGAGCATACAAATCAATCGCGAGCAACTCAACGACGTGCGGTCGCGCAACTCGAAGAACAGAAAACATCTATTGTGTACGCGGGACGAGCGCGAAGGGGTGGAGGAGATGAAAGTATATATATGTATATATGTATATGAGAAGAGCCATATGGTTATGACGATGATGATGATGTGTGCGTGAGTGTGTGTGTAGTAATAACGCGTCGGCAGAAATACGTGCGTACATGTGTACAGATATCTGACGAGGGAAAATATTAATTAAAAAAAAAAATAAATAAATAAATAAAATAATAAAAATATGCCCCCACGGCTGCGTCGAATAAAAAATATCCGTGTAACAGGATAAACACACTGCAGACGAGACTTTTCGACCAAAAGAAAGGTTTATGGTTTCCACGCGTTGCTGTGTGCGCGTATGTACGCATTTGTGCGCGTTTGTGTATGTGTGTGTATGTACGTGAATTATGTCTTTGTTCTTAGCCGCTTTTTTTTTCGACGTTTCGTACATTAGTGCTCCGTTTTTATTTTTATTTTTTGATATTTATTTATTCGACCAATATTCACAGTCAGATACGATTGCGTGTCGGCCGACAGTAAAAAATAAAAACGAATCCTCTCGTTTATATAAACGTGCTGCAGTTGTATACATACATACATACGCGTCATATTTTGTACACGTATGTATATATATTTCAGAGAGAAAAAAACGCCGAAATGGCCGGCAGCGAATTTTGATATAAATCCGGGTGCTTGTTAATTTTCAACCGTTTTAGCATTAAAAACAAAAATAATAATGTGTATAAATTTTAATAGTCGATAGATTTTTTTTTTTTTTTTAATTTTACTACGTGCGGCCACTCCCATCGTACCCACTACGGCGACAACTGGGTCGACTAGATTTCGCTTTATATATTTATGTATAATTTTTTTTCACTCCCTGGAGAAACGAGCACCCGTGTCGGCACGTACATATATATATATATATACATGTATACGGCGACTTTTGATTTCCGGGGAAAATTGTTTTTCCGTATACATTTTTATTGCTCGTTTTTTAATATAAATGGACTAGCTATAACACAAATTCCGCGTGCACGCGCACACATGGGATCGCTCGGTTCGCGGAGAATTCGAATTACATACATAAAAAAAAAATAAATAATAATTGTGAATTCCGTCCACGAAAAACCATACCTACAGTACGATAAACATGGAAGGTAAATAATAATAATAATAAACCCTCAAATTCACTACACCGCACATACATAATAATATAATAACGGTAAACGGGATTCGGAAAGTTAAACGGTGGCAGTAGAACGTATTTAAACGTACGTCATTGCGCATCTCAGTTATAGTGCGTCCTTCTGGGTTATGGTCGCCGTTGACTCGACGATGTACCTTTTATTGTTACGGGACATAATTTTTTTTTCGTTTCGTCCCCTTGTATACAGTATTGATTTGGCATCAAAGTCGATTTATGTTTCTAATTTTTGTTTTTGGTATCCCGCTGAAACCGCATACTATACAGGAACAGCGCCATATACTTCATGTAAACGTAATAATTTAAACGGTATTTTGACCACATTATCGTTAAACGCGTTCGATGAAAACTGCTGGTGCGATTGAAAAACTGCAAAACAAAAATCGCCACTTTCAAACGTATACCTGTGTATTATAGTTTTTGGACCGCCGGAGGAAGCCCATAATATCGTTTCACTCGCTATTGCATTTTTTGGAGCACGAGCGTTACAAACACAAATAATGTATAGATGAAATTTAATGGAATTTTCGAAATAATTTACAGGATTAATAAAAATGTATGAACCGACGTTGTCAAGCTGCCAATTCAGAAACTTTTCACAGTGCGCCATCGGAATAATTGCCAAATTTTCCCTTGGCGCGTTATTCGGATTTATCGAAATCTCAATAATTGCAGTCAATCCCGAGTTATGTGTTAGGACAAACGAATAATATATTATTATTATATATCGCCACACGTCTTGCCCGTTGCTTCCCCCCCCCCCTCCATTGCGATGCCGGCTGGTTCAACGGTACGTTATAATAACTGCATATTATCGGACCACGGTTTACGACTCGAATGATTTTGATATTTTAATTGAATATTTTTATTTTTTATTGGTTCCCAGGGAATATAATAAACATATAATATCTCAAGCACGTCGGATAATAGAGCTCGATAAAAATGATTCCGGGCCATTTAAGTGCATATAATATTATATACTAAATAGAGTTTTATAGTGTTGCGGGACGATAATACCAGTTAATTACTCGGTCAAAAGGCAATAAGGTCCATTATCGCGGAGTGTGCAACGGTGGCGGTAAGCTTTTATTGAGCAATTAATTTCGAGTGACAAATACAAATGATAACACTATCCGTGATCTTCTATGTGCTCCTCTGGCCAAAAGTGGAAATACTAGCTGTTTTTTCTGGGTTATGAAATGTATTCATGTTTATAATGACTATAGGAAAAAAATCTTGTTTTCTCGCGTTTCATGTAAAATATTCAAATCGGTATCAAAAGAAATAAATAAAAATAACTGGTTGATTGTGCTTCATAAAATATCATAATATCAAATATTACATTATACATGTGTCCTACATGTGTCGAAAGAGTTATAGGTAATTGATGCATATCCATCTTCGACGAGTAAAAAAAAAAAAAACGTAATTAGTTAAAAATAAGAAGTGAGCACGGCTCGCGCCTTTAATGTTTAAGAAACCTTGACAGAGCGCTGAGTACACACACGCAGTAGAAAACAAACAGTAGCGGGACACTCCTATATCCGGCGTGGTGTATCCTTTACGGATACCCTTTCACGTGCACGTACACACGGACGTATATGCGCGTATACCTATAATATACATGTGCGCGGACGAAAATATTGGTAAACATAATAAAGAAAAAAATGTTTTTTCGGGCTTTAGTTAAAAAAATAAGAATAAAAATTAAGCGATGAACATAAACTATGATGATCCACTTTTTCATTCGGTACTGTACCTTTTTGAAGATTACCAAAGAAAATGTATAATAAAAGTAAAGTAATGATCATAATAATTATAATATAAAAAATAATAAAATAAAACAAAACATGTAACTACGATCTCCGGCTAAAAGTTATCGAACATTAATTTTGACCGTACAATCATTGATGTTTGGTCTTATTTAACGCTTTTTTTTTTTGTGTATTATGTTTTGTACGTTTGACATTCGTTTCTTATAAGTTACTTATGACCTACTGAGAAAATATTTTATTTTTCAAGTAAACGCAAATACTATTGTAAAATGTGTAAAAAGACGATATATCACGGAAAAACCAAGCGGCCAGGACAAGAGGAATGGCTGTCCCGCAAGTATGTATTTCGAACGGATTCAACTCGAACGCGTAAACACAATATAATGTAATAATAATGTTAAATACATTTACGTGTACAGCATAAAGGAAACATGAAGGTTGTAAAACTGATTTTTATTAGACGGATTTGGAAGATAATGCGTTGCTCAAAAACGAGAGTATAAAATTTGTCATTTTAATGACTACGTGTAAATCAACTATATGTATCTACTTTTTTACCCATTTTATCGGGATAGTATTTTTATTTTTATTTTTTTTTATCATTATAACATTTGAATAATGAATAAAACTGAGATGAATTTCATTTGATATACGCGTTCTACAAATTCTGTGTATTGAATACAAAAATTCTAGGGCAATAAAACGTTACATGTAAAAATGAAATGGAATTATTCGCCACAGTATACATATTAACTATAAAGCCATATGTCTTCAAGTCTTTACGATTGACCTCTGTGGATTCGCAACAAAAATTACATACTTAGCACAGGTAACATGAATGTTTACTTTCATTGGCTTCCTGTGTACAGGTGAGACGGACTCCTTTCCGGAAACCAAAAAAAAAAAAGAAAAAAAATGTTGAAATTCTACACGAAATAATTGCATTTGTAAGCACTATTACGAAATCGAAACATACACAAAAAAAAAAAAAAACATTGTCGGCTAACATTTCCTAGGTGCCGTGTTCCATTTCCGATGTCACTAAAGTATATTAAAAAATTGAATATTGCATAAAATGTATGTAATAATTGCGATTAAAAAATTCGACGATCAGAATAAATTTTGTTCCGTTTTTTGAAATTCTCTATTGCGGAATTAATTCATTAAAATTATTGACAAATATTTTCTACGCGCGTATGATCTATTCAATCGATTATAATATTTAGGCGAACATCCGTAGATGAGTACCTAATCCTATTTATAGTGTATAGAACTTGAACTTGATTTTACAAAGTATAAATAGTATATTATTAAGATGATTTTATTAGAGTGACAAGATTGCATAAGGTTTGCGTGAAAAAAAATGCAGCGATACTAATTGTACTCATTCGAGTTTTAAAATATAAACATAATGTATTGAGATGGTTTTAAGAAAAGGTATGAATTATAGAAAAAATGTTGTATTCATGTATATAATTTTTATTATAGACTGTGCATAGAAAGAACACATTTAGTATGAATGATAAAACAAATAATAATAATAGGCGTTTTAATCGATATATAAGCTTTTTACTTGATTACGTGGAAAATCGTAACGATCGGAGAAGGAAGGGCAAAGAATTAAAAATTAGAATAAAAAAAAAATTATTAGATAACAAGGTGTGATAATTGGTTTAGGTCAACTACTAGTCTTACTTTTCATCGTTTTTTTTTTCAGGCTTACGTGAATTTATCGTATGTATATATATTTTTTTTATGGATGCCACTTCACACTCAGATAAGACCGAATTTCACGAAATTGAACGAATTTTCTCGTTGTGCGAATAATTTGTCAGCACTTAAATACAATCAATTTTCAGATAATTATATTTAATTCCTAAAATATCGAGATGATTGCCAATAACATAATTGCATCAATTTTAATAATATCATATATTGTTATTAATCGTATGTTTGTTTTTTAACCCCGTGAAAGCTATACAAACGCACACATTTATTACATATACCTACGTATTAGGAAATTTATTGTATTTCGTAAGAAAAAAAAATAAAAAAAAACCAAAGAAAAAAAAGCATTTTATACCAATTAATTAATTAGATATATTATATATTTATGTTCGTCCGAGAACGCGAGTACATTTATGTGTATTTATGCAGTAATTGATGGGAATTTATGTAATTGCGAAATATTTGATTACGAGTTTGGTATTTATATTATATATACGCAAATGGTTTTTTTTAGCCAGTAAACACTGTATAGTGTTATATTTTTCTAACGGACATATTCACTGCGATGCATGTACACGCGTGTAAAAAACGTCTTGAAATCATTTTTTCGTCTGTATAATACACAACGAAAGAGTTAACGGAAAAAAAAAAAATAGTTATGAAATGTTTTAAATTATCAATTGTTTTTTAACAGAATCAACACATAATTGTTTACATCTTGGATGTACTCGATGTACATTTGAAAAACTTTTGAGAAAAATGAGGTAGCAATATTTAGTGCTGGTCTCATCGCACGTGTATGTTAGCAAGGCCAAAAGAGGTGGTTGAGATCATAATAAAATTAATATTACGCGGATAGCAATACAATATAATAAAGCGATAATATGTATGTGACAATTATTATTACTTACGAAAACAGCTGATCGTAGTGTAGTATCAGACGCGTACGTCCTGCGTCCACGACGCACTTGCACAAACAATGTAAATTTAACGATGAAATTTTAATATACGGTTAACCGCAAAAAAAAACACGAAAAATTTTCAAAATAATAACAAACAATTCGATGTATTAATAATAATAATATTAAAACAAAAAAAAAAAAAAACGTTTCGTTCGTAAATGTCAAAATTAATATATACAGGTGCGCTGAGTACGATGCGGTTTACGAGAGCGGCGCGTCACTCGCTCGCTCAATCACTCGGGCGAAAAACAAAAAACCGTAAAAGCGCGAAAATCCGTGATCATCGCGGAAAACGGAAAAAACGTTTCGCACTCGACGCGGTATTATTGCGGCACGACGATGACGACGACGACGACGACATGCCCGGCGACGGCACCGAAAAATTGAACAAATATTATTTATTTGACAGAATACGTTTTAACGGGGAGAGAAAAAAAATCAGAAAAATCAAAATCAAATAAATCCCACGTACTCAAATTATTATTATTAGTATTAAAATTGAATCACAACGGTCGGACGAGTGAAAATCATCAAAACATTTAATGATGATCACGCGAAATTTTCGCTCCGCAATCGGAACGTGCCCCGTGCGTTGCACGACGGTGTCTCCCCCGCGTGCGCGTCGTCTTCGTTGCTCAGGGGGTTGCGTCCGCGGAGTTGGCCCGAGCGCGCGCGTGTGCTGCGTAAGCGACGACTGGCGACGACGGCGGACTGCAACGGCGACGGACAACGGACGAACGACGGCGCGACGGCGACTGTGCGAGACGCGACGACCGTGGTGCGACGGACGGACGGGCGGCGACGGGCGACGGGCGACGACGACGACGACGGCGACGAGCGTTCGTGGATCCCGTGTGCGTGCGCGGCGTTGTTTTTTCACTGTTAATGTTTTAATAATTTTTTATTTTAAATTTTTTTTCCGCGTGCTCTCGTCGTGTCGGGTGCCGGTGCCGGTGCGGTGGCCAGGTGACACTGAAATGTAAAATTCGAAAAGCAGGAAACCCTTCGTATCCCCACCACGGCCGCGGCGACGGCGCCCGAACGGCCGACCCGGCAGTCCCCCGCCACCATGCGATCGGCCGTCTGGGCGCGGCCCGTCGTGCGGGCGGGGGGAACGGATTTTCGAGTCCAATGGCCACGTCTCGCGCGTTTCCCTCCGAAAAAAAAAAATTAAAAAAAAAACACCAAATCGAATATAATAATAATAATAATATAACGTACAGGCGAAAATAATAAAAGCAAAATATTATCATGGAAATGTTCGCGCTGCAGCTTTGGTGCGCACCCGTTCACGTGTGCGATACGAAAAGGTTACACTGTACTTGTAACGATGATATTGTAATATTATTTGCGCCGGGATACTGGATACGTACGCAAACATTGTAAGAATCGAGTAAAAATCGAACGGACCGGTTGCAGTGTTAAGTCGTCAACACTTACAGTTTGTTTTTTCTTCGTGAATCCCCCGAGCGCATCAAAGCGCCACGACCAACGGTGTAGTCATATACTATAGTAAATTAATTCATCAAGACCAGCCGTGGTCGCAGCCCGACGGACATCCGTTTAATCTATAACGCGCGTTGAATTTTTTACATTATTCTTATATAATGTGTAGTTGCCGCTTTGTGTGCGTATTTATGATTTTTAATATTAAACACCCATTACTTATATCGATTTCGATAAAATATTACAACATTTTATTGCTATTAATATGATTTTCTTTTGAGTGTAACTACGTAGTGGAATTAAAAACAAATCGTATGGTCATTTACAAATTATAATATATGTTACTTGGGCGATAACACTTTTTTTATTCCGATGACAGATTTGACCAAAAATGTACACACACACGATCAATATATATATATATATATATATATATATTTATATACATTGCACTCCGGTAATCACTTGAATTAAAATAGTTAATCAGTCCATAATTTTTCAAGTGTATTCTTTCGTTTTTCAATCGACATTTATCATCTCATATATTCTCGGGAGCCAGAGGGAGAGGAGAAGAAACGTTATCCTGAGGACGGACGACTGAAGCAATAAATTCTAAGAACCATTATATTATCATATGATTAAGTTAATTATCTTCCCTATATAACATTCCAAATTCATGCTATGTATATAATATATGTGTATATATATATATATATATATATATATATATATATATATATATATATATATATATATATATACGTGGAAATAAAATTTCTTTTTAAAATCGGATAAATGATCATATACACGAGCTTTAATAAGCTTTAATAAGCGTTCTTATTAATGTTCAAAATTAAATGAGAAATTCTAGATTGTGGCTGCATAAATGATAATAATATTCAATTGTACATGGTGGAATTAATGCATGAGTATAAATAAAGAAGAATTTCAGGTTTATGTTTTAATAATTTGCACATAATCTATATCAGTCTAATTTTAAAAGTATTTAATTGACTTTAACATACATAGATATAGGTTAAATTAAACGTTGTATGTGTAATATTTCAATAGTATAACAACTGTGTATCAATAAGACTATTGTGTTAAATTAGTTGTTTCTTCGTTACAATTTGATTCAATATAATTACTTATATTCATTAAATTAGATAAAGTAAGAGAAAAAATTATTTTTTAATAAAGATAATATTTTGATTATGTAAAATATAAAACTCAATGAATAATATTTTATACAGATTTTTTTTTCCATTTTAAATCAAACGAGATGTATATTTAATATACTATAAAATTTGAGTGTAAAAATACTAATTGATTGTGATAAAACCTATTTTCTGTGTCTACATTTTAGAGAATATTAAATTATATCTAAGAATATAAAACGTTATAATTAAATATATTTAACATTTCCATCGTGGAGTTTAATTATTAATGGTTTTGTGTAACATACTTTAATAATATAGTATTTTACGACTGTTGAACTGGAAATGAAATTTGTCATAAAATATTATTTTAATTTATTATTTATACAGCCATATATGTGGAACCAATTAAACTGCATTCATATAGTTCGTATAACTATTAATAATGATAAGTAAAACTATTTAAAATATGGGCTGAAGTTATCTATTGAAAAAAATGAAGTTAGGAGTCATAAAATGTGTTCACTCTTTTCTTGAATATAAAACTGACATAGTAATCGTTTACTATAAGAAATACAATATTTAATAACACAGTTTTCACGTTATTTTACACCACAATCACTATTGATTTGTGAGAGTAATAAGTAATATAATAAATACTGTAATTATATACGTGGTAATTATGGACTTATACTTCCCAGCTCCAAGTTCAATGGGCAGTATTCATGATAGAAAGAAAAATACAGTTTAAGCCAGAAGGAGAAACAGTTTGAATTGTAGTACGAGTATGGGAAGCGTTTGGATTTCAAGAAATACATCACAAAACCCGTAATTTATGAAGGTGATTGAAAAAATTATGAATTAGTTTTGATGTTGCACAGGTATTGCGAAAAAACGTTTACTGCGCACTCGACGGTTTAATACGAGGAATTACGCGACGTAAACCATTTAACCGTTTGGTTATTGTTAAAAAGTCGTCGTTGTCTTTAATATGATAAATTAAAAAATATGTTTAGGAACTGCATGATACGACAATGGTTACTGAGTTTTAGTATTTTTTCCCCTCAAAATTAAAGATATCATACACGAAATGTGCTTTTTTTTTACTGTAATTTTAATAATAAATAGCATAATAAATAATACAATTTTTAATTGCGTACAATTAAGGAATTTGATTTCTAATGTTTTAAAGCGAAACTAGTTTATTTATTATTTTATTTTATAATATAATCGTAAAAATAAAAATTGCCTCATATTGTTTCAAAGTGACATTGTACTTATTTTATGTGATTTGATTTTTTTTATATCTTTCAAACTTCTTAGGTGAATTTCTCAGATATGAAATGCTACTTAAAAGCTTTATAAAGTCATAATTGTTTCTAGCTAAACTATTGCTGCAAAGTCTAATTTCTAATGATTTTATGAATTAAATAATACATTTGTTTTTAAATTTTAATACTGAAATAGAAAACAGTGTTTGAATCGAAAAAAACAAAGATAAATTTGAAAATATTGCGTTTTTGAGTTTTTAGTTGAAAGAGTGTAAATCTAGTATCATTTATTATTTTGTAAACGTAAATTGTTAACATCTTGCAGATAAATCGCTTAATATACAATAATTTTTAAATATTCAACTATATAATATTTTAAATAATTATTATAAATATTGTTAATTTGTGTCTCTTACATTATATAATATGCAATAAATATTATTTTTTACATAATATAGTACAATAAATATACATAGGTGCTTATTCTTGAATTGAATTTAAAAGTATACTACGACTGTAACAACTTATTAGAGTTTAAAGTTTATATATTTATTTTGTTGAAAAAGGACCATTCGGTTGAAACACGAATCTGATTAAGATGATCATAAATCGGCAATGTTAACATGACTCGTATCATAAAAACGAAAAAAAGCGTGATTAAAATAAATATGTATTTATTTAACAACAAAAAATATCATTGATTTTTATATGATCGTGAAAATTTGCAAGAAATAGTTGAACATTTTATAAAAATATGATTTGTACTACTATTTATAATTAATAGCATAAAACTATTATATTTCATGTATTATTATTGTTATTTTATGAAACCGAAAACATATTGATTATATGTAATTTGTACGTGGTGCATATTTTTTTGCGTTTTTTATTCTGTGTATCGTAATATCCATAAAAATTCGAGTTTTATTAGATACGAATACATTTTAATATTTCAATACTACATACAGATTAAAAATACAACATTTAATAATTCATCAATTAACCTTAAATACTTTTGGTTACGACCGGAATAGGACTATCAATTAAAATCGATAAAATGTTAAAAATATAACGTTACTTAACTAATTTCAGTTTCATTTCACTGTCGGAATAGGTGATTTCTGGTTTAAAACCAGTTGTCGTAACTGAAAAAATAAATAATATACGTTTTGGTTTAATCGTACGATTCGGTTTGGAATAATAAAATATTTCTTTTACCACCGTCATACAGGGTTTTACGTTAAAAAGATTCAACGGATTATTTATCTGTATACGCGCATAAAACCGGTGGCAAAGGGGTAGAGCGAGACACATCACACCCGTCGCATTCGTTTAGATTATAAATAATGCGCAAAGGAGTTTACGAAATTTAACGGTCTCTTGGAGCTGTAAATGCACATGCATCGAATACGTGGAACGGCGCAAAAATATTTCGACGGGGGTCAAGTGGTAGGAAAAAACAAAATAATAACAAATAAAATCTAGATTAGAAACGTGCGATTTTTTTTTTTGCATCTTGCGGATCACGAGCGCGAAAGGAACAAACTAGTTTGGAGTGGCCAATTTTTCTCGTCGGATCCCCCTAGCCCCTCCTTTTGCATACGCCCATGAATATTATTATTATTATTGTTGTAATGGGTTTTCTATTGTCATGCGCTTCGGTGACTGCGCGCGCGGGCCGGCGGTGGGCAACAATAAAAATACATGTAATCTAGAATTAGAGAATATTCGTACGTCCTCAAATATCCGTCGTTCCGTAGCAACGGCAACGACGCATTGCTGTGACAGTGCACGCTGTACAGTCGAGGGTTACATCACGTGCGCACACCGCCTTGACGCGCTTTGAGACGTACGCGCAGAACATTACGGTAACAATATTCGCACGCCCGTTCGCGGATCATTCTTTCTCTCTCTGTCTGTCTGTCTCGCGGTTGCGAAACCGATGCAACGGCCGAGAACCGCTACCGTACCGCTCTACCTGCACCGGGTGTCCGCGGGATCCGTTGGATTTTTATTTCCATTTTTTTTTTTTTATATTCCCCACTCGAACCGCGTTACCAATACGTTACGTTGTCCAACAAACAGCAGCGATCCGGACTCGGGAATCCGTTTTGACGCGGGGCTCTCGAAAAGTCGATAATCACTACGTAAACACGTACCTGCACCGCGTACGCTTACACGCGTGTTTATATATTTTATTATCACGCCGTTTCCATTTCGTGACCAAACAATAACGTCAGAGTAAATAATGTAACAGCGCACTATTTTATTTTTGTGTTTTATTTCGTCTTCCTCCTTCTCCTCTTCCTCCACCCCCCTGAGAAGATGTCTTAAAAGTTGTACCAGCATTACAGGCAGAGCGCACGTACTGACCGAGAAAAAACTTTCTTTTTTTTTTGTACTTCCAATTCTTCGAGCCGAGTTTTTAGTTTAAAATATTAAAATATGCGTTTCTCGAAAACTTAGATCATTATTGTACGCGGTTCACATTATTGTCAGTATATAAATATATTATTATTATTATTATTATTATCATCATAGTTATTGTTTCTATTATAATTTCGATGTTCACCGTGAACGGTAGAAAGTGCAATGAAAATAAACAACCGATCAAGATTCTAAGCGCGTACCTATATTATATTGACGTATTCGCGACCGTGCATTTAGCGTACGAAATGGAAATTAATTATAAAACGGTTTTTATACAAGTTGAAAAATATGCGTTTGTAAGAATTCGTATTACAAGCAGACATAAAATTATATTATTGTACGGTCTAACGTGTGTTCGTGGCAGTGGCCAACGGGAGGTATGGAAACATAGAAAGGATAATTGATTGATATTGGGCGTAATCGATGGTATCTTATGATATTATTCTCTTTTCCTTTTCTTCGTTTTTTTTCCTTCTACATGCACCTACTACAATATTATATTATATATATTCTATTCCAAGCACATTGTTATCCGAACGATTAACTTGGTGGTTAAAATGCGCTACACACAATGGCTTTAGAGAAACAAAAAAATTGTTTAAAACCATCGTCTGATTGTGTGCATGCGTATAATAGTGAGTACACATATATATATATTATATAACTTCGAAAATATTTATATGTCAGTCCCAGCGTACGACTCAGAAATAATTATACCCATATAAGTCGACGTGAGCGGCAGACGGGGACGCGCATCAAATATCAAATATTCGTGAACCATTTTACCTATATGTACTATGTATAAATATATATTTATAAATGTACACTCGTTGAAAATTTTAACACATTTTAACCATAACGTTATTATTATTATTATTACTACTATTATGTACACAATGTGATATTTCTGTTTTCATACGTACAATATTATACATTAGGTACGTAAAACTGCTAGTACACCCCTGCGTTACGTGTACTGTAAATGTACGTCTTATTGAAATGCATGCATATTTGATCGTGTACACACTACGTTAAAATGTGTGCGCATATGCCGTGTAGGTGTATAACGTTACGAACATGCCTTTTGTCGATCACATCACACGATTCGATGACCAGTATTTTGATACATACGAAACACACGTCTGGGTTGAAATTTGCGTATGCACGGGGTCGGTGCACAAACGCGTCACGTCCTACGTACACCGTAGCCTGAGATACCGCGGTGTAATGATGTTCATATTACAATAATCATATGCATACCACGGTTGTGTGGTACATAATATATTCTATTCTATGTGCTATGGTAACGTTCTAAGTGTAATTATTCAAAAATTATAATCGAATTTCGATATGGAAGTATTAAGTATATAATAATTTTCGTTATCTGAATTTGTGCCGTAATTCAACATAATGGGATTACAACAATTATTAACAGTAAAATATTATCAAAAATAAAAATATCATTTGTTATACCATCCATCATTCACTGATTTCCAAAATCGAGTTCATCGATTATTTAAACGTAATTATTAAATAAATACCGTAATTATCGAAGTGCATTTTGGAACAAATTATGTGTTTCAAATAAGTGAAGTATAATATTATATTTCTTCAATAAACTGTCATATTTTACTGATAATAATGTACAACAACCGGAGCTATTACATCGCGTTTGATAATGTTGGAATAGACGTACAACTGACTAAAAAATATTTTAACAAAATCTAAATGTGCGCGTGAATAAAACTGTATACGTATATAATACCAATGATGCAATAAATCTGTTTCAACGAAAATTAAATCGATTATACGCCATTAAAAACTATATTATAATATCATCACAGTTATGTTTATACATTTATAATATTTATTTACAATATCACGTGGTTGATTATTAAAGGTATTTCTTAAGATAACTCAAAGTGAAACAAAAATCTTATAAAATTACTCAAACAGGTTTTAAAGCACTTTTCAAATTAAATTTATTATTACAAGCGTACATATATATATTATTTTTTCATCTCAAATCGTGATGATATTACAACTATTTGTTCTTTGAAGATGGAATCAGTATTCTACGACTTAACGATCGTTGTAAATTTTAAAAAGTACATTACTTTTAACATCTCAATATATTACGGACACAATACAATATATTATTTATATTATAATTTTATATTATTATATATTATTATTTTCAGCGAACAACAAAATTTCTAAAACGAATATCGTATTATACTTTATTGCCACTGCAGCAGTTTATTTCATTCCGAGTCTTATAGTACGATGGTACGTAATAACAATATTAACAATTAAGAATATTTTATACGCAATACGGTAGAATAATAAAATATAATAATACGCGTACAAGCGACGGAACGCTTACTGAACGCATAAATTGAAATCGATTTTTAAACACCGTCGTAAATAAAATAAACGTCCCACGTATCGATAGACCATAATATTACTATTATAATTATTATTATTATTATTATTGTTATTATTGTACCACGAACGACTGTATAATTTTGATGGCATTGGCCAAAGTTGTAATAACGGAATTTCTGTTGCTTTTGACGTATACGTATATATCATAACGGCAATCGCATTAGTAATGGAATATGAAATTATACCGAGGGACATCGCGCGCTGCACTTGGCCTCAATTAATAAAATGCTGTCAAGTTACCGGGATTGAATATAATGTCATATATATTAAGCACATAGATGGACACGCGATTATGCTGCCCTCGAACAAAAATCATTTCCGGATAATAGAATTGCCGAGAAAATGGGGATTATGACTTCGTCGTTTTCTTCTATAATCGTGATATTATGTAGGATTCGTTTCGTTATCATAACAAATTAATGTTTTAACTTGAAAATAAAGTGTCCCGATTGTTTTAGACATTTGCGATATCACGTTTACGCAATAGCGTATTTTCGGCGGAGGAGGGGGTCCCGGGTCCCGATTCCCTCCAGAAGAAAAAATAAAAGTTCAAACAAAAGTCATAAATTACTTGTTACGAAGGTACACACAAAGAGAGCACATACATTTAGATCATGTGGTTTTAATGCTTGTATAAAAATATTTGAATAATAATACAAATATTAATTCATACATATTATGTTTGTTTTTTTTATACTATAAAATCACTTATTTTATAGAAACATTTAAACCCTCTTTCCCACAGAACTTTTGAAAATGCATCATTGTGTTTAAATATATTTTATTACCAGGACTGAATTTGGTTTCAATTATTGTTCTGAAAAGATTTTTATTCGATGATCATAGTTCAATGTATTTTTGAACGAGAATAAGAAGGAATGTATTTGTTGACAATTTTTGATTTTAATATTTGATTTCTTCACATTTAAAATTCATAGAGTGTATTAGGATTTTTTTGTGGAAATTTCGGATTCAACATTTTAAATTTTTATATGTTAATAATGGTATTTAAATATATAATAATATTAAATATATTTTATTCGGTTATCTGAAATAAGTGATAATCGAATAAAATGTAAATGTTATCTGAATTAAGTGTTCATGATTTAGTTCACAGTATAAGGTTGAACAAATGTATGAAATTTATTAGAACAATTAAAAAATTTAAGGAAATACATTTTTTTCCCCCAATTAAAAATCGAATATTTTTTCATCAAGGCTAGTCTGTAAGGAATGTTTTAATCTTTTTTTTCTTTTTTTTAACCAAAATTATAAAAAAAAATTTTTAGGGAGTAAAAGCATTTTTTAAAAGATATTCTTCGGAGTTCTATAGGGAATTACATTCCCAGCCCTAATCATTAATTATTGCATAAGGACGCAGATGTTTCGTCTGATTTATGCTTTGTCAATATCACTACGCGCGTCTTTCTCTTCGTTTCGGATACATTTACATAAATCTGTATACATAAATGTATTTATGTACCTATAGCTGGTACGCGACAAAAAAATGTGTTTATGCAATAATTTGCGCGTCCTTAGTTCATGTACATAAGGATGTATCGAGAATGACGCATTAATCCCGATTTCTGGACGAACGTTGGTGAGGAGTATAGCTCTGCAATTTTGTAGAAAGTGGAAAAAAGAAAAAAAGTTAATAAATTATAAACGGCCCTTGCATCCGACCACGGCGTATCTGTAAGCGCACGCTTTTCGTGCCAACATATTTCGATGTGAATATATTTGTTATACGCTCTCGTTCGGTTGATCGAGCGACGATAGTACGTTATACTTATGAACATTAAACTACATTATGTTGAATGCGTGCGGGGGAAATAATACATGTGCCAAAGTACAGTTCCGACTCGGAAGACCGGGTCCGTGTAAGTATGGCAACGATAAGATGATGAGACCAGAGCTTGGATGTATTACACCAAGCGACGAAAGTATTGCCGATTTAAAAAAAAAAAAAATTCACAAAAAGTAATAACAAAAATAACAGAGTTAGCCATGCATTTGTTTTATCTAATGAAGATTTCAGATTTAAGAAATTAATATTGTGTATTGAGGCGTACCGTTCATATTTTGTAGAATTTTAGTTGCTGTTAATACGATAATGATACTATTTTTTAAACTTCATGAGTTTTGAAGCGTTCGTAAATCTCGTTATTCTCATTAAAAATCGTAGGTGTTTTGTACATTTGTTTAATAGATTAAAATTTTTTTAAGAAACAAGAAGTAGTTTAAAAAATCATAAATAAATTGTTTTTTTATTGTTGTCAAATTTCATGTTTTTCTAGAATATAACATAAAGTTCTTTTATAAGGAATTTTGCGCTTATATAGCCCATATTTCAATACTTCTTGATTCCACAAAATCCGAGCCCTGACAAGGGCAATAGCACAACAACGTCAGCAACGAATGTAATATGTATTTTATTCAAAATAACGTCATATGTCATAGCGCGTGTATACGAAGATACAAAGATACATTATATTTTATAGCGGACATCCGATATTTCAGCGGTACGGTTTTTTTTAGGCCGACGAATAATTACAATATTAATGGCGTACGTCAAAGATCGGTGTGTAACTGTAGCCTTGTATAATACACGTGTTGCGAAACAAATAAACGATAAGTAGATGCCGTACTTCGATTGTTTGTACGTGCGTGTGAATATCATTTTTAGATTCACAAACATAATTCTAGAACATAAATTATATCCCCGTTGTGTCCGTCCGTCTGTAAGTTGCCAGTATATATACATTTACGTTTATATTGACATCTAAATGTTAACTATGCAAATACCTGCTAGTATTAAAAAATATAAAAATATCATTATTTAATTTATATTCAGACCAGCTGATATCAAAAAATAACTACCAAAGTATGAATACTTTACTTTTGAATTGAGGTATATAATTTGTTTAGGTTTCATTGAGCTTAAACGTTTATCAGATATTTTTAAATTGTACGGTATTATACACCATTGTTTAAAATACGTTTATAAACTAGAAATTTGGAATGCTAACAGAGCGGGTTTTCTTAAATTATTTTTATTTTTCACAATTTTTTAGAGACGCTACATCGACTGTATAAGAGCTGCAAATCCTTGTTGAAATATACTGGTTTCGAAAGGTTTCGGTAAACGTGATTCAAGTGAATGTATAATGCTGACAAAATATATTACAAAAACTGTTTAACTTACGCTCAATCGATGTTTAGAGATATACGTGTAAAAGATTTTCCACCATTTTTCCTCTCTCTAAAGTAAAAAAAAATTATTCGCGCAGAATCGTCATCGTACATTATGCCTTAGCTATTAGCAGATTTTTTTTCTAACGTTATAATTTCATCGGGTTATGGTTGCTGCTGGTACTGGTCGTATGTGCGCGAGCGAGTGTATTTTTTATATTCTATCCCTTTTCTCCTCTCCATCCCTCATAATTTAACCCCGTATCAAAACCGGCAATAATTATCTGTACGGGGGAAAAATGCATACAGAAGGATGATAAAAATTATGTATTGTACAATAATAAAACACTAGGGACGCCAGATGGCCGCTGACAATGTTTTAAATTAGAACTGTGCGCATCTCTCCCGTGTTTTTTAATTTTTTTTTTAATTTTATCTTCCGTCGCCGCCTTCTCCACCACCACCACCATCACCACTATCGTCGTAGTACACGATAATTATTACAGCCCATCGAATTCGAACCGTTAGAATACATCGAATGATAATTATAACGTTTGTTAAGTCCGACACAGCAATAACACGAAGACCGATGACAGTCGTTTGTGTCTAATCCGATTTTGATACGCAACTCTAACAAAATCACATCCAGTGCATGATGCTCGTGTATTGTTTACCGTATTTGAACGAGATTCAAGCCGAAGATTGCAGTATAAAAATTAATGGCAAATGAATGACGAGTTTGACCAAGAATCACGATATTGATTATAATAGTAATGATAACAATAATATTATTTGCTTAAGCATAAAAAAAAAAAAAAATCCGTCACAAAAATAAAAATCAATTATAAATGTATTAACTTTGACAGAACGTAGTATTAAGATGAAAAGTACGACCGTGGCATTGTTTAATGATTATATCGTATTTTTTTCAAACTAAATTCTGTATCGAAAATTATGGTTTTGTACACGATTATTTTAATTATATATTAAAACTCTTGTTATAGTGAAAAAAAAAATGAAACTCCTTATTAAACAGACTAACCTATAAATCTGTTCACTTATTTAATTTGAGCACGTATGTTTGTTTTATTAACACTTATATAATTTTTAATAATCTTTTAATTTATAATTTGTCGAGTTTCAAATAATCTATTGGTTAAAGCTCAATAAAAAAAAGTGATAAATCACTAGTTTATAAAACAACATCTGTTTTTTATTTGTTTGATAAAATAAAGTAATAAGATAAAAAGTTTTACATCATTAAAATTCCTTTTTTTTATTTTTGTAGATTTAGTTATAATTTGTTAGAAACTATTTATGAATTTGCACACTTCGGTCAAAAGATTATAATTTTTTTTTTTTCAAACAAAACAATACAATTAAGTGTACTAAGATAAATTAAAACCACTTACGTCACAACATCTGCTTGATTTCGTTTTACAAAATTACATATTTTATATCTTTGTTTATAGTAAATAAATAATTAATTATTTTTTGAAAAATAAAAAAACGAAAACAATTATAATCATTGAGCGTGTTCCAAAGGTTATGTGCTATTTGAACGTCACTGGTGCATAATTATACGTATTACTGTATTTTACCTCAATCTATGGCGAAATTATATCGTATCGTATACAAGCACCCACACGTCTATGTAGTAATTATTACTCATATTCAGAAATTGAAGATACATAATATCTATTACATATACAAGCGTTCGTTTGTGGCAAAATATTTTCAAATAACGTCCGTCAGTCGGTCCTGATCATTTGCATATAATATTTAATCGGTTTATTTTTGTTTTCGCCGATGCTTATAGTCCTGTATATGACGATGTTATACCTTGATGTAAAGTCACCCGATGTTATTATAAAATATTTTATTTCCCTTATCAATTCGATCGATTCACGATTTACCCATACAACGCATCATTTGCGTCCACTCCTCTCCCATCGCCGTTAAGACTTCGGTTTTTAGCGTATTGGTACCCGAGGAAGCGGGTGCTTTTTTCCATCCCGTGATAATAATCGAACTCAAACAATTCACTACAACACGTTCGTCCACGTCGGGTGTACAAATATAGTGCACCTCGATCCCAGATCTCGTGCTGCATTAATCAACCGAAAGGATCTCATTATGCAAATTACGCCGTACATTGTTCACCGCGGCGAAAGAGCGTGCGCATATAGACATCGATGTTCACCCCATTTAATTTTTTTCAACCATTATCAATTCCATATGTCGCGCGTCAATGTGCCAGGAGCCCGAATAATTATTTTTCAAAAACAATATATTAATCCAAAAATACTACACGCTACGCCGGACGGGTGTTCGAGGAATTAATGATGAAGGATGGCATTTTTTTGGAATTCATCGCCCGTCGATTATTAATGTGAACCGACGCTTGGCCCGGAGCTTTTCAGAAACAGTGTACACGGTGTATTATACACTTATGTGTGAAAGTCATTACGCTGCAGTCGGGTTTTGCATAAAACAATGTAGAATACGAAAAGGGGAGAACAGTTTCGTTTTCACGTTATCATTTAATTTCAACGACCCCGTCGTGAACGTTGATAGTAACAATTTTTATGTTTACCTATGGTGATTACGGTTTGCGATTCGATACGAATTTATTATAATAATGTGTTCATTTTATCCACGCTCACACGCGCTCACACACTCACGCACTCACGCGCACACACATCGGAGCATACCACGCGTGCGCACACGGCTACATGTTCGCGGAATCGGTTTTCGATAGGTTTTTTTTCCTTTTAAAACAAATACCGTGTATTAAAAATAATAATAATTGTGAATTTATTAATTAGGTGTAGATTTGTTTAACGTAATGTTAGTGCGCCGATAAGATTAGAGGTCATTTAATAATAAAATATTTATGCACATATCTATTTGAACGTCGGTAATCATGCGTTTCGGACGACCAGGCACAGTCTGTGTTCATAACGTATGCAGCCGTTCGCATTCCCGCATTGGGAAATTGATAATTATCAACCGATTATCTTTTTTTCACTGTATTTTTTTTTCCACCTTCAACTAGGGACGCATTGAAACGTTACGTTACCGACAACCACAACGAGTGCAATGTCGTAAACGAGTACAATATGCGCATGGCGACGCGGAAAGCAACGTTTCGAAAACGAAAGACATAAGTCGTCCAGATCTTCCACTACGTAGGACCGACTTAGCGGTTGCCGTTTCTTTGGTCCTTTACATTTTACAACAGAAAACCGATCGTTGCATTCGACGTGGCTGTGCGCGTATCGATTACACACGAACGGTGCGCGTATCGTACGTATGGTACCTATTGTGTGCAATAAACTTACTCTGCGCTACGGATTCGAGACGAATGTGTGTCCTGAATAAGAGTTTAAAGAAAATAAAAAAGTAAAAAGAATAAAAAACTGCCTAAGGCGGCTAACCGGCGTCGAAATCGGAAACGGTAAAGAGCGCATTATTTCTTATGTGAAGTTTACGTCGCCCCGTCCACTACACGCACGGTCGTTTTATTATAAACTATGCCGTGTGTATGTGTGTTCCATACAATAATAATTCGTAACAGTGACACGTCCGAAGAAAAAGTTCCGGTGAAAAATTACGATCACTCGTTTTGTTCTGTCCGTTTCAATTAATAACCTTACACGGCACATCATGTACAGCCCGCAGCTCCTGTACCGCGCACAACTATTGATCACAGCAATAATAATTAAGTGTCTATTTATATATGTATATATACGTAGCTAGCACGTATATTATTTTATTATTTAAATTTTATTTTATTTTCTCTCCCCTCCTACTAATCCGTAATGTGTTCGCAATATATGTGTTATATTGTGTTACAATCTTAATCTTTACAATGTTACTAATCAAAAACACCAATTGTATAGTTTTTTCGGTGCAGACGATAATATTGTGAGTACATGTAATTCGTATCTACCTACCACCTTTTTCGCCGTTTAATTCGCAAAACTTAATATGCGATTGTAACGATGCAACTATTTGATCATATATTTGATGAACTATAGTTGATTATTGGGTACACACGTCAAACCTTACATGACGGTATAGAAATTATTGCTAGGGCACGCGTTGGGAAACGTATGTTATTACTTTAGTCTGAAACTCTACAACAAGTGCCACCAAGAGAGTGAGTAGGATAGTTGGGCGGGCCACTAAAGCGGGTGTTCTTTTCGATTTAAAAGCGATAAAGTAATTCATCTCATCGGTTTTGAGCACTCTGTTTACAATGTGCATATAAAAAATAAAAAGGAGATTTTTCATTTCACATGATGTAGGTATTTTATTTATTGTGTACTTGATAAGAATATAATAGAAATAATATTTATTAAAAGTTCAAATTTTAAAACATAAAACTGTACTTGCCGTTTTTAATAAAAGAAACATGAATAAAAACCGTATACTTGCATAATATAATTCAACATTATCAATAATTTTACGTTTTAAGAAAATTTTTCTTAGTACATCGAAAAATTACTTATAAACAAAAAACCTACAAACCGTTTTAAGTTATTGATATAAATAACTGTTCTATGAATGTGAACGTTCTTTGAACAGTTTTATTAAGTGTTCACAAAAACCAATTATTATAAGAACAATTTGCGTTTCGTATCATTTAGAATCTAAATAAACTATAAACTATCAGGGTAATTTTAATAATAAAATAAGTAAAAGTTTGTATATATAGATTTATGTGAAATAAACATGTGCATTTGTCATTTAAAAGAGTTAAAAAACATATGGTATTTACATTTTTTAATTGGATTCTATTTCTATAATTACAATTATCTCATACTAACTGCAAAAATTATTTGGTTATAAAATAAAAAAATGATTTGTTATTTATTTAAAAAAAATATAAATTAAAACTTTTAAACAATAAAATAATCATTTTCAAAATATTTGATTCTGTTATAACCCATTATCCTGCTATATAATACATATATATATATATCGTAATATAACTCAAATCTTATTGACTTATTATTTTCGAACATAAATTTTAAAATACATAGTCGTTAAACCGTTTTTTGGTTTTTATTGAATAACCGTGAATCGAGATATTTTGAATCATTAAAAGAACGAACACTATGTCTGCAAAATCGAATAACGCCGTCGAAGGTGATGATAAAATATTTATATACATAATCTAAGCTATCATATTCTAACGACTGGCGCGCGTTTTAAGATTTACGACATTATATTTTTTTAAGCATTTCCGAAAACAGGAATGATAAAAATATTCGGCGTTTCATAAAAATACTACTATACACTGTTAAGATTATACGTCGGAATATTAGTGCATTATAAACCCAAATTTTTTTAAACGTCGCGCCTTATACATTTTAGTGTCTAGTATAAAACCCAAATCATGTTCATTTTATATAGCCATGGCATGATGTTCTTGATTCCGGTGTGCATCGATGAGATTCGACGTCGTTTAACTAAATACGATCAGTGGATGGACGAAGGACGGGGCACAATAATCGAAAGATACTTATTACACCTATTCCGCGGTGTTGACTAATAAATGATAATAAACTAATGATCGAAAAAACATTAATTATAATTATTCATAATTTTCGTAATCTTCGTAGAAATGCAATAAAATAATTTATAAAAATTACATTGTCACAACGTTAATGTGTTCTAAACACTGTCCGGGTAGCGTGCACTACGGCAGCGCGTGTGTTTATCATGGAAACGCGGTGTATATGTCTTTATAGCGTATAATAATAAGCATTATTATTATGTTAATATATTCCAGGTATTTAGGCGACTGTTTTCTCGTCGTCGCAGTCGACGCGTTACGGGGGGGGGGGGGAATAACACAAAATAAAACACCGCACGCCAAGGTGCGTGGCGGGAAGAAATGCGACGTCGTTTTTTCGTTAAATATCATACTTTTAATATGCACAAAAAGCATACGGTTATTGTCTTCGTCACCACTACTACCGTTAAATTCACTACTTTTTGTTCCGAAGTGTGATTTCAGTTTCGATTTCTCTTACGGAATCATTGTAAAAATAAGAAAAAGAAAAGAAAAAATGAAGATATAAAATAATTTATATAAATAAATAAAAACTTAGCTTAGGATATTATTATATTTGCAAAGAACAACCAATTTCGAATTTAAAATTCATCATCAGGTATATAAAAAGTCAATAAATCGCTATTGAAGATGAAAAAATAAAGGAAGGAATACATTGAGAAAATTAGTCCTTTTTTTTTAAATTTAATTTTTTATAATTTTATTCTATAATAATGATCACCCGATAGTTCTTTGAACTGTACGTCGCTTTCTGTAACATTTAAGTCTTGCGCTTAAATTCCATACGAACGTGATTTTTCGCAAATCCGTTTTTCAGACTACACCTAATATTGCGGACACACGAAATAGCTACGCAAAAAATAGTTCACACTTTCGGACGTAATGAGGACTACATGTGTGACATTTAATAATTAATTGTTATAACTTTTTTTTTACTTTCAAATATCATGTAAATTGGAATTTTATTTCCGTAATAAAGATTATTATTATTATTATTATTATTTGAGTCCGTCCAATTATTGTGATAATAATATAATTGTGTTTAACCTGACGATGATCTAATAAAACGTAAGCCTTTCACATATTACATGCGTAGGATTCCGCATTATCTAGTGGCAGGAAGCGAACACTTACGAACAATGATGCGCAACATTATGTATATTATAATCCACCCCGTATCTTATATAAAAGTATCAACCATTCCAATTTTTAAATGTTTCAAGGTTACATATCATTATTTTAATGGTTTTTTTTTATAAATTCATATCTTAGGGTATTAAAAATATAAATGCATATTTCAGTATACTTTAAATGGATGAATTAAAAAAAAAAGAAAATGTTAGTGCCTGTGAAATAAATCGTACCGAATTTCAACCACCACATTCGTCTATGCGTATTGAAGATCCTTAACCACGTCACTATTACTGGTTTTCGCCTTACGCATACGCCGTAAATCTTCCGACTGTGTCCAAGTATCATTTCCGTGACCCACCCTAAAGTACGAAGTACATGTATTTGATTGAATTGTGTGAATGTAAGACGAGCTCGTGACGTAGTACAAATATAATGTTGTAACGAAATTTGTACAGCAACAGCACTACAATGTTACAGAACCCGAGGGTGAAAAGAAACGAGAACCGAAAACAAAGGAACGCGTGGTGATAATATCTTTTCGGGGCCACGTCGGATACACGGGTTCGTCGTTAGTTACCGTGGTGGTGTGTACAATGGCCGCAGCATGTAAATAAATTTCGAAACATCTGGAAGCGCTACGCGGCGTACGTATGATGATCGTATAACAACAGGATAGTATAGTGTTAATAACGATAACAGTGTACGTTTATTATAATTGTATAAATTCGGCGTCCATCTCGTGCTTCTCGTTTCCGTATGGATCGCATCGAAGTCGGGGCAAAAAAAATGATACACATAACCAACACGTTTTAACAAAACAAAACAACCCGTGACCGATTGTGGATGAGTCAATTAATATTAAAACCGTAATGTAACAATCGGCAGGTATAAACACATGTGTATTGCCCTCCTGAGACAAAGAACAATTTTAGATATTAGTTTATCATAACGAAATTTTCGTTGTTTTGAAGAGCACTTTTATATTTTTTTTTGAAAAACGAAACGCACAATAGCGGTCATAATAAACGTGAACATTTGAACGTACACGTATTTTTCAAATACACAAATAGTATTAAGCAAAAAAGTTATATCAAACATAAACTAAACGAAAAGACATTAACTGACAGGTCATTTTTTAAAGATGTATTTTTGTGCCTGAAGTGACACGCAGTTAAGTACAGTGGACACTCAGTAGAGTAAGTGTAGCTAAATTTGAGTCCACTAAAACCAATAGTATAGTAACTCCAGAATTTAATTTTTTAGGTTTTTTAGTTTCTTCATAAAAAATCTCTTTTTGGCTTATCGTGATTTAATAAAATTTATATTGCCGTGATGTCAACTCAAAATTTAACTATCTTCTTATCCATATACTATGATCACGGGAAAGTATGCAGTGTGATAAATGGATAACTTTATTCTTGCTATTGTTTTTTTTAAATTTAACTACCTACCAATTAATAAAATTAAAAAATTAAAATTATAAACAGTCTATAAAATGATTATACGAAAGGAAACTATGTTATTTTATTTTCAAACGAAGCAATGTAGCAATCAGGTTAGCAGCCATGAAGTATGTTTTTAAAATAATAATTTAACAATAGATTTGAATAAATATTGTCTAATATCGATGGACTTTATTTTATATTAAAAGAGCACGAAATACAAAAGTAAGTTCTTTTAATTTGATCGAATGTTTAGTTTTAGGAAAATAAGGAAAAATAAAGAAAATAAGGAATGTTGCTATAAGTTAAACTTGCTTTTAAGGGAGGAGGAAAGGACACGCAGTGGTTATTCACTAAAAAATGGCCTGTTAGCTGACCACGTCGCACTGTAGGTATTCTAGTTTGGTAATGATAAGATTGTAAGTCGTATCGCACGAATCGTGTGACACGATTTGGTATTGAATTGATGTGAACGCATATAAAGACACGCATTTACGTATTGGTCGTTACTATTTTTTTCCTACGCAAACCACGAGTTTGTAATATGTATGGACATTAATTTATGTGTACGTCGAGACGCGATAATAATAATTAATAGTATAAATAATACAGGACAGTGGTTTGTACACGTTTGGCGTGTAGTTTAAAAAGGTCCGGAAAATTACTTAAAAATCGCCACATCGATTATCGTCCGCGCGACGCACATGCGCTTTTTAAAACACACAAATCGAAACGCATATGGACAAAAATAATCTAATATAATTATAACGGCATTTCCCACGGTTTTAAGTGTGTATGTTATCCTAATTAAACCACGTAACGACTAGAAAACGACTTCGTGTGATTACATCAATTTACAAAAAGTAGGTAATACATTTTTGATAGTCTTATAATACGTTAAAGGTTAATACCCACGACCAGTCTTATATATTTTCGTTTTATATTCCAACGCGTTTGTTTTATAAAAATGGTTTTTATCATTCCGCATCATACACATATTTTATTATAATATCATGGTTGATTCGATATAATAATTGTGTATACTATAATAATTATTTTTTTTATGAACAGTGATTAAAAAAAATATATACATAATTTTTATTAGAAAATTCTTGGATATTGTCAACATAAATGTAAATGAAATACATAACGTGTATTATTAATAGTCCACCGGATCATAAATAAAAATTGGTAGAACTAATATTTCTAGTATCATACAACCATTAAATACTTTTTGAAAATATATCTAATTATAATGGTTTTTAGAAATTAAAACTATTACTTGATCACCGTAGATCATCTTGTGGATTATATTATTTTTGTTTTCTGACATAAATCGTTTAACAAAAAGGTTAGCCTCAGAGGCACAGCAATACAGTTGACACTTTGTGACAAAGTTTATTCAATCTGCATATAATTTTAGATCAAATAATTTGAATAGAACTACTATTATTGTTACATATGTATGTATTGGCTTGTAATTACGAATAGATAACACAAAAAAAATGTTGACCAAGTAGCATCACTGTTATTTGTTTACCTAATGCTATTTTACACCGAAATCGAATGTAATGATAAAAAAATATATACATAACGGCTTACGATAATAGAAACAAAATTGGAGTTGGTCTCCATAACCCTTGACATTTTTTAATTTCAAAAGATTTAAAATACTTCAAGCAGCAAAACGGAGCCGGAGAATATCTTTTTTATTTTGTACTTTCGATTAGGATTCCAAAAGAATACTCCGTGCTCGTGAAAGTTTACTGAACGTGTTTTGATTTCAATCGATATTAAAGCAGTTAAAAAATCCCGGAAATAAATTAATATAAATTCAAATTGCGGACCATTCAAAACCGAAGTCCTTAAAACTTGTTCTTAATGGTCGCCTCGATATAATCACGATGAAATTGCATTGATAATAATTATAATTGTTAACAACTATGTGATCAACTAGCATATTATTATTGCATTATCATTACGCGTTAATATAATATATATTAATAGGTACCTTCGTACTGTTTGAGGTCAGCAGCAGCAGGTCAACGCGATCGAGAGTGCGTGTGCGTGTGTCGTCTACCGGTGCCATCGCCACCGCCGTCGTGTGGTACCGACGATGACCCGCGGGGGGATAATGGGGTAGGGTCCAGATTGTGCGTGTGTGTTCATCTCACGGGGTCAAGGCCACGAGGTGGCCCAGACGGTTACGTCACCGTCTGCCCAACACGCGTTCGCAACAGGTGGCGGCGGCACCGACGCTTGTCGTTTCAGGTCATCCCGTGTACGCGCGAACACCCTAATACACACGCACACACACACGCGCGTGCACATACGCCTGCACGTATGAGCGCACACGCGCACGCGTCCACTCGCAGATACGCGCGTACTAGGCAAGCCCTGCGCAGGAACGTGTGCGCTGTCACGGTTCACTGGGTATACTCCAAAAATGTTTAAGAAGATCAAATCTAGAAATGGTTTTTTCTGCGTACAAGTTCCACCACGTTTTTCATGACAACTGCAACCCGTTACGATAAAATTCAGTACAGCATTAATAAACCCTAACTGAATTCGATACAACTTATAGCGCAACAGCACTGTTTCGTGGTAGTAAAGTTTACGTATACGCTTTCGTCCTGCTAATAAGGTCTAAAAGTGCAAATCCGTTGGGTCATCGAAAAATAAAACAAAGGCACGATTCACGTTTTTGGATTTCACCGCGTCGAACATCTAGTCGTTAATTAGAAACATATTTTGATAAAAATTTGGTGGTTTTAAAAATAAATAAATAATTTGTTACGTAACGAAAGTTTTGTTAAGTTTTGTTATTCGACTGTGTTTAGTTAACTAATGCAGTGCAACAGTCTACTGCACTGTATATAAAGTGTATACCATTTGCGATATGATGTAAGTAATTGGTTGTATTTTGAATAGGTATCAGTCAAAAATGGTAAACATTAAAATATTCTCATCAGTTCTTCCTTTACTTAAGGAGCACGTGATACACGTGCCCATAGTCCCCATTTGACTTGAGGCCCAGAATAATATAAATTACAACTTTAAAATGTAAGCTGTAACATTTTATTACGACCGACCGTTTATTCGAATTATTTTAATAATATTAATAATATTTTATGTAGTATAATAGTACTATATTGAATTAGTGTCAGTAATAGAGTTTTAGTCTCGTTTAATTATGTCGAAAAAGATATTTTTAAGTGGTTCGGAAAAAAAAGACTTGCCATTTCTAATTCTGAATAATTTACAATAATGTTTCATAACTTATAAAGTCATCACACAAAATAAGCTTTTTTTTTATGTTTTTATTCAACTTTTTTTTGGCATACTAAAAGAGATCATAAATTCAAGGTAATCATGGGCTACTGTATAGCTACTATATACGACCCTGATTCTCATATGCACATTCAGTTATTGTTTGAGTTTATTCGGTCGATATAATTTGATGGCAGGTTAACTGAAATTCGTTAACAATACTACATAATTTAAGTACCGACTTAACGCCGAATTGCTGAAACTGTATAAATTAATCAAATATTAACAGTTATCGAATTAATAACGTTTGTACACATAATAATTTAATGTGTAGGTGTGACACGTGGCATGCGTTACGTTTAATAAAACTTTTAAATTATTATGCAAATAAAATAATAGCACTTTCGCGTTCGAATTGCACACATAGTATACTTTTTACATCATGTACCCGTTCGACGGTTGGACCATCTGCACAACTGTTATTGGTTACCCTTGGTTACACGTTGGAAGTTATCATTATATTTTTTATCGCTGTTCGCGTGCTGTAATGAGTGTTTTTTTTCCTCGCACGAGGAGTTTACTCAAGCAAATATAACATTAATTTAAAGCGAAACCTAATATTTTATATTGAAAATCTGTTTATCTGTAGATGATAATTATTCAGACGTAATTTCTGAAAAAGAATGCTATAATACAGTAGTAAATATTAAATTATATTAGTATAGTTATTATTTTTATTTTTTTACTGATTGGGAGACACGGGTGTAATAAAAAATCATAATTTAGATAACACAAATATAAAATTTTAAATAAGTTAAAACGCGAGATGTGTTTGCGTTTAAGTATACACATATGCGTACTTAAATTTATATATATATAGAACACAACTATGTACATATTTTATCAATGATAAATGATAAATAATCAAACAGTTAATTAGCCACAAATAATGTATTATTGTGTACAATGTACATAAAATGATAACTTATAATATATATATATATATATATATGATCTGAAAACTACTCGTTTAAATTATATTGTTTTTAGGAATCCGATATGTAATCGCTCATAGATTTGATATTTTTATGGGGTTAGCAAACTCTCCCATCGAGATGATATTGTGAATAATTGTAGCGTAATATACCTCCGGATTCACAATTAATGTCAAGCGTTTGAAATTCGTTCAGAATTGTATGTATGAATGCAATATCTGTGCATTGCGGGGTCTCCAAACAAGCGCATTAAACATTAAAATAATCACCGAAAATCATGTGCTGTATAAAGTTTCAGCAATAATCTCAAGCAATAAAATATTTTATTATTAAAGTATTACGTTATTATTTTTATTATTTCTATTGCAGATAAAAAAAAATACCGAAGTCGTCCGTGGCATCAAGATTGTTTTTTGTTATCGTGTAATGTACAGATTAAAACAATGATGTGAGACTATATACCCGACAATATTAAACCAAGTCACGCAGGTAATGGCCGGGAGAGTTAAACCGTCTGCTGCAGCAATTGGCGGGACATTTACATATGACCCATTTTTACTCTTGAAAAAAAACCTCACTTCGGGAGAGCTTAATATTTATTACCGAATCTGGGAGGATTTACAATCGCATGGAAAAACGTTATTTTCCTTTTTAATATGTGTGTGAACTTGAGATAATATTCAATGTATATACTATTTTACCTATAGATATACACATAAAATGCATCACGAAATCCGATCCAAGGTTATTATAATCATACTGTATAAACTTGAATTTTCTTTATGTAAACAAAATGTACCATTTATTTTAAATTTTATTAGCCATGCATTGTACATGTTAAATAAAATTATTTATCGTTCTTCTCGCTCCTAGGCATTTGTATATTATATATTTCATACCTACGCGTATAAATGCGGTATTATAACAGGTATTAACGGTCAATTTTAGTGCGTGTACCTGAGTATAACATGTAAGTTTTCATAAAACATTTAACGGCGAACTCGGTATTAATCGTGTTTATTCCAAACGTTGACTAGTAAATTAATATTGCAGTACGAGCGTTTGTGTACACGAATATCAAAATAAATTTGTATCTACGGTAAATGTATAATTGTGTTCGTAATACGTATACTATCATAATACAGCAAAGATACGCGATGCAAAAACACAATTATTAATAACTCAACGCAACGATTATTTCAACGGATTAAAGCACTTGAAAACGAACTTTCACGTTTTACCCAGAGCGAAACGGAATTCCGAAAATAAACAATATGGACTCGTTGAATGCCCGAAGGAAATAGGTCCTGAACAATGGATGACTTGTTAAGTAATAAAATGTAGATTTCCGTGTTTAAGAGCAAATCGGTATCTTGATCAATATGCTATTGTACTCTAATATACGGTTCTAATCGAATAATAGCTTTACGCATATGGAGTTATTTTTTCATAATGATAAATTATTGTAAATTATATTTTCATTAAAACCCAACCCTCTCTCGTCCGCGTACATAATTTTAAATTTTAAACGGGTTTTTCAAATATATACACGTGGTGCGTGGACGTATACTGTTCAAAAACTATTGAACAAAAAATTAAAAATTAATGTATGTATAATACCATAATACAGGACATTGTTTTTCTTTCTTTTCATTTCGTTTCACGTGATGAATACGTTGTCGGCATTTATGCGTGTTAGTTTACAAATCTGCGAAAAGATCTCAATCAGTCTTATGTATTTGACTCGGCGCGGATGTAAATGAAATTAACACGTCGACCTCAGCTGCAGTCATAATCAGTTCTAACTGTAGAAATAGATGACGAAAAATTATTTAAGTTCACGTTATTATATATCGGAATAGCATCTAAATGTGCATAAAAAAAATGTTCATAAACTGGTTGACATTGAAAATTGGAATTTTTTAATTTTTTTTTGTACTTTAACAATGCCTACCGAAAATCTTTAGGTTTATCTGTTTTATATAAAAAATGCACACTTAGAACATAATATGTGTATATAATACATGCTTAAAAACAAACGGGTGTTCTCGATATGGTATGTAGACAAATTAAAGTTTATTTCGAATAAATGGTAACCGGTTTAAATGAAATGAACTCTGATAATGGCTCATTCAATTTTTTTTTGCAGAGGCAAATATCTTAAATACAAACCGTAGCCGAAGAGATAATCTTTTTATTTTTATTTTTTGAAATTGTTAGACAGTGAAGGAACCTAATCGTTAATGAGATATCTGATCCTGACAAAAAATACAACCAAAGAAAGGTTATTTGCAATTTTGCAAAAAATACACCTAATACTTAATAATAATAATAATAATAATAAAATCCCGTCGCGTAAATACTTATATTTTTTGCCAATGTTGCATTATATTATGGTATAAAAACCACTGTTAGCATAATATTTGATGGTTTCAAGTATAAAATTGAAAAAAAAAATATTAAAAACCCAAATAATAAAAATTATGATAATTTTTTATTCCAACTCACAAGTACATGTATTGTATGATATAACTAAACGGAGAGTATTTTTTTCATCTCGATGTGCGTAGTATTATAATATTATATAAAATCTGAGTAAATATGAAATTCATATCGTTATTTAATAGCCCAACAATTATGTAACATCGTATCTGTGTATCAAAATACGTATAAATAATAATAGTAACAATAAGAATGGTATGTGTGCAGTGTGCACTTCTGATTCGATAAAAACATCTCGAGAAAGATGATAAAACTGTTTTATACATTTGCAATGAAAATAAACTGTGCGCACGCCAACATCCGTTCTTGTTCCGAGAGTTCCGGTCGTCCCGCAATAGGGTTCCGCTCGTCGGCAGAATATTGTCACGCCGGAAAAAAAACCGTGAAGTTATATGTCGACGTAATGGCCGTTCCTTGTTCATAAATATTGTTTATGGTAATATAATGTTATTTTATCACTCGCTTTGAGTAAAACACAACTCGGCAACGGTTATTGTCATGTATGCACGACGTTTTCTGTTGTCGGGACGCGCGCGCGTACGTATCGCCGAGTGCACCGCGCGTAATGGATCGTTTTGTTATTGCCAGGCCTAAGTTATTATTTCTTCAGACTTTTAAACATTAATAATAATAAAAATAATAAAATAATAAAAAAAAATAAAAAATAAAAATCATAATCATAAGAACATAACAATACCATCGCAATGCATCGTTGGCCTTCGGAACGTTTTATCTGCTAGATCTTGTCCCATTGAAAGTCTACGCGTTCCTTTACACACATATACACATACAAAACTGATGTTTATAACATTTTCATAAATGTATATACACTACTACTACTAATACTACTACTACTACTACTACTACTACTACAACTGATACTACGCACTAAATTTGCTACCCATTCCGCGGATTCACATGTATGGATTCACATGTATTCAACACGTTAACCATCGTCAAATTTTCCAAAAACCAATGTTATCTGCAAAGGTAATATGCTAAAATTACGTTTACATTTAAAATGGATCGGAATGTGATTCTATTGCTGGTGTGGGCACGAAGGACTAGAACAGTAAACGCAAAACGTAAATGTATTTTATTGTTTGATTTATGTTCACCAGTAATGACTGATAGGTACTTTTAAACAAATTGCAGTGTCAATTTAGTACAAGACAACCATAATCCGAGAATGATGAATTCGTTAATATATTCGTTATATTTAACAATTGAAAGTATTCAAAAAAGGAAAATAGTTAAAAAAGTTATATATATATATATCAGTGAATCAAATAGTATGTTGACAGTCCAGTGATCAGTCTGAGGTTCGCGATTCACTGATGGCCGACTGTTGACGTGTTGGCCGGAATGCTGATCGCGAAAACGTGTGATAAATTTAGAACGACGTATTGGTTCGTGGTAGTGTACTCTACAGTGCAACACGTGGGGGTTGATGTATAGTCGTAGTCCGTATCGAGAGATGAACGAGGATAAAATATTTTCTCTTCCGTCTTTTTTTTTAAGAATCCCAAACACGTTCGTGACGGGCCCAAAAGTGATGTATTACAAGTGCGAGATGCGCAAAAAAATCGAAAGAAAGAAAGAAAGAAAGAAAAAAGCCGAAGATTCAGGGGCAGAACCGACGCCAATGGACGTTTGAATAAAAAATCCATACGCACGATGCACAACGATACAATTCACAATAGGTACCAGCCGACCGACCGACCGACCGCAGCGGTAGTGGCAGTGAATTTTTCGATCGATACGGTACGATCGACGATGATGTCGCGGGAAACCGCCTCAATTATGTAAATTCGTCGGTCGTGCCATCAGTCGCACGCGCATTTCCCGAAAACAGCCGCCTCGTTCACATTGTACGTACAAGAACCCCGTGGTGGCCGCCGGTAGGTTTGAGGGTAGGGGTAAATGGTGACCGCCGCACCTCCCCGCGGGCGCCCCGCTGGCGTACCCCGCCCGTCGATACGGTCGCGGGGTATGCACGGCGACGATCAGCGTGCGCGGGGCCAATATGTCACACACCCAGCGGCGGCGGCGGCCGCATTCCGACACCTGACGTCGACCAATCAACGGCCGCGTGGATAACGCTCACGCTCGCACAGATACTTATCTCGTCCGAGGCTTGTCAGAATGCCACTCACACGACGGCGGATATCTCGTCGTCCTCGTCGCCGTCGTCGGGATACACCTGAGAGGTCCGCTGCCGTCCTCTGGCCCCGATCCTCGTCGAACGTAAATTCTAATACGATGTACCTACGCCGCGAGAATATTATATTTATACGAGCGCGCGCGCGCGCGTGATTAATGATCGTCGTCGCGTTTAATAGTTGCGTTCCGCGTGCCCTTTTTAATTTCCTAGCTCCACGGTGAATCTAATTACGTACATAAAATACTCGTGTGCGCCCGAGTGTATAAAATACTTTTCTATACATATATGTGTGTGTGTGTGTGTGTGTGTGTGTGTGTATGTGTGTGTATAAAGAGAGACAGATGAAACCATCGATTCGGTAAAATAGCTTTTCATGTGTGTGAGTGGAGTATTTCATGTTTTTTTTCCTTATAACACACACGCGGTCCGGTCATGAACTCTAGCGCCCGCGTCTTCCGAAAGGTCTGTGGCCTTACACACACACACGCAAACAGCTCATTGTAGCCGATGGATTTTGATCGAAAACAATGAGCTCTCCGTCTCGTGTACGATATCAATACACAAAACGAAGTATCCCATTAATTTGTGGATAAATGTAATACGCCTCGTGGTCGGGCCACGCGATTCCGGAGTAAAGCGGTCGGGTTTTTTCGGGCGGACGAGTCGAAACGATATAACAGGGCACACGTGCGCGCGCTATACATGTTACTTCGTCGCAACTCCCGCGAAACCGTCGAAATTTATGTGTGCATACTTCTCTCGGGATAATTTTTTCACTGTGGATTGTGATCACCTCCCCCTCCTCCCCCGAGTATTCGATGGATATCATTCTGCTGGCATACCGATTAATATTTACGGGTAAACTTCACAGTTTGCTAGTGCATTTAAATGATTATATCATTTTTACGACCAACACAAGTTCCGCCACCGGAATGCTACTTGAATTTCGATCCATATAGACCAAATTCTGCGATGCTCTTCCCTGTTCCTTTTCATAGGCGAGCATGTTTTTTCGATTCGACTTAAAATTACTGCAGTATTCTGAGTGTCACGAATCGCAAATTCATAGAGTTCCGATGTACTACTGACTGTAGTTCACGCTGCTGAGTCACTTTTCCCTCGGACGTCGCGATCGCCGAATATTTTGAAATGTTACTAACGCGCAAGGTGTGGAAACAAAACTATCCACAATGCTATTTAGGACGAATTACTCACATGTACGCGTGTACACAAATGTAATATTCAACAACAATATTAAATCAGTCACGGACGAATTTGATGTACATTAGTATTCTCGACGTAATGTTTAAAGATTCATAATTGATTGTTATTCGTATACTGTATTTGTGTGTAAGAAGCGCGTACACATTTTTGTCGTGACATTTTCGAAAAATGAAAAATACACGATTTATATTGATGATTTCGATGTAAATAAGAACGAAAATTGTTTATGTTTCTCTTGCGCATAACAATATAATAATAATAATAATAATAATAATAATAATAATATCTTCTTCTTCTTGTTTAGCTTTATAGGCCATAAATGCCCATCACTGCTGCTCAACACAGCCTTCTCCATTCTTCTTAAATTCTTGTCATTTTTATTAATAATAATAATATGTAAATAATAAAACTAATTAGTTACGCTAAATATATATTTATTGGTACACGCATTTGAGAGCGATCGCCACTTAGTAAAACACGTTTCACGTTACATACGCGCCCGTCAACAAGGTCTGCGATGTTTAATTATTCTTGTGTTTCGTGTTATTATATGATTCCTTAAGACTTGACGAGTTCCTAATTTTAAATACTTAATTTCGTAATTACACAGTAAAACCTTATGTGTCTATATAAATATATAAATACATATATGTATGTTTATTTTAACCCGTACTTTAATTATAATACGTATAAAATTGTATCGACTAGCTTGACGTCATTTATTAATCATGCGTTTTATTATATTCTTATACATATTATAGAAAGAATAGCGAGCTACTATGAATATGCTATAGTACACCTAAGTGATACACACATATACACACCCGATTTCATTTTTATTCACCACATTACATTACACGCGTTTTTGTACATTGGATATGATCATTACCATACTGCGTGGTGGTTTTTTTCCATCCTCGTCTCTCTCGATTCGAATATTATAAATAATCAAGTTTCATATTTTGATTAATTGCTCGTGCACACAAACGCACGCTCACACATTATACATATACAGTATATAATATACACGCACCGTGCGTATATGTATAAATTCAACCTCTAACAAATCGTCCGTTCTTGATGTAAAAGGGCTTATGGTTTGGGTGGGTCATCGTCGGCCGCTGCTGCTGTGGCGGTAATGTATAACGTGTTATATACAATATTCACTATAATACTACTACATTAATCGGTGTTACAAAACGGTACAAACACGACGCGATTCTCACGGGAATCCGATCTCGTTTTTAAACCACCGGACTCGAAGACATTTTCGATAACACACGTAATGTAAGCGTTTACATCGTACACGCATGAGTGTATCGTACATACTTACTGCGGCGTAAATATGCACGTGGAACAGATCGCATCGAAAATCCGTATTATGGTTGCTGTGCACCAGCAGTCGTCGTCTGTCGTATATGCGCATACACCCGAGCAGCAATATAGTTTCGGATCAACGACCCTGACGCACGTTTCATTATATATTATTGAGTTTAATTAAGAAAATGACCGTTTATTATACGGAATTGAGAACGAGCGTATACACGATATACGTATATCTCGCTGCTCATTATATTCTGTATACGAACGAGCAAAGCATACACACACACATTAATATATATACGTATAGGAAGTGTATACACTCGTGGGGCTTTTTGCGGATGAAAAAAAAAATTAAAAATATACAACGAATCCGCGCCACGACCACCACAGATTTCACTCGTGCGCGCCGGACCTCATTACCTTATCAACTGCACTTCGCGTACTCTGACCGACTTGAAGCGATGGGGGTAACACACACACACACTATATGTGTCTTATACGTGCGCACTAAACTTAATTAGCAAAACTTTCAGAGACAAAAGATTGCTGCAACAACGTGTGCAGTGTACATATATTGCGCGTGTGAGTGTGTATTTTAAATAATCGTCGTATGACTTAAATACAATGTGTTTCAAATACGTATCCAATACACGACTACAACGAAGAATAAAAGAAAAAACCAACACAAATCAAACGAAAAATCGACGCGTGACGGATTTGCAATAAACTCGTGTCGTCACCACACACGTCGTGTTGATAACGCATTGCCTCCTATGCCCACATCATGCACGGCTTGAGTGAATCCAAGTGCATTGTCGAGGTGGAGACCACGGCATAAAAGTTATTTTTTTGTATACTGAGCGTATCAGTTAATCAAATGTTGAACCTAATGCCTAAATCCATATCTTAGATCACGCATAAATAAACCAAAACAACGTAAAATTCGGTAATTTATAAACCTCAAGTCGATAAGAACTATTTTATAACTTTATATTAACTATATCACGGCACACACGTGACTCCGGTCTGTCCAAGAGATACGTTCATATCACCCAGTGGCATCGAACACGTATTCGAAGTTGTTCAATTAAAATTTTTAAGAAATCGGAGTTACAAAAAAAAAAAAATTATTGTTAACAAAATCAAATTAATTATTTTACATAATACTTGACAAATGTTGTATATTCAAAATGGCATATTTTTTTATAGATGCTTGAAAAAAATAAATATGTTTGGGCATTTGAAATAGTAATAAATCGCAAGGGGTGGGTAAAGCAGTGTAATTATTTGAACCGGCAGTTTCGATTTCATTCAGCGCCACTTATGTCACGCATTGCACGTAGACAACCGTGAACGTGTTAAAATATATGGAAAAAAATATACATATATACGGTCCTCTGTGGTGTGTACGTTGCACCTGCTTATGTATGAGTGTGTTTATACAGCGTGCGTGCGTTTATAGCTTTCCCCATTCATGCGGCGGCGTATGGAAATTTCATTCATCCGAAAAGTCCTCTTTCCCCGCCACAGTTGCTGTCACCCTTTTCCTCGTCCGCCCCGAAAACGCGAATACACACATTCTACTACATTATCCGGCTACAACGACGACGACGACCACGTACAGGTTAACGGCGGGCAGGCGGGTGTGTATACAACACTAGTCCGGTGTACGAGCATGTGTGTGCATACGAACTTGGAACAAGATAATAAATATTAAACGTCTGGTCGTGTATGCGGGCGCGGATGACAGGTTAGGCTACCGGACTTGGAGACATTCTTGGTACGGGCGGAGGTGGCGATCACCTCGCGACCGAATGCACGACGTACAAAATGTTTGTATTATATAATATTACGATAAGTTTTCTCTCTCTCTATTACTCGTCTTCTTTTCCATCGATTTATTTCTATTAAAACGGAGCCGCTCCGGGGACGACCCGATGGGTATGTATCATATTTTCATATGCGTGCACAATACGCGGTGCCACTCGCGGTTGAGATCGGATTTCGTGTCCGGGGATTGTGTTGACCGACGTCGCGCCTGTTAATTTATTCGTCCAGTACTCGTATACATCGTGTGACCTATACGTGCGTGATGTTATCGATGTAACATCATGCGATTTACAAGCGTATTAACAAAATAATAATAATATAAGTGTATCTACGTACGCGCGAATTTACTCGCAAACCCACGCGTCTCACTCGACGTCGTATTACAATATTACGTGCACATACAAATATAACGTAGTGCCGTCGTGTACACACATCGGCGCTTCAGCAACAGTACAGAATATACAACATAATTTAAATTGTTCACCATACGAACACGGACACATATATTCACAGTTCACATCGGATTTATTTTTTTCCCCGTCCGTTTTTCTAGTAGACACGTCTGCCATGGAATCATTGAATATTTTCATTTCGCGGCGCATACGGTACACAATGCATAGAATCCGATTGTCCCGCACACGTCGAGGAACGCGCGTGGCGGACACAATATTACACCTCCCGTTCCGCTGTTCAGATGTATATAATTATCTCGGACTCTATCCGTCTCTTTATCTCTCTCTCCGTCTGTCTCTCATACTTGTACGTGCGCGCGGTGCGTGTGTAGCGTGCACGCGCGCTGTCATCGCTTCGATTTAATTCCAAACGACCCGTCTCCGGGGGCCAAGGCAAGTTTTCTGACGGCGACGTCTTCGTTTGCGTATGTCCCGACATAATTCATATAACCCGATCCAACATAGTCGGACGATTCGATGAGAATTTTTTTATTTTCCCGTATTAATGCAACGGAATCGTATCGGTTTTTAGCCGTTCGAGGTGTGCAATGTAGGATTGTTATTTAAAATATCGGCATTATAATTACTTACACGGTACTTATACGAATTAGTTGCCCGATTATTATTTTTTATATGGGATTTCGATCGTGCTTCTCGTTTTATAAAGACTGTGCAGGACTTTCTACACATTTTATTCTAACTGTTAGGATAAAGTCATAACAAACGGTTTCATATTTTATACATTTTTACGTACAAACAAATAACAAATATAAACTATGAAATCTCCGATCTACTTTTTCAAATTATTCCGTTTCTATTTTAGCGTATGATTTTTTAATTTTTGATTTTTGGAATAAGCAATTTATATCCGCATCGCACAGTAAATATGTGTTAACGGTGACTACAAATGCATACTCGTATAACCATGTATAATGACGGGAAATTGCATTTCGCCCTTTTTATACATCTTTACTGTATGTGCGCCACCAAGAATATTGTGACTATTATTCTGATATAAATTTTTTAGGTATGTATATCAATTTGGATGCAGCCTAATACATGCGCGTGATGGTGCATTTTTGAGGGTGAGGGGTTTCCGGTTCTCGACCTCCAGAAGAAAAAAAAGGTTCAGAAACCATAAATGACTTACTAAAAAGGTACAGAAAAATAGAACATTAATTTGATTAATGTGATCGTAAGTATCTCTTCATTTGTAATTATAATAATAATATAATAATATAATTATTAATTCATACCTTATATGTATTTTTTAAAATGTTATAAAATAACTTTTTTTTTTTTTTTTAGAAAAATGTAAACCTTCTTCTCCCTTCCCATAAACAATTTAAAAATACGTCACTGCATGCGAGTGTAACAACATAACAATATAATACGAAATTAACGTTGCGTAGTAACACAAAATATTATGCGATTTCAGAAATGCACCGCGAATCGTAGTATATAATATAAACATCCTATATTTATATATATTTGCATTTACAGTAATACACTGAGAAGTAATCCCAGAGAAGTTATATGACGTGCGTAATTTGTTTTACTCCTTACGAAAACCTTAAATCGTGTAAAAAACTAACTATTTTTATGCTCCGCATATGTATAGTGATGATTTATTCCTTTGTTTACTATCGCTCGCAACTTTTTATCCTCTTTTCGCGTGTTCTACAACATATTCAAATAATAATAATAGTATTAATAATTACAGTGCGTACGTTTGAACGTTTGATAACAGTGTAATATTATGCGCGTATTATAATATGATCATATGTTTATCGTTGTAGATCGATGTACGAGTACGCGCGCACATCGGTCGAAACGCTTTCGCAGGACGACGACAGCGTACGGTCAATGACACTGTTGACGCCAAAAACGCGCGTTAAACGAATAATAACGCAAGTAATAATTATAATTTATTTTCAGATTACGTGATTCTCAAGCTCAGCAACGTGTGTTATTTGAACGAATGTTACGCTGTATAGTAAACAGTCTTCATATACGGTAAATGTCGAGAGGAAACTGAACGTGTGCTTAGGTATGTACCTTTAACTGCAGCAGTGTCATTGCGGACGGATATTTACAACCGGTCATATTTGCGAACATTTTTCGAAATGGGTCGCTTAGACAATTTGAAAATTCGATACTCTTTAAAGTCGATAAAAGATTATGAAAATTAAATAAGAATGTATTGTAAGATGTTTGAAACTAATTTAGTAATGAACACACGAAACTCATGATTTTAAATAATATACACCTATATGTAAGAAGAATTATACATCTTATATCGATACTATTAATTTTTCGTCAAAACAATTGTTTTAGCAACGTTATGAGGTTGGGGTCTACAGGGCCGAAGCTAGACTATACTTCTCCTTTGTGAGGCCCTACAAAGTGCGAGGCTTTGAGAATGTGCTCAGTTTGGTTCTGGTCTTGGCTCTGTGTATTTTGGGTAATATTTGCGAATCCGACGTTAAGCTCAGATTCTGCCACTGACTACACTGTACTACACACAATTCGATGTGAAAACATGCAAAATAATATCGAATAGTCACCTCGATATTAGTGACGTAAAAGTTATTCAAATCGTATTAACCATTAAAGCATTAACAATTACCATAAATCCGGGAGACATGCATAATACAGAATATCATTAAAACTGGTGGCATTCGCGTTGCACGGCGACTGTGCAAAATACGTAATTTCATCAGTTTTAGTCGAAAACGTAACGAATATGCATTAAGATAATCATATGTAGTACGTTCCATGTATTCCTCGCAATGTGTTCGCGTTACCGCGCACGCATATGACGTTTAACGTCGTGAAAACACCGGATGCTTTCTGTTGGTTGAAACGTGCATAAGGTTTCATTAAATTTTTCATTCATCGTTTTCGAGCTCATCGCACTTTTTTTCACACACGATTTGACAGAATAAAATAGCGTGATATGAAATTTTCATTTAAAAGAGAATTCTGCGAGATAAACGACGGTGAATTGTATTTGCTGGCTTCAAACGTAGCTGAATTAAACGTAGCTTAAATAACACATTTTTAAAGTGTATAATTATTATAATCTACCATATTTGATATGAAAATCAATATAAAATACATATAAAATAAATTGTTCTTGTGACTTATAAAACGTCAAGTACCACTATATCAATATGATTTTTATCAAGACTGCTGACAATATAATTAGGTTCTTAACGCTAATAACCGTATAGGTTTACTATTATTATTATTAAGTATATTATTAAATAATATACATTTCTCCTCCATTTTCAACCAGAAAAATTTTCAGCTCACGAAAAAATGACTGAAAAATCAGACTATGTGATGAAATGAAGAAATCAAATACTCATTATATAGCACGGATGGAGGTTGTTGACCGTCGAAATGTATTACGTACTTCGCGCATTTCGGCAGCGTTAAATTTGAATGACGAGTCATGTTGAAAATAAATCGATCATCGATTCGAAAAATAATAAACCATCTAATATGCGTTTGCACCTATAAATTATAATTGTGTGCGTTCCGAAATCTGAGGACGTTCGTAAACGTTGCGAAATGATCAGGTGTCAATGATCGCGGTATTAGGTTTGATCATACTGCGCACTGCAGCATGAAAATGTAATAATATTATTTGTATTAAAATATTATTGGCGTATCCATGTATACATATATACACGATGTATATGGATTACCAAACGGCACCCACGCCCTTGAACCGCGGTCGCGGTCGGTAACTCGCGGGCACGCCGGAGTTGCGATATCCTCTCGACGTTACTTCTCGGTCGATAATTAAAGCGTCACAACTTCATTACGCACGTCATAGTATTTTATATAATCGTGGATGAACACAATTTGCACTAGACATCTCATCAGTATCATATCAGTCTGTTGAATTGGTATGTATATTGTTTTGCGACAGTAGTTTTGTTTGAAAAGATCGCGTTGTCCATAATATTTTTGCTATGCTTTATTCAGTAGATTGAGATTCGCTAGAATATAATACTTCAATGTCGGGGATGATGCTGCTGCTTCTATTAGGATTTGAATTTGGCAATCGTAAAAATTTGGATTTATTTTATTTTAGATTATATTTACTCTTAATAACGTTTTTCCACCGAAATAGTATTTTTTACATAATCCGTGTTTGGTGTTCATGAGATTTAGGGCAATTAGATTGTTCTTATAATATAGAGTCGTTTGTATTGTGCAATGGAATATTATTGTTTTTACTATTAAAATGGTCGTACTGAATATGTAACGTCGTTTGCACTGCAGTTGCACCATGCTTGCACTTTTGACCCTAAGTATCATCCGACACAGATCCCACCGTATCTTTGCCTGTAAATCATATTTTTTTTATATTTTCTCGTGAAACATCAATCGCATTGCGCTTACGCCAAATATTTTCTTTTTTTATTTCTATTTTATTTACCTGTGACCGGAAGCTTAACCCGACATCCTGCTGTGAATACGACCTGTACCACACCGTATATCATAGGCGGAGATTTGATTGCATTTTAGGGGGGGCTTAAATGTTAATTTAAATACATTTAAACACAATTAAACAAAATAAGTGCCTATTTTAATGTTTTATAATACGAAATTTAATAATTTTGAGGGATCCTAGCACCCCAAGTACCCCCCAATCTCCGCCTTCATGGTCTGTGGTTCACCTATTCGATTGCAAAATACATGCTTATAAATATATGTATATATATATATATTAACTTGGACAGTTATTCGTATGTCCAAGTAAATGTATTCAAGCAGTAATACTGTAAGTGTTAAATGAGAGCTAAACGATTCGGAAATCCGAGAAGATCATCCGCTCCAGTAGTGTAATTTAATGAGGGAACGCATTATGAATCTTTTTAAAATTATGTTCGAAATCGGAAGCAAATACGATTCTGCATTATAACGAACGGTTTTATAAATTTACGGAAATCACAATTGTGATACTAAGTGGAATCACGATATTGTTCTACAAAATGTGTTTTACACGAATCGATGACTACATAAAAATCGCTAACCAAATCTACCAAACGGAGAGTTGACCAGATTCGTAGTTCTCATATATTCAGCTAATATACACACGCACTGGCAGTGCGGGTAGGCGGCCATACCCACATAGACCCTGCAGAAATATTATGCTTGTGCCTTCAGTTAGGTTAGGTTAGTTTTATCGCAAACTGACTTACCCGAGTCTCAGGGTCTTAGTCCGCCCCCAGGCACTGGTACGATTAATAATTGTTTTCGTCGTAATGTCTGAAACCCAATGAGCGCATAATGCATTCGACGGTGGAGGTCGCTACTTTGACATGTACGTACACACGGATGCACGGATGTAGACTCCGAGCACCATCGAGTTTATTATATGATATACGAGCACGGTCGCGTTGTAAAGATCGTCATTGAAAATATTACCACGCGCCTGAAGTCTTCTTCGTCATGTTTCGTGGTGTTTTATATTATATACAATAATTGACGTAAGGATTCGGCGTGTTTTGGGAAAAAAAATATGCGTACAGAAAAAAAAAAAACAACACCGGCGCTAACTAACCAATGCGAGTACAGGAAAGAATATAAACGCAGATCCGATCGCCGTGCGGTAGTCGTTTCACGCCTAAAATCGTTCAATAAAAAAACAGGTAATCGAGGTGTTTGAATCGAAATGAGCTATACCCATATTACATATATTTATATACATATATTATCACAGAGGAGAATCCGGTCCTCAAGAAAACTACTCAGCACCGTAAATGCAGTGTTTAATCAGGCATAGAGGGGGAAATACTTATAGTGTCAGGTGAACGCAGTACAGCCGTCGGCCGAACAATTTGTTCGACTTGATTCTGACGATTTGGAAACTGTGGCATAATGACGATACTTTTACATATTATTATTACATCGCGCCATAAGAGCACATAATAACGCATACAATATTCATTTAATGTTTATATACGTAAAATATTATTTTAATACGTGTGCTTGTGCACAGATTAATATTGCAACGCCCGTCTCGCATATTGCCCATAAGTTATTATTATTTTCCCATAAAATTAATTTTGGCGGTTTTATCAAAAGTTTTTATTTTTATATTTTTCTCGCTAACCGAACAGCGGTCCGAACTGTTTTTTTCTTTCTTTTTCTATAAGTAACCTATCTTTGAAAAAGCGGGTTTTTTACGATACGAATTAATTCTTGTATTATATAGAGAAACAGATTATTATATTTAAATAGTTGCAACATCCAGCAGGTATACGATTTTACATCGAATTATTATTTTACACAATCCCGACTTGTCTATTATACACCGCTATTCGTTTTAAATAAGACTAGTAAAACATTTATCAGTTACGATAGTATTATGATTATTAGTTTGTCCAATTTAACGAGAGATTAACTAACTGAGAAAAATTTAATCAGTTTGCCTTGAAAATGTTCAGGATACTTTTTTCTTAAACATATTATAATGTTTTTATTGCCTTTGGTACGTGTGCATACTAGGTACATACATTTTGTGGAAGGTTTATTAAGGTATACGTTTATATTATAGAGTTTTTTCCAAAAACTATTTGAATTGAGAATTTCGAAAAGGGCCCATCTCGAGTTTTGATCAAAATAGATTTTTCCACATTATTTTCATTTACACATATAGACCAATATTTTTTGAGCGAAAAGGGCCCAAATCTGTTTTCTATTGTGACGAAAAAAACATCTTATTTTTAGAAAAATTTCGAAAAGGACTAATCTCGGTGATATGAGTCCTTTTCGAAATTGATGTAATTTTCATTTTCAGATATGAGCCCTTTTCGAAATTCCCAATTCATTTAATTAGCTTCTTTTTATTTTTAAGAAAGCATAATAAATATAAATTAAATGAAACATCATATTCTTAAAATTGAACGGCATAATATATATGCATAATATTTTTTTTTGTTTTGAAACAGAAGCTGAATCTAAATAGAAATACTCGGTTTATTTTGAATGATCTCTACGTATTATCATAGTTTTCTGATGTAAATTTGATTTAAAAAACTATATGAACCTTTGAAAACTATAATACAACTAAACATTTTTCATAACAGTTGTCCTCATGTACTTGTTAATCATGTGCTTTCATAGGCGCAATTAAATGACGGATAGGGGGAATAATTCCTCAAATATTTGTCTAGCCCCCAAAATACTTGTCTATTCTCCACATAATAGTAACAGGAATAAATTAAAAGAATCATTTACCAAATAGATACAAATAAAAAAAAAAAACCCAAAAATAAAACACTAGTTTCGCCTATGTTTACGATTATTATATAGAAACTGGATAATATTTATTTTTTTAAAAACAGATTGATATACTCATCGATAAGTTTATAAATATTTTTACAGTATCTATAATAACTATTGAGATTTCCTAAAACAAAAACAATTTAACTATGCAGTTCTACACCGTATTGATTAAATACATGTATACAATGCAGGAAAATATTGTGATAGTAAAGATAACAATATAACATAAACTTTAGATAGTTCAATGTTATAATTGGTTTAACCATACTTAAAATATTATATATATATACGGGTTTAACATTGTGGATTTCTGTTTTCGAATTAAAAAAGCAAATATTACAAAATATGTCTAGTTTTTAAAACCTTACTATAAATCATGCATGAATGAATACTAATTCAATTTTTCAAAATCTGAAATTCAATTTCAGAATAAAATCTTAATTTAGAGTAAATTACAGATATTGGATTTCGAATTCTAAGAATCCAGATTTTCGAATTTCAGCAAAACCGGAACTTCCCCATCACAAATAAATATATAAAAATATACATGCCAATATTTCATACAAATATACTTTGGATATTTTAACAAAACACTAAAGATTTATGATTATATTTATTATTGCTATTTTTTCTTTTTTCGGCATATCGTTATAACGTGTTACGTACACACTAGAGTCTAGTTATATAAATATGTGTGTGTGTATAAATGAAAAGCTCTCAATTCTGAAACGACCGCAGCAGGAGACACATGATTTTTTTTCTGTATTGAAATACCGATCGATTAAATACGTTCATATATAAATATAAATAGAGAAAATAACACGATCGGCGGAGATTGCAAACCGTAACATGACGACGTCCCGTCGCGATCGTCAATTCGCGAGTATTTCAACGTCAATAAATCATGAGAGCATAAAACCCGTCAGCGTTGCTGGTTTTTTTTCTTCTACTATTTTTATCCCTCTAGGACAAGCTTATCTCCGGAGGACATCCATGCGGAGGATATATCATGGGAGTGAACCGTACAGCAAGCGAGTGAGAGTGATTGCCGTGAGGTGTGGGAGGGGCGGTTTTCTAGAAATGTTGAACTATGGCGTAAGTGCAATAATAAAGTATAATATTACGAAGTTGGGTATCTTAAACGGGGTGAATTAACGTGCATTAACGCTTAAATTTTATCTTTTTACTTATAACCGCTAGGACATACGCCACGTAGTTTATCTTATTGACAATAATTTTGCGTGTGCATGCTGCTGAAAAATGCGATGATTCAAGAAAGGCGATTTTATTATTTTTACAACTCGTATCTTGTAGAAACATACCTACTATATTTTGTAGGTATACATAACAGACATTTTACTATTCAAATTATTCAAATATTTTTAAATTCAAATAAACTTTCAAATATATTCAAATTAATTAATTTTTTTATGCAGTAATTGTACTGCCCTTTCAAGCATTTTAACTTAAATTTGAATATTCATCATATTTCACCCTACGTATCCAGTGTCTACAGGTACCCACGGCAGGTCTGACGCGTATAGCAGGATAATTATTGTAGTTGTTTTTTCCTTTTCTCAGATCAACATTACATGAGCGCCGCCGTCGTGTTGTTTATCTCTCGTCTCCTCCGCAGTGGATCTCGATGTGAATAAACAAACAATTATTATTAACTATTTAGCGTTTTACGTGTTTCGCATCGCACGCAAGTATTGTCGTTTGACTTAATATCATAACAGTCTTAATAATAAAAGTAATATTTTGAAATCCGTACACACACAAATGCATATATGAACCGGTACTGGCATTGAATGGAGGGAGGGAGCATGTCCCCATCAGAGAAGTTAAGCTTCGTAGAAAAAACTTATAACTTTTCAGCATTCGGGAAAAGAACTTTTGATATTAAAACACTGTTGGAAAATAGTTTTACTAGTTGTAATATTATGTTATCGGAGTACATGTATATTAGGCTTAGTGTATTTCGACGCGTTAAATTCGTAGTACAAAGTTAATTTTTTACATTTACGTTCTCCATCCTACCTCCACTTTATTCGAGTTCCTGCAGTGACCCCCGGTGTATAGCATACGAAAAAATTGTCGGTCTGTGACCACTAGAGGTTTTAATTTGTTCTTCGACTTGGAGGAGAAGGTGCACGTCGTGCTCGCGATTTTACATATCAGCTCGTTTAGTATTGTTTAAATATTGTTTTCCTACCGTAAACACGATTAGGTAGTCGCGGTTTACACGTACGGTTATGTTATGCACGAAATACCGAAAATAATAAAACTGTTAATCGTAACTAATGTTAACTAACCAATCCTAACCGGCTTATTTACGAGCGCTGTATAATAATACCTCCATAACTTCGTGGTTTGCTTGTAAATATGAGTATATAAGATACGAGTAAATTATTTACATATTCACAAAGATTCTAGCGAATTCTGTAAAAATGTGCTCGAAAAAATGTCGTATTTTTTTACCGTCTATGTTATACATGTTGTGTACACTTGTCTGTTGAGTGCAGTTGTATACCGTACAGCAGTGTTTCCCAAAGTGTGTTCCGCGGAACCTAAGGGTTCCATGGGACAATCTCAAGGGTTCCGCAAGGTGAATATTGAGTGTAGATATTGTAATAAAAAATTTTAACAAACTATCTTTAAAACATTACTTGGAGTACTTATTAATGTTATAGTAAATAATTGAAAAATCCAGGTTAATTGAACATTGGGGTTCCATGAAACACAAACTATTTCCTAAGGGTTCCGTGGTCGTAAAAGTTTGGGAACCGCTGCCGTACAGGGTCATTTGACTTACGGTTTCCCTGCGGAGTTCAGACGCGATGAAATCCCGAGTCTTGACGAGGTGTTTATCCTGTTTTCACTGTAGCGCCAGATGCTAGATATTATTTTATATCACTCTTTTAGTCTAATTAAAAAAAAAAAAAAAAAAAAAATTATAGTAACCTAAGATGCTATATTCTAGATCTTAGAATTGGCGAAAAGCATATTCATATTTATTATCATAATTATTATTATTATTGATTTATTACCTTAAAATAATATTCATGCACTCTCGATTATCCGCGATTTTCTGCGAAACGAACCATGTGCACGGAGAAAAAATATAAAAATTTAATGTTTCGCTGCAATAGAATACCATGAATCGTCCTAACGGAGTTATGATAATCCGATGACGCAGGTGGTGCGTTAGGCCTGCCACGCGTGGTTTTTTTTTGCGACGAATGGCTTTTGCCAATGTCTATTCCGATTTAGGGGTATCGGTCTCGAAAAGGTCGGGATCAGCCGATGTAGACTGACGAACGGACACGAAGTACTAGCTTGCGTAGGTTAGGGCTGCCATTCGTCCCGATTTAGCCGGGACACAAAATAATACCGGTTTTATGAAATTTCCTCTTTAAAATGATAAGAATGATTATACGGTGGTTATTTGAAACAAATATATCGTGGAACAAAAATTTTGTAGAACAAAAGGTAGCGGATACGATATAATATTATTATTAGAATCTTATTTTTTATCACAAACTAACTGTACTAAGATTTAAAAAATATTTTTTGAAAATGAAACATCTTTTTTATGGCTAAAATTCTTGCAAAGCCAATTAAAAACTATTAATATCTACATTAAAAAAATTGAGGAACAAAAATTGTGTGCTGTAGAACTAATATCAATTATGGAACAGTTAATTGAAAAGTTAAAGAATAAAAGAGATGATTTATTTTTGACAAGTGATATGGAAGAAATGTTGGATAATGGAGAAATAACAAGAAAAAAGTGTACAGACATTTGTACTTCATTTTATAATTTGTGTATAAATTATTTAATGGATTGGACTGCTTCAAATCAGCACATACCTGAATTAAATTCTTTATCGTGGATTTTTATGTTGAAAACAAATGAAATAAGCTGGTCAAATTTAAAACTGTCAATCAATTTTGTAAAATCACAATTTAAAATTGTTTTAAATGAAAAAGAACTGTTTGAACAATTTAAATTTTTTGAAAAACTTGTTAAAGAAAAATCTGCTGAATGGCACAGTTTAACTTTTGAAGTAAAATGGATATCTATATTTAAATCATTTAAAGAAACAAGCACCAATTATTCTACATTATTAAAATTAGTGGAATTTGCATTTGCATTGCCAGGATCTAATGCTGCAGTAGAAAGAATATTCTCATTGATGAATAATACTAATTATTGGACAAAATCAAGAAATAGCTTATGACTAGTAACGGTTGAAGCAACTTTAGTCGTTAAAACTAATTTAGAAAATAAACCTTGTAAAGAGTTCTATGGCGAAATATCAAAAAATAAAAATTTGCTTATTCAAGTCCATATGACTTCAAAATATTCGTGGAAAAATCAAGCTTCTGAGAATGAAGCTTTAAGATCTCAACAAATATCAAAGGACAAGGGTGATGAATTTGAAGACTCTGATGGAGTCAATGATGATCTATGTATATAGTGTTAAAAATTTTGTTTAATATTATAACTAAAAATTTAAATCAAATAAAAGAACTATTTATTATTATCTTGTTATTATCTAAATAATCTTATTTTATTATAATCTTTGATATATTTAAAATAATGAGGGAACAGATAGCTAGAGAGGCTCATTTTTTTTCAGATTAAGGTACTGTATGGAAATAATAATAAGTATAAAAAAAATATTTGGTACATACAAAGCTCAAATTTTTGGAGGGGGTCCCTAAAATTAAATGTCCCGATTTTTGATCTCAAGTAAATGGCAGCCCTAGCGTAGGTACACCGAAACGTTAGGAACCCGAGCCGCCGCGTTCCCGGAGCAAAAATCTAGTCCGAAGTGCATCTCGTACACGGGCGTTCGCTTGTGTGCAACACGTGTGTGCCGATTACGATCGCGATGAAACGACAGGCTGTCGGTCGGGCATCTAAACGTATGCGTTCAGCGTCGTTGCACGCACACGTTCGAGTATCACAGTCGTAACGACCGGCCGGTGCGACTCGACGACGGTCGGGTGGTCGTACTGCGCCTTAGGCCGGAAACGCAGAACCGTCGAACACGCACACATGTGCGCGCGTACGAGAACTGGTGTAAATGCGCGTACACCGTGTGCGTCGTGCGTTCGGATTCGATTGAATTGCCCGTTAAAGCTCTCTCGTCCAACTGACGTTTTATTAGAGCACGCAGTTATTATTTCACACGCCAACCGTTTCACGGAGACAACGCAAACTCTTTGTAGTATTTGCACGAAAACCGACCGCAGTGCTTTTAATGCGGCGCCAATTAAAATTATTTTTATCACGATAAACTTTTCGTGTGTGTACACATCTCCCTCCCTGCGTGTCTAGCAGGCGAACAAACTTGAAAATTATAATTTTATTGATTAACGAACAACCGACACAATGTTGATCAGAGTTTTTCGTATAACGACGCGTACACACATCCGTACACATTCATTGCGTGCATATGTATTACCTACACGTATGCGTGTACACGGTGTGAGTTCAAAAAAAGTTTGAATAGAATCTTTACGAAACGCTACGTGTATTTTTCGAACATTAACGTTTTAATATTTACCCGTAGCGTGTACCATCATATCATATTCATATGTACACATTATAATTAATAACGATTTCTATTACGCGTGGTCGACCGAAATAGGTACAGTTCGACGGTTTTCAGCAAAAATGTTATTAAACCATCGTTATGTACGGATATGTATAAGCGACCGTCTGTTCTCAGCAAATCGCACGTATTAATAATTTGTCGAGTAGTTTTTTTTTTATTTCGTGTGAAACGACCATGAAACGCGTTTATATATAAATTTTATTTTTTTCATATTACACATTAAGACAAAGTATTTTTTTAATCCAACAGTGCAATGATTCACACGATTTTATATTAGGAAATGTGGAAAAAACTAAAAATTACGTCATACGATTTACGATGTGTTTTAATGGTCCGCAGTGCCTACATATCGTTTAACATCACTTACACATACGCGTCGAATATTAACGATACATCAATAAGTGTATAAAACTGGATAACGTCTTGACATGTAGTTATTAGACACATCCGAAATGCATTAAATATCTCTTGGAATTATTATGTTTAAAAATTTAAATAAGTAATTGACATCAATTATAATATGGCATATATACATCACCGATCGAGACGTCATCGTGGTATTTGAAAAGTACGCACGATTAATATTATAATTACATACATATTCGTATTGATAAATGATAAATGATAATTGTTTTTTTTTTATTATTTAGTCAATAGTCAAACATAGACTTATTATTTAAAAATATTGCTTTTCAGATTTTTTTTTAACGAAATTAATTAAATTTTTAATTTTTATCATGCTATTTGAAACGTGGATCATGTGCACCCGCCGAGTAGGACATTACACAAAACAAATCACACTACATATTTAATGTGTATAATCTATTAAAATTGGCATTTTAGGTTATCATTTTCCTTATAGGCTATGAAGTACAAATAATGAAAGTATAATAATATATATTAATTATTAGGTATTCGGAAGCCTATAACAATTTATAAACTATTTATTATACGTTCCAATTTTCAATCGAGTTAAATATTATCTAGTAACATTGTTATTATGATTTATCCGAATTCGTAATGTTTCAGAAAATGTAAGAGATAAAAACGTTGTTGGCTGAAAAATTATTTATTTTGACCATGAACACACTCGAGTAGTGATTCTCAATATTAACGGTTCATATTTTTTTTATTTTTTTTTTTATCTCGTCGGCTTTGGAAAAATATTGATAGATATTATGCAAGTTCTATAGTATGATCAAATTGTGGAATACATTAGAGTCGATCGCAATATACGAGTACATATTGCGTTACAATTTTTTTCTTTTAAAAAAAAAATAGAAAATTAATAATTACGTAACACTCGTCGTTCTAATTTGATTAATAAAATACCATATTGATACATTGTTGTCTGTTATTTTTCCGTATTTTTTTTTTTTTTCATACGAAACTTTTGTATTGGTATGAACATCATTGGAAAATATTCTCGATGGTTACTTATTTTTGTCGGGCTGCGAATAATTCGGATGAACATAATATTATGTTATATTTATTGTAATATTTTAACATAGATCGGAATCGTTACGAAGCTGCGCGCGTTGAACGGGGCGAATTATTATTGTAATAGGTTGCGAGAGTGTACAATAACAATGCGGTGTATTCCCACGGAATCTGAGGAGCCCAGTAAGTCATTATTGACGGACAGGTTCGATCCTGGCCGCGATCAATGGGTTTTTGAGTGGAACGGGTTCGAGTGCTCGGGACATTCTGATTTTTATTTTTGTCCAATACGCCGTTACACACACAAACACACATACACGCGCAATATAATATAATATGTATTTGTCTCGTTTTGAACGCGTGTGTGTGTTTCTCTCTCCCGCGTGGAAACCACTTGAACCGACACGATTTACTATCGGAGCGTGGAGAGAATAAAATTATCCCACCGAAATAAAAACAATAAAATGGTAAATCCGAGAAATATACTGCCGCGGTGTGTCGTATTCAAACACACACACACACACACACACACACACACACACACACACTGTAACATGCTTGTACTGTAGTACTTGTAGTTGTTGTAGTAGTAGTTGTAGTGGTGGTGGTGGTGGTTGTAATAAGCATAGATTATTCGTACACAATACGCGCATGTGTATAAAAATACTATGTCGGTTTTGTTTTTTTTACGTTTATTCCGATGATGCCTGCTGCTGCTGCTCTTTCTCTCTCCGTAGTCTCCGTAGGCACACGATTCGTCCGAACGTATTTTTCTTATTTTCCTTGTACGTTCTAAGGTGCTCGACCGAAAATGCGTTGGCGTCGTTGCGGCATACCTGCGCGCGCGGTACCGCGTTCCATGCTGTATAACAACGGCGCTGCACAGGTACGTATTATAGGCGCGTGTTTGGGTCGCACGCTAAACAAGGGCGATCGTTTGAACGAGAATTGCGGCCGTGTTCAGGAGGACGATGACGATGGGTGTCTCGGTCTTTTCTTCCTGTCGGTCGTTTTTTTTTTTTTACGCTGGACACTACGATAGTACGTACGCATTGTGTGGCGAAGATGGGCGTCGGTTCTTTCAAATCTATTTTTATATTTCCCAGAACTACCGTCTGCACAGTGTTCCATAAGAATACCGAACGGAAGGAAAATATGACAAGCATGTTCGTTTTCCATGCGAAAAGAAACGCTCTGCGTGCAACGACGCGAGTGTTTTATGTGTTTTACGAGAACATAATGGAAATTAACTGAAATGTAAACCTCATGCGATCCCGCAGCAGCAGCGCCCGTGTAACACTGCTTTATGAACGCGAACGGGTATTTCGATTACGAATTCGAGCCGCGGACGCGTTTGGTTTTCGCGAACCGCTTTACGATTATAATAAAATGTCGAATGCAATGCAGTGCCTGCAGCAAAACACCATATCCGAACATTGAATTTTCAAACGAAATCCGTTGCTCATCCACTTTGGCAATATTCTAATATTTTGCACGTCGACAACATACACAACCTCATTGCCGGGCAGCCCTTACAGTCCTGTACGGGCTTCCCGAGGAAACATGTGAACATGTTTACTATCTCTGGGATTTTGAAGCAATGTTAATTTTTCCCTCTGCTGTTACAACACGTAGGTCCACGTGCGGGAAATATGTTTCGGGCTTTACCGATTGTTCTAATCGAATTTTAATTTTACGTTACCGTGTTTTATTTCGACAAATTTAATTTAAAAATGTGTTTTTCGATTATTATAGTGCATTTCAGGATATTTAATGCGATTTGCTGTAAATTTCTAAAAGATTATAAAACTCTTTAATAATAATGAACCGTTTGGAATGACGACAGACGAATGACTTCGAATCGACCTAGGTGCGTCGAACTCACCGGACAACATCGAAACATGGCCGACAACAAGTGCCGCGGCTTAATGCACAGCGACCACCTAACTATGTTCGCGGTGCATTACGGTTCGAGTGTCATTCGCGTCCGCGATTAAATACTGTAACAAGACGCAGGTGTCGTTTTTTGTTCATCACATTCCCATCACCAGTCAGCCGGTCACGAAGTACGAACATTAGTGATGGAAAAATTCCAGATTTGTCGAAGTTCGAAAATCAGATTTTGAAAGATTGAATTAATGACGCGAATTCGTCAACGGCGTTTAGAATTGAATAAAGTTCATTTACGTATGACTTACAATAAAGTTTTGATAACTATCTATATTTTGTTATAAATTGATTTTTTTATTGAAAATTCACTATGTTAAACCCGAAATTCGAATATGGAAATTAGTAAATCCGAGAATCCTGATTCCCATCACTTACGAACATTGCAAACGCAGCAGTTGCGGTGTTGATGGCGATCGATTCCGGTCACGGAAATATCGTCGTGTGCAGTGCTACGATTTGTGAGGCTCTGTCCAATTTATAAAAGCGATGCCTGTCTCCAAAAAGATGAACAACGAAAAAGTCGTAACTGTACTATTTTAATAATCGTTATTCATATAATATTATTTTCGGCGTAATAAGTGTACATCAGTAATTGTTGAAGTGGTGGCAGTAGAATTTGCGCGTAACTCGGACTTGACAAATATCTGTGTGTATGGCTGGCCGTACACATAAAAAAGACTCGATCGGAAGAAATGACGTACTGGTATAAGTTAAATAAAAATATTTATTACTATATTGTGTTATAGTATGACTCCTATTAATGAAAATTCGCACTATGTCCTTTACGGTCACATAAAGCACAAAGCTACGCCCCTTGGACCGGTTCTGGTCGTGTGCCTAGGTATTACGGTGACTAGACACGTAACTGCAAGTTTGTTAACCACGCAGATACAATATTTTTGTATAAGCATGCTTGAGCATCTGTATGATTATTTTGTGCAAAAGTTATGGTTGTACAAGTGGAATGAGGATCCGATTTTAATCTGCAAGCAAATCTGAACGTGTGTGTACGCGTGTTTGACAGGCAACGCGCAATCAGTAAACAATAAACTGATAGCAAACATGAGGTGTTGCAGTTTGTGTCATTATTGTATTTTTTATTTTAATTAAAGTTGCGATAAGGGACAAAAGGTGAGTTTCTTTATCCATTCGCTGGTAATTGTACCAATCACGTGGATATATTTATAATTCGTTTGAAAAGTTTATATGAGAAAAAGTTTTTCTCTTTATTAAGCAGTATTTACGCCACATATCACACTTTTTCTTCAATTTTTTTTTTTTTTTTTTTTTAAATTATAGCAGAAACAGCTAAAGCGAGCGCGTCAACATGTTTGAAACACAAACTGACATGGCTTTTCAAGCGTGATTGGGCTGTGTTGTGACAAAGGAGAACTATGTATACATAGCATAAGCATATATGCTTGTACATCTGTACCTTGCAAACACCTTTTAAAAAAGGGTTATGCGTGGTGGTGCACCATTAGCGAATGAAGTGTATGCATTTTCGGCGTAAACGCGCGTTTGGGTGCATCTCAAGCAATAGATAATACTCGGGTGATCGACTTGTTTAATCAATGACCACTGAAGTTTGAATTGTTGATTTTTACAGAAAAACAATGTACGCGAAAAATAACAGGAAAGAAAACAAACCAAAAAGGTCACTGATGTGCGGAGTGGAAAGAAGAAGGATGATATCCGATATCTATTTATTCATAATAACGTAGTCATGTCACTGCTGTCCCAATCGTATCAGCTTATAACGCGTAAAACAGAATTTTCGTGTTCCATATACGTCGAAGCAAATAATAACTGATTAATTATGATTACGGCAAATCGAGAAATTTGATTTATGTGACATCGTTGTGTTCATAATATTAATATTACCTGTAAATAACAACTATACCACGTTACATATAACGCGTAGATACATTTATTTTTGTCATTTGTTATTGTGGTTTTTTTTTAGTGTTGTTCAAATCATATTGATACATTATAACAGTAAAAACGAATAATGACTTATTGAAGAAACAAAATAATTTGTTAAAAAAAAAAACCTTATTCTTTAAGAATTTAAAAGTCAAATTATCGGTAAATTGGAATTTTGCAGTGTGTTATTTGTAATAAAACATTTATCGATGTATTCAATGAATATAAACATGTAAAACGTGTATTGTTAGACAAAAATATGTAATTTGAAAAAAAAGATACAGAACAAAAATACAATCAAAATCGTATTTCTGTTATAAAAATACTCGTGGAAATTATGGGCCAAGTGTTTCCGAGAGGAGCGCATATACTCTTATTGTTTGACCTCATGATTATCGAACATGTTGGCAGTATGTTAAATTAGAAGAAAAAACGACTTTCATCGGTAAAGCAAATCAATGTCAGTCACGTAATCTCGCTGAAAAGACGCACATGTGTCTTTTTTCGAATATTCATCATAATAATAATTATTATTGGTTGAACTACAATTCGTTCTAATTCTAACAGTATACATAGGTAACGTTGTGACGAAGCTTATTTGAACGGCGTTCAATAAAGCTTGCATATAATGTATAACAGTACATGTTATAGTCTCCTATTAATTTACGAATACTATTTTATTAAATAATTGGTGCTCGTTATTTTATTAATATTGATTGATTATTTTGAATAATGGAACTGTACGAATTAATGTAGATAATGTTTTTTTAAGGTACACCTATGCACCTAATACCTATTTTGATTTTGTGTTTTATATTTTAGTGAACATTAAATAAGCAAAGTACACTGTATAATCATCAAGTGCGATTCGTCATTGATAGTAGAATTAAAATATTGGAGTGCTGCTGTTACAAGTATACATTTTTATTCTTAATTTATCATATTATTATGTATGTAATATGTGCGGTATAGTTATTATTTTAGGTTTATAATAATTGAAACGATGAATTCGTTAAATGTTTTAATGTATTGATTACATTTAAATGCGATAAGAACATTGTAATTATGTTAATTATTACTACTACTATGTATATAATGTATACATTTATATTTTTTAATTTGTAATTTAAAAAATCAATTTTAGTCAATACAATAATATCTGTAAATATCGGTTTCTTGTTATTTTTACATAACGAAATGTCAAATGTGGTAATCTAATCTATTGACTACAAAATGAAATTTATTGAATAAGAACGTAATAATTATTAAGTATAAGTCAATATGTATAATATGTATATGGTATACTATCTAAATTCTCGGGAGCTTTTTTTTTCTTTTTTTTTTTAATATAAAAATCACCAGAATTTACAAGAATGATAATTATTGAATGACACCACTTTATTATTTCATTACAACAAAATATTGCTTCTTTGTTCGTGCCTGTACACATATTATATTGATAAAATTCTTAATAATTTAATCGAATTGTAAAATTTCAAATTTATTATCTATATATAATGCTGTATAAAAATAAAATTGCAATTATTACTTTATTATTGTAAATTTGAAACATTGGTTTTACACGTGAAATCGAATTAATTATTAGATTTTATTTAAACGTATTATATTATGTTTAGAAGTTAACCGTTTTTGAAGTACTGCAGATGATGAGCGTTATAATATCGCATCCACTTATGATAAAACAAGTCGTGTAAGTTTATTAAAGCAAGTGTCTGTATAAATTCTGAATTTAGAGACGTTTAATTGTTTATTCCTATATCATTATAATATATATTTTGTAAAATATTTTATCTTTAATTTTTTATTTCATATTTGCGGTTACACACACACACTTACAATTGTTTTCGTGTTATGTCTGCGAGTAAATGGCATATTTCGTATAATCGGTTTTTATACTTTGTTGAAAATCTGTAGACATTTTTTTTATCGATTTTAAATGTGTTTTCTAAATTGGATTTTCGCCTTTTTCATTTAAAGATTATAGTTTATTGCTATGAACCAGACGTTATAAACGTCGTCTAAGGAAATGAGTTTCGATAACATTACGAGTTTGAAAATATTTATTTTACACTTAAAATGTTCAAATATGTACGCCGTTATACTTTATAGGAGATGGTTATTACATCACACTATGCTCAATAGTGCCAATTTTTAAACACATCGAAGCCAAATCAACATTGTTGCCGAACTATTGGTGTTTTGTGAGTAATATGTGGGGGGGGGACAGATATACACACGCACGTTTAAGTACAAGATATGAGGGCACTATTTTTCATTGTTTTACGATTGTTCCCCCACCACCCGTATTTGCTATTACAAATTATCTCCGTACGCGAAAATACATGGGTTCAAATTTCGCCGCAGCGTGTACGGAGTCTGAAGTAATGGTAACGAGTAGCGTGAAGTAATTGATTTTTATGGTTTTAGATGTATACATGTATGTATGCACCGTTTGGCTTGACGAGTATTGGACATGTGTACTGCGTTAAATGGGCATTACATAGTTCAATCGTTGCAATATTTTTTTCACCAAAACCCATGCTGAAAAACCATTATTTCGATTGTATATAATTATAATTTTTCGTTGGTGAAAAAAAAAATTCCAGTTATATTATTTGCCAGCAATAATAATAATATGTTTGAAAACTTCGAGACTAGACGTTGTGGGTAAAACGTACAAAAAAAAGTAAAAATAAAAAATAATAAACATAAGAATTTCCGCCCATTGGATACAGCGTCAAAACAGTAACAAGTTTTTTTTTTAATATTTCTCGTGTGGAGGCAAAAATTTTGTCGGTTTACCGACATCTGAGACCCGAACTGTCTACAAAGAAAAAACTATTCACACACACATACACACACTCACAGTGATCGAACTACGTAAGAAAAATCCGATTGAAACAAAAGACTAGAAATATTTTTTTGAGAATCAAATAAAAAAATAAATAAAAAATAATCCAAAACTGGTCTGATATTTTTTGGGTATTTTTTGTCTGTGTTCAAAACTTTTCGGTGTATTTATTGTCCGAAAAACCGGATTATACTACACGCATGTATGGTATATACTACATACATTACATATATCTGTACAAATACGGTCTCCACGTCAAACATCACGGGATACGCTGGGCACAGTGGAGTATGGGTACACATGTTTTTTTTCCTCAAAAATCAGTTTTTAAGCCTGACAAACCTGTATGCGTCTGCCGAGCCGACTTACCGTGTTACCCGTTTGGTGATTAACGGACGACGGAAATACTGGAAAAATAAAAATAAAAAAACACTTTGAATTAATTCTACTCATAATATAATAATAATCTGATCAGTGATCATTCGATCGACCGAATAATGTAAAGTGGAAACAAATATAATAATAAAGTATTACGTGTGTGTTGTGTGTGTGTGTGTGTGTGTGTGTGTGTGTGTGTGTGTGTGTGTGTGTGTGTGTGCGCGCGTGCGTACGTGAGTATACACAATGTATGTAATGTAATAATAACGTTATGAGAAGACTGACAAAATAGATTATAATGTGCGCGTACACTGTTCGTCAGACATGAACTGTACTCGAGCTGCGCATTACGGTTAAGTCTCCGTCCGAGCCAATAGCGATACCCCGACGACATGGTTTCCGCGAGCCACAGGATCATCGGCGAATTCCAGCGCGCGAGGTTTAAGGAAGATTTATAAACGCGTAACGTAATCGCTTTGAATAATGCATGGGTGAGTATGCTGCCGTGTTCCACCGGATTCCGTTAAAACCAATTCCCGCGGTAGACTTTCAAGGCCTTTGGCGAGAACCGCCAAATATTTTGCTATAGAGAGACACGCTCGCCGCCACTCGTTGCCGCAATCGTTACCACGGTCGGTTCAAAACGATTTGCGGCGCTCAAATAATCGACTCAATCCTTCTTTCTTCGAAGTTCATCTGACGATTTTGAATTCCATCCTGACACCGATTATTCACTACAACTAGTGAACGCCATTAAACGATTATATTTTAATAAAATACTCGCGGTGCGAATTTTATCATAGATAACTCGGCACGCAAGTTCAATTTCCACAGGAAATCTCCGTAACGATACGCTCGATGTACCCGTATGAATCCCGATAAGATTTTTACGTGTTTCTGCCGAGAAATGTCATTAGTTTGTGGACCGAGGCGGCATCGTGTCCGTACATAATTGTAAATAAGTTTAATGGATTTTTATTACAAATATGTCTCGGCATTCGTGTCGTTTTATTCATACCCGTTGAGTCATTATACAGTACCAGTGTTGGGAAATATCTAGATAAATGTATCTAGATAAGTTATCTAGATAAAAATTATTTATATTTTATCTTATCTAGATAAATTTACACTCAGTTATCTTTATCTTTATCTAGATAAAAAATTTGTTATCTATGAGTACCAATCTAGATAATTTATTTAAATAGAATAAAAATAAAATTTGAAAATTTAAAATGTTTTCATATTTTCATTTTTACATTTTTCTGTACATCATATACCTATTACACAGATAATAACTGACAATATGACAATCTTCTTATGAAGTTTATTTAAAAAAAAATAACTCTTTATATAATATGTTTATTTTCAAAATGTTTGAAATTTATTAAAAAAAAAGACAGAAATGTATTGTTATTTTTCTAATCTAAGATTTTTTTATTATTAAGTTAGAGAATAGTTTGTCATCTTCTTATGAAGTTTATTTCAAAAAAAAAATATTTTATATTTTATGTTTATTAATGTTTGAAATGAGTTTAAAAAATGATATTTATTTTAAAATGTTTTTAATTATGAATTGTTTACCTAATATCTGTAGGTTGTAGTATCCTGAATATTTTCAAAATCAAACATGAAATTATCTCATATTTATCTAGATAAAAATGTACTTATTTTTATCTTTATCTAGATGAAATTTAGTATAACTATCTTTATCTGTATCTAGATAATAATTAGTAGAGTCATCTTTGTCTTTATCTAGATAAATTGTTAGTTATCTATTCCCAAAACTGTACAGTAGGTACACATTAAAAGTAGCAGTTCGAGTTTCCTTAGCGTAAACATCATAAAATCATCCCCATTTATCTACCGAATTTATTTTACCGTATCACTAACGGTATTATCACATATTGCAGTAGTTATCGCTACTGCTGTAGATAGTACACTATAAATAAAAGCGCTGTACATATGTTGTAATCAAACATATTGCGTATACTTCAGTAAACCACTCATGGTGAATAGAATTCACTGTATACCCATTAGTTTTTCGGACCAAAAGCGTTGGCCTCTGGTTAGTGGCATGGCGAACTCAAAAATTTTCAGAGGCAAGTTTATTAGAATATCCAGTAAATGGCTACTGAATACTGACATTTGTTTATGTCAATATTAAAATATCTTTTTGTATATTATTCACCTAAATTCTTAATTACGAATGTAAATGATTACCTACTCACCCAGTGGTACCCACCAACCCCCAAAAAACTGAAAGGCGGCCGTCTCTCGATTACTCCATCGCCACACCACTGCCTCTGGTAGTCTTGTAACAGGTCATTCCTGCACCTTAATATCGCAGATCACATCAAGTGTTTGAAGTTTAACTTAATCTATGTAATAAGACTTTATATTATTTATTACCGTACTATACAATACGTATAGATATATATATATAAATATAAATATGTACTGTATGTGTTTGGTTTTTGAACCCCGGCCAAGTGACTTATATTGTGCATCTCGTGTACCCTTCATCGCGCTAAGCCGATGTAATGTGTAGGTGACGACGATTGATTAAAGAAACGCACGTGGGAACGTGTGTGTGTTTTTCCAAACGATATTACGTAATTAAAAGTACGCGCGCAATGTCATTATATACGTACAACAATATATTATCTTATTATTGTTATACGTACAGTGATTCAACGGAAACAAACGTTTAAAATATTATAATTATAGTGCTTTAAAAAGAAATAATAAAAATATTTACTCTAGCATCGAGTTCAAATGCCAGTGACACTAATGCCTATAAATTTATATATAGTTAACGGATTATTGTTGCTTTTCAAACGCGATTGCGTCGACAGATTCCAGTTAATTTTTTTTCAGATAAAACACAAGTATTGTTGAAACGTTGCGCTGCGTTAATAGGTTTTTTTTTTTTTTTTACTAGAAATAACGATGAAATAAAAGTCGAATCCCAAAATGATGTATACAAGTGAGAAAGAGAAAGATATAGAGAAATTTTGTTACAACGATGATATGTTTACGAAGAAAACGTAAACGCCGACAGCCATCGATCGACTGTTTAATAATATTAAAATTTAATAATATAATACACTCCATTCAATCGTAGTATGCGCGTTTTGAGTTTACGGTAATTTGGTTGTTGAAATCACTTTTTTTTTCCCAGTTAGAATTAAACACTTGATATCGTTATATGTATGGGCTTTCTAAGAATATTATAATTTTCGTTAAAATATTATTATTACAATTATTATTATTATTATTATATTTTTTTTTTACTTTAAACCCGTTTTAATAGGTTTTTTATTTTTGAAAGATAATAATATTCGAAGAGTTTATAATTTTTGTACAACGTTCTTCCATAAATAAAGGGTTTATTAGGGTTTAGTACAAATACATAAATAAAAAATAAATATTTAAAATATGAATTTGATGATAAAGTAGGTAGGTTGTATATTATTATGTTGTTTAGATTTTTGTTGAAAATCAACTATTTTAATACGTAGCCGAGTATTAATCAATTATAACGTAGACAAGTTGTTCCATCACCAGTAATTCAGAACATAAAAATATTTTGTAATAAAATTGGTCTCAAAATCGAACGTCGTAAATGTCGGAATCTCGTATCTCGACAATATTTTTACTGTCAATTTTTAACTCTAATCGTTCGGTCAGGGGTCGAGGTGATTGATGTCGAACAATTATACGGTAAAAATATCTTAGATTACAATAATAATATAATATAATCTAATTGTTTGACACTGATTTTTTTTTTTTCTACACTTTTAAGATAATTTTAATTCGTGTCACCACAACTATTAAAAATTTATAGAAATCCAAAATATTTATTATCATATAATTGTTATTTTTTCTTTCTTTCTACAAAGCCATATTATAAAGTCGCGCGCGTAATAGGTCATGCGTGGGTCGTCTAGTAGTAATGGTAACTAACGAATCTGAATGGAAAACGAAAGACATCTATGCAGCTATCAAGATGAATAATTAAGCTGTATAAAATACTCTTAAACGAAATTGTTGTTCGAGTTATCTCTGCTGTGTACGCTGACAATTATACCATAGTTGTACGTTTCTAGTATTTCTTTATCGCGTTGGTCATTGAAATAAACAGATTTGTGCTCGAAGCGAATCATGATAATCGGAAAAACTGGACACAACCGCTATCGTATAAATAATGCACGTTGAGTGCGAATTTTGAATTTGAAATTCATCCATGTACAATAATACTTAAATATTCGTAAACATTTAAGCATTGATTAATAATGTAAAATTATTGTTATGATCCGGAAGCCGAGCTAGTTGCAGAGACAAGAGTTCTAACAATATTTGTTTAATATACGTGTGTTAAAATAATCAATTTGATTTCGTGATTTTAAACTTATCGTATAACGATTAAAATGATATTATGTATTATTGCTTTTACAGTAATTGAATGTTACAAATTCATAACCGGAGTACAAGTTATTTATTTATTTTTTTTAACAAACCAACATCAATGTTTAATTTTTCGTTTATAGTTGTATTATTATTATAAACATGTTCGTTTTGGAAAAATATACGAATCTCTCGCGACATCACTCTTTTCCCGTCATGCAGAATAACACGGTTATATATTTTTGTTCTCATGGCATTCGAACATTAATGACTTCTCGTATTATATCATATTATGTATTTGTGTAAAAACAATAATTGGTATGTATGTGTATACCTAATAATTATTTGTCGTGTATAATGTCATATAATCGTACGATGGGGTTATTGTACATGATAGTAGCTCGACCGTAATGGACCTTGCTCGTATTATAATATTATGCGCACACATATTAAACGGTCGTGATTATATATTATTAAGAGTTTTATTTTTTGCACTTAATCGACTCATGGTGTTACACTTATCGATTCTTCCATTTGGCATAATATTTATGTGTTTATAATTACTTTTAAAAACTATGCAAAGTGCAAAGTTTACGCGTAAATTATAATATTTTAATGGACGTGTACATAGATCGCGCACTGTAAGTTGTGTATCTGCAGTCATAGACGTGTAATAAAATCGAACATTTTACGAAATGCCTAAACAAATAGTGAAAAATTGAACATTTTTAGAACATTTAGTTTTTATATTTTCAAATAGTTTGAAGTTTATTATTTGTTTGCAGTTATTCTGATTTTAATATAAAAAATTCTCGTATGTACAATGATTTGTGTTACCTTTGAAGATCAAAGCTACGCACGTTTTGTTGTACGAGTCTCTTATCTTTATTAAACACCGGACAAATGAAAATATAATTAACAAGTTTAAGATTTTATTTTTAACTCGTTATGTTAATTTAATCTAAGAAAAAAATAATTTAAGTGAAAAATTAACCAAGATATTTTATTAACTTTGTTGAATTAAAAATTAATGGATAAAAAAATTAACAAATTTCAAATAAACTTAATTAAAAAAAATAATTATACTTTCTCATCGGTAGTAGAAATAGTATTTCTACATATTATATACATTGTTTAAACTCAAAATTATGCCTATATTTGAAAGACAGAGCATTAAGTATCTGATCTACTCTTCCATCATTCATCAAAGGGGTAACTAGAGTTAAAACAATTTGTACTTTTTTAACCATTAGGAAGTTAAGTACAAATGTTAAACTGGAGTATTTTTATAAACACAATATATTCTACAATTCATATAATAATTCAATATATGGTATAAATATTTCATGTATACACACACACTCACATATATATATATATCCATGGTTAATATATTTATTTAAACCCACTACATTTTTTATGAACAATATTCATTAAATAGTGACAGAGCAATAGTTATTTTCTTAGTTGTGGTTACGATTTATTATATAAAATATGTTAAATTAGATACTTAGGTACGTAACCTAAATTCCAAAATCGTGGTTACGAATAGTTACGAATCGGTTACTAAAGTATGGAACCAATTTAAAAAAAAATAGTTTAGGTTGTGGTGCTAGCGTAACGTACCTTAGATACTTATAGTTTTTATTTTAAGGCTACATTAAAAAATAATATTTTTTAAATATGCCCATTCATTTATAGATTATATAATTATATAATTCATATAATTAACTTATAAGTGTATAGCTATGTCTCATCCTAAATTAACTTATTTGTTCATATTTCGTTTCTGATAATTTACAATGAAGGTTTATAGAATCAAAACAAAATTATATGGATACTTGGTATATATAAAAATTAAAGTTAATTTTTTTACTTATGTATAAAATTAACTCGAAGTTAACTCGTATAAAATTTAAAAATTAAAAGTTTGTTCCAAAATAAAGTAACGAATATTAACTTAACGTTTTCAACTTAATTTTAATGTTTAATTCGTTAATTCCCAGCCTTCCTAATTATTAATTTATGTGCAATGGCTATAAACAAATCAATAATATAATTAATATGAATATTTTTTTCTAATGTTATAAAAATGAAAAACATTCCTTTTTCTTAAAATAACTTACTGTAATACGTAATAGAAATTTAGTTTAACGGCTAGATTAAATTGTCCAAAAATATAATTCTTTGACTACATTGATTTATAGTATAACTTAAGTATTTGTATTCATCGAAACAGTATAAAGAAAATTTAGTTTTTCGTTCCTAATTACTAAATCTAACCTAACCTGAAGTTATCATAAAGCTATCAGAAAATCATGTAAACATTGAGCCACGAAAATATATGCTCAAACCATTATATATGCTCTAAATAGTTATGTTCTCCCTAGTCGTTTTACATATGTTATAATTATGAATAAGGGCATGTAAATGCTCCAAGTGCTAATATTTTAACGATTTGATAGAAACGTCTTTTGATGACATTATATAAAGTTTAGTATTTGTGAGATTTGTGAAACAAATTAGTTGTAAAGTTAGTCGATATTTATAACGTGTCAAATAAGTTTGTGATACCCAAATGTAATATGATGATAGGGATGAGGGAAAGGAAAACTTGTAAAATGTTGACACTGTATTCAATCTAACTTTATCTTTAACATTGTCGCGAGAAAGTTTAAGTAAATTATCAAGTTTTATTGGTATAATGGCCGATGACGAATACTTTTTAATTTGAAGATTAAAGAATTTGTGAATTTTTTTGAGAATTTGGAATTAATTTCTATCGAATTAAGACGTAAAAATGAAGAACTCCAATTTTCCCTTTTTTACCTGCAAATCCATTCGAAATCTTATACCAATATTGTTTAACACTGTACTATTTATTAATAAAAAAGAAAAAAATCTACTTTTTTAATATTTACGCTGAGTGCATGCCATGTTAATGTTAATTTTCAAAGTTAATCGTTCCGAATGATACGATTAATTGCACCCCTAATTTTACTTAAACTGCGCTATTACTGTCGACCATTCTTCTTAACAATTTTTAGTTGTGGCGTTAGACTAATCGCGATGCATATAAAATAGTCTCAGTTTACGAATTGATTATTAACACGTGCAAACCGCATTCTTCGAATGATGTTATATTATAGAATTGCACGAAAATCTGTCGTAAAGCGCATTTTATAAATTTAAACCCTGCATTAACACGTGTTCAGAGGAATTCGATTTTATTCATCCCGAAAGTACTGTTGCACTGTAGCTATTAACATCACTATCGTGGCGTAAAAATGTTTCGCATATATTTATACGTATTTTATATATCGCACTCCCGCTTAAAAAGTGACACAACTGAAAAAAATTTATTTTCCATCTTATCATAGCGTTTTCTTAGTAAATATCATATTTGTATTGTACAAAAACGTCATAAGTTTATTCCTATTTTTCCCCAACAGATGGCCAAATAAATTGACCAACTTATGAAGTTACAAAACGATTTACAAAATTTTGTACTTTTTCAATTAACTTTATTGAAGAATCACATTTTTTCAGCTGTGTCACATTTAAGCGGGAATGCGATACTATATTATATGCGATTCAATACCAAATGAACATGTTTCTGACTGTAATAATTGCTACAGCATTAGGATATATCCCTCATGATCTCGACGCTCCGCTGCACCGCGGTTAGCCCATAGTGATATGCGTCCTCGCGTACCCATATACACACACACGCACACACACATGCACAGACACACATACACATACACGTCGTGTATAGATGCACTTAAAAAAGGTCACGTCTGCCAGTTCTACGTGGTGCTATAAACAAACGTACAACATTGATGTCACAGCTTATATAACATACCCGAATGGTTTTTTTTTTTTTTTATTCGAGTCATGCTCTTAAATACGATTCGATTTCTAAGCCCGATGTACATTATTTTTGTTTTCCAATATTTCATTGAAGTTTTATAAACAGTGCACATATGCTGTGGCGTTATCTACCGTAGGTAAATGATAATGGGCTCGTATTGTTTGATAGTTCTTGTGCGTTTTTGATCTGATAATAATGCATAGATATAGAACATTTGACATAGTACCGCGGTAATAGTTGAACATCTCAAACGAGTTGATTTCATATTCTATACTATACTATGTATAGTAATACATATGATCATAGCCATTTATGCAGATTTCTTTATCTTTATGTGTATGGTCAATAACATTAATGAAGAGACGATTAAACCAAATGGATGCGATTTTCTGTATAATAGTGAAAAACATGGGCACACACTTAGTAGCAGAATTTGTCGTTATTTATATATTTATTTTAATGTTGTGCGTTTGACTGTGTAACCCGTTTATGCCTAGTTGGGCGAGCCCTTAACACCGACAATATGGCATAACAAGAGTGTATATTGTAGTGATAACAATAATAATAATAACTGCAACGATGCGGGAAGAGAACGTAATGAATATTTTTATTGTCTTTCGTAACCGATGATTATTATTCTTCAAAAATTGTGTTTGAACGCTCGTTATATATATATATATATATATAACAGGATGACGTCGAGAAGAAAATGTATTCACATTGCAGTACAGTCGCTTGACGGTACAGTGCTATTGACAATCTTTGTCCAAAGGCGGACGAGGAACGTCGGATTCAAAAATAATAGTAATAATAATAATAATAATAATAATAACCTCGATCAACCCCTTCGTGTCGAAATATTTCGCTGCAGCAGTAGCAGCAGCTGATTTTCACGAAATATAAGTGTCGGTAGGTCTCTAGCGCGTTGAACGAACACGATGACTTCGCGTACGATCAGGCATTGTGCGTACGCGTTAAACGTTGAGTCGGGAGACGTACCCCACTATTATATTGTACGAGTATACACCGATTTGACGTGGACAGGTTAGACGTGTAAAGGTCCTGTACTGAGATTTTTCGATGAGAATCGATAGCGGTTTTCGGGCGGCTCGATAGCACGGCGACACATATCTACGGTACAACGTTGCGTCACCCTTTCCCCCTTACGTCTCTTTACGATATCGCTGTACGTGCATACGTTGTAGGTCGTACGGGCGTAAACGCACGAACATTTATATCTCGTGCGACTGCGGCACAGGTATATTACGCGGAGTACCCGCTATACATTATAACCGTAGTGTACGATATTATTTCGAACAGTCACGGCTTTAAATTAATCTCAGACCGCACGTCAGTCAATCATTTAAACTTTTTTTTCCGTTTTTTTTTTTTTAATTCCCGACCAGATGTAGGTGGATCTTTTTCTTTCTTCTTCAAATTTTCGTTGTGTTAGAGAGGGAGAAAAACCGAACAAGAACTCGTATTCATATGTAATATATTATACGTCCTCGTCCGCGTGTGGATATATATACGTTTATAAATGTGTAATGGACGTTTTACTCGGACATATCGTATTATAATATAATATGCATATAAGTGTGCAACAGTGGTACACGTTGACTTATCGAATGTGTCGAACGTTACGCGCAGTCGGAACGTCATGACGTGTGCCAGGTCGAATATTACAACGCGGCGTGTGTGCCCACGTGGGGTGCGCGCATCACAACGTGTATTATGCACCGACATTTTAAAAATGTTGTTTATTTTTTATTATAATATGTCCAGATCCCGTCGTCCGACTCTGTGTGTAGTGGAGACAATACCACCAGCGAACATGACAATACTGCAGCAGCAGCAGACGACAACGGACCGAGGTTACGTGTTGGAACTGGAGTGCGACAAAACAAGAGAGTCTGTTGTGTACGTGTATCATCACTGTGCAACATCATCGTGACCGACAACGTTACTATTATCGCGATTCTTGCCTTATAATATGGACCTGATAACGATCCCGCGGATCCGCTCACGTTATCAATCAACATGTGCGGTACGATTTCATTACATGTGCGACGGAACCGAATGACGTGTATACCACGTGTAAGATTTCTCGAAAACAGTGGTTACCCGTCATAACCAGAGGTGAAACTAGGTATTTTTACGCCTGGAGAGGAAATGTAAAATTACTGTTCACCATAGATCAAGAATCAAATATCCTTCCTAACAATATTTTCCTAATAATTACCATATAATCATAGTTAATATGTCTTAAACATATTATCAGTAACAAATTTAAAATTATTAAATTTTTAGTCAATTATAGACTAAACCATACACAATTACATTCTAAACAATTTTACGTCCGGGGACGAATCTTTTTATTCCCTTCTAGCCTAGTTCTATTCTAGTTCGTAATCAATCCCGTGTCTACGCGTTTCTCGCACGTTTTTCCCCGGCGTCTGGAACAAAACCCATAAACAATCAATAATAATATATAAATTAATTCACTCCTATCCTACATATGTGCACAGAACCCTGTTCTTCCGCTCCCAAACCTCATTCGTTAACATTAAATTAATTCTCTATTCTTATCGGTAATTTTCATAACACTTTATGCACATATTGTACCGTTTTATGTGCAATTAATATAATCCAATAGTACGGGATATTGAGTGTCTGACAGGGCCGTATTTAGGGGGGGGGGGCAATGGGGACATTTGCCACGGGTGGCCAAATATTGATCTATTAAGGGGGGCGGCCGGTCACCGCTGTTGCCCGGTGTAATATACTAATATTGTAATATAATACACAATATATAAACAGAAATCACAAAAGAATCGGACTATAAAGATATTATTGAAGATTTTGCCAAAAATGTATTAAGAGAACTCAAAAATGTGGATATATTTTTTAGTGGGATGGGAGGGAGGGTGTAAAAATATGGTTGACCCAGGCCGCAAAAGTTGTAAATACGGCCCTGGTGTCTGTGTATAGTTTTCTTCGCATACATTTACACTACGTGCTAAGTACGGATGGGTTGAGAAGATGATATACGCTGGTTACATTCAAATTCGCTCTATGCGATTGTGTAATACATTTTTTTTTAAAAAAACCAATACAAAATATTAATTTGGTTCGATGTTATTTCGTAGTACACAATCTATACGATGGTAATAATAATGCTCGTCCGACGACGACGACACTAAATAGCACAGCACTAAATATTGGCTTTGGAAAAAGTTGAAAAATGAAAATGGCTGGGGGTAGGGACATGTACGTGACGACCGCGACGTAGTAAATCAAATTCCGTCGCAGTATTGGGTCCCGCGAGACGTCGATACTCCAATGTCCGCAGTAAACAAATAGACGAGGCTTCTAACCTAATATAATTGTATGTTGTACAACTCAATACGCACCTTTATAGCGGTACAGCGGATCAATATACGTTTCGTGTGCAGTGCATTGCATTTTTTTTTTTTTTATGGACTCGACACACGTCTCGTTTGCTCATCCGTGACGAATCCCAGAATAATAAGTTGTACACTTTACATTTTGCGGCTGTACTTAAAATAAAAACGCAGGTCAGCGAACGTAACATTTTTTATATTAGTGTGAATGTATTTATCGAATGAAGCTGTACTCGGGGATACAGCGGGATGTTTGTCAAAGGATTTGAATAAACAAACAAATTGTAAAATTTTTTCCATAACCTTAGTACTGAATAGTAAAAGTCATAATTATCCGTACGCGTTTGCTCGTATAATAATGGGTTAGATTAATTGATTAACTAGGATTGTGAACGATGGCGCCGAGATAGAGCACTGGATAAATGAATCGTTTAAGAGTGGTGGTTTTTTTTCGTGTCGTTAGTTTTGTTGGACTGAAAAGAGGAAAAAATCCCGCTTGAATATTCGTTGAAAAGTTATTTTTTTGACTAAAAAATCATTTGTATTGTGTGCCCAAATGGATTGAATAAATCGAATTTGAAACATTCAATGCACATTTTCTGATAAAAAATGTTCTCAACCGACATCCACGAGTAAACAATATTAGAATGCCATTTATAGGGTGGAAACGTCAGATTTACAGCGAAAGGCTCGAGGCGATTGCGAAAATCGTCCACCAACCTCTCCAGTTTACAGTTCCGAGAAAAACTCAACATACATAAGATAATGCACATTAAATAATGTAATTTGTAGATCAATACTATAGATGCTCTTTCTCTCTCTCTCCCTCTTTTCTCTCTCTCTCTCTCTCTCTCTATATATATATATATACATGTTGGTTTTTTTCATTTCTAGATCTAAATGACAACGCAAAAAGTTTACGATATTTGAAGTGAGACGATCATTTTGGATATTTATTTACATTTTATCGTTGTTGTAAAAGCCCAAAATGTTTTTTAAATCCAGCTCTAGAATTATCTTTCGTACATATATATATATATATATATATATATATATATATATATATATATATATATATATATATATATATATATACATAATTATTTTGTAAAATATTAGGTCACGTTTTACATGAATGCGGAGAATCCACTTCAGTGCCAATACGGTTATAGATATCTCATCAGTTATCGTCTTGGCATATTATATTATTAAAATACATAATGACTTGTCATTAAATTGTGCGGTTAAAAACAAAAACACGGTAAAAATTTAAGTGGGTTCAATGGTTTATTCTACCATAACAATTACTTCGAGAGGTTGCTGTTTAGAATTTTTTGCACAAAAAAAAAAAAAAAACATAAAAAATAACGAGACGACACGTATCTAAGAGCTCCTTGAAATTAGCAAATATATTTACAATTAATATGCTTTTGTAATTTTCATATTACACAACGTGTATTATGTTTGCATTTATAATAATTACACACAAGGACGGTATTTAATACCTTGATATAATAATTATTGTTTTAGTGTCACCAACGACGAGATAACAATTTGGCCAACTAAAAATAAATACTATGCATTATAGAAAACTGATTTAAGGACACTTTTTTTTTTATTGTATACGAAGGATTTCAGCGGGAGTATAATTTCATTGATTTTGAATTACGCGCATAAAATTATGTTTAAAAATGTCCGACATATTACAATATGTTAACAAACTGAACATTTCAAAATGTAAGTAAAAATATTTCGATCTAGCGAAAAGGATCAAATTCTATATGAGAATATAACAATGTGTAATTTTTGCTACAGACAGATGATTCTATAAAATGGTCTTTGAGAATAATAATATAAAAAAAGAAAAATGTATAAAAATTGTTTATATATATATATATATATATATATATACGAGTATGTATATTTATGTATGTAGAAATAGCAATAAACTGATGATTCGATAATAAAAAAAATCAAAAAAAATATTTTAAAACGTGAAATTATTCCATCATTATTTGAAAATATGTACACACATTGTTGAAGACTTATCGTATCAAATTAATTTCCAGAAAAAAACTAAAACTAAAACAATCATTGATAATTTAAATATTTTTATTCTGACGCATATATTATTATAATTAATATACGTAAAAGGCTTTATACCTAAACGTACTGCGTTATCTAACAGCCGTACACAGAACTATAATATAATAACGCCTTCGTTAACAATACGACAATAGTAAATGTAGTATTATAACAGTACAGTTGAATTGTCGATTTGTTGCGTATATATACATATACGAGTATGTGTGTATAACCAGTTATTATTTATAATAATATACTTATTGGTTAATCAGTATTTTTGAACGTTATAACGCTTAATATTAAACAAATCGAGAACATTTTCTGAGAATGAACATTAACATACAATATAATACTTTTGTTTTCTGTCACTGTTTTGATTCTCGCCATTCGGACTATACGTGTTCGTGAATCATTCCGAAATATGTGGACGATTGAGTGGAAATGAAAAAAAATCCAGAACGTGCTACACATAATATTACTATTATCGGAATACAATAATGTATATGTATACGCAGTTTCGAGGAACCACTTGATCCCGTAATAAAATATAAATAATAATCAATATTATATTACAAATTACAAATTTTAATGCTCGTACGACTACACGTGTTCCGTGTAATTTCGTTATCGTGTCTGTTATAAATTGTATAACATAATGATTTTTATTTTTTTTTTTGATTTTTCTAGTACATTTTTATAATCAAACATCGTCGTAAGTGTAGCGCATCACGTCTATGTAATTATAATAAAAATAATAATTAATAATGATAATAATAACGATAATGGTGATAGTGATAATAATAATAATAATAATAATAATTTTAAATTAATATTAATAATGATAGTAATGATAATGTGTCTAATGTCTAGAAGTAGTATAAGTTCGAAGAGACGGCGTACAATACGGTGTTTTGATATCGAAATTTGCAAGACCCACGTGGTGTGCAATTTAATATGACGATTGTGCGCACGTTGTATGTGCTTCACAAGTATATACACCGTGTGTGCAATGCACGCGGGTGTATCGTGCCGTTGCCGCAGCTATCTGTCGAAATCGTCCATCGGTCGTATATCACAGAGTTCATGTACAAGTAAACCCTTTCGATCAGGGGTTTGCGCGACACTCGTCCGCAGTTCTCCCTCTAAACCGGAAATAATAATCATTTACAAGTTATTCGGGTTCAAACGGGTCACCGACTATTTGAATTTCTTAAACTCGGTTATATTTCCGTGCATAAAATATTTACATTTTGTTGCTGCCTATCTTTGCGGCTTTTATTGGTATGGAATAAAACGCTGCACCGGATTTTGATGGTCCGTCACCAAACAGGTCATCGCCAAAATGTTTTATCTCTGAGTCCTACTTGAATAACGTGTGATCAGCATATTATGACGATAGTCTCGGTTTCGTCACTGTGGTTTGTGTTCAGGCCAAATCGCGCTCCTGTCAACGATCCACGCATGAACTTTTTGCCGTAGCAAAAGCTTTCAATCAACTAGCTTGGAAGTCAAGATCGGGTCGGAACATATTTTAAAATAGAAAACCGTAATGTAAAATACTGTATTAATCGCAAATATTTGTTTTCGTTATTTTTGTCGGCCGGTATACAAACAACCATGATAAGTTTGGTCGCAAAATAGTTGTTACAACTCCCTTTTATGACACATAAATATAATTTTCTTACATAAAGATTATATAAAAAAATTGTGTTACAGACCGAGATGGAAAATAGGTACGACCGTTTTATATATATTGGAATACATTTGATATATTTTTTTTAACTTTTATGTACAACATTTTATTGATAAGATGACAATATTTGTTTATTTTTTTTTCAGCAAATGAAAACCGATGACGGATGCGGTCATACCTTTCTTACGTCCCTTCAACAGGCGAAACGAGCAAAACTAATAATAACTAATACGAAGTGCACTTAAATAAAAAAAATTGAATAATTAAAATAAGTATAATACCTACATAATATCTTAAACTATCATACCGTTATAATAATTATATTATACGAATAATTTATTAGTAAACGTAAACGTTTCTTAATCTATGTTCCGTGGAACCTCAGGGTTCTGTAAAACTAAAGTGATTTTTTTTTAAATTTTCAAGAAAATTACCTTAAAAATTTAATTAAAAATTAATAACGGCCCCAGGGGAAAAATAAATGTTTGTATATTAAACTACTATATGTATGGTATATATATATATATATATATATATTAGGGTGGTCCTAAAATTTCAACTGTAAAAATTTGATGCTAGGACCCTCCCATTTTGTTTTATTACATATAAAAATAATTTATGTTAAATTTGGTGATGATAACTCACCCCCTTCCCGTGCCTCAAGAGGGTTCAAAATGGTTAAATGGGGTAGTTTTACGGTTTTTTGTATTTTACTCTAAAACAGTTACAGTTATGAAAAATTTACAAAAGAGCTTTATTAAAGAACATAATGTTTTCTATAAATAACCATATAACAAAATTTTACCAAAATCTATTGTTTTCTCTGAAAATAAAGAAAAACTAAATAATTTAATTTATAAGTAAAAACATTGGAGGTACGATTTTTAAAAATATATTATGAACGGTTGAAGATATGAAAAAAATGTTTGATATACTAATTTAATAAAATTGAATTTTCTACAAATAATGTTGTGAGTAAAAATATTATCGAATCAACGTTCATGTTAATTAAATGAACATTATATAAATTATAATTAATAAAATTAATATTCAAATTTTTTTTTTAAAACTTCACGACTGCAGCCGGAAAATGTTTTGCGATATTCTTGAGTAACCTGAAAAATATATTTAATTATTAGTCATTTTTGATTAAAGATTCAATTGATTTTTTATATTTTACTTGTAAAATAAATTGTTTCTGTTCTTCATTTTTGGAAAACTTTTGATTATATTCCTCCATCAACTTAACACCCCTTTCTGCTGTATCGTTAACAATTTTTAATGATGATATAATTTCTTTAGCTTGTTTATACTCTTCAATATCTTCCCATGTACTTGGGTCTGCTCGTAAAAATATATCAGAAATTTGAAATCGTGCAAATAGTTTCCAAGATTTATTAGTTAATAAATCAAATGGATGATCTTTATTTAAAAAATGAGTTAAGTCATCAAATTTTAAATTTAATTTTTTTTTCGATTCTTCATTTTCTTCCTCAATGTCATAATTATATTTTTCTTTCCCTTCTAAAATGTAGTTTGCCATACGTTTTTTAGTTTCGTTATTAACACGATCGTCAAATATAGAAAACACGGCACATTCCTCGTTCAAATACCATAAATGATTAATAAATTTTCTTATAGCGACTTCTCCTAATTTACCGTTGTAGTTCTTAAGTTTTTTTAAAAACAACAAATCATTCAAGGGTGCTGTAACTGGATTTGGTGCAGTGATCCACTCTTGAATATAACATTTCACTATAAAACAACAAACTTCTTCAAGAGAGTTTTGTTCTCTTGTAGTAATTTTAAATTGATCACTAAATAATAAAATTTTAATACAATAAATGGCTTTCGCCAGCCATCGTGCCAAGTGATAAGCACCTGGTTGTCGAAATTTAATTCCACGAGGAGGTGAACCTCCTAGAAATATTAAAACCAGCTCAAGAAATTCTCTGTAGTCATCTCTCGGGAAATTATCGTTTAATCTTTGTATACAAAATAAAGATATATCATTTGCAACGTCTTTCAAATTTGTATGCGAATTTTGAAAATTAGAATATATTTTAAAATTGTTTAAATCTATATTTTTCCAGTAATTTTTAAACCGTTTAAATAAAGGTATGTCGGGGCCATTCGTAATAGTAATCTTCATATGAGCAAACACAGCTTGCAAAACTATCTCAAATATATGATGACGACATGCGAAAAACATAATATTACGGTTTAATAATTGTTCTAAAAGAACACATGCCCCATTAAGACGACCACTATTACTTGCTGTGGTATCAAACACAAACGCCTGAACTTTATCCACCAAATCCCAATCTAATAATAAATTGTACACCGCTGAAGATATGTTTTCTCCAGTACCTGAAGTTAAAGCAGGAACCCCTAAAAGTTTTTCTACATTCAAAGCCGATACAATTACAGGAAGTCTATCTACATTTTCTTTACTTAATATATCAGGCAATAGTTTAGAATCCCAGTGTACAATTACATAATTTAAATTTTGATCAATAAATGCTGATTTAATAGCTTCAGATGACTGCTTACGAAAATGTTCACGGGCTCGTTTAATAGTTGACCTATTTAATGTAAATTCCAAACAATTTACCTGGAAACTTTCAGCTGCAGCTGTCAATAAATGCACTGCATCCCGATCACTAATTTTGCATTTATCTAGAGCTGCTGATAAGCGAGATGTCATAATATTTTTTTTAGCCCGCATTGGTTTTGAAGAACTAGGTATTGGTATTGAGCAACCAGGAGTTTCATTTAAAACTTCATCTGAAAGTGTATTATCTTGATCTTCAGAACTAGATGAACTATGAAGTCGAATTCTTTCTAAAAAATTATTATTAAAAATTAATTTTAATACTAATAAAAATTAAGAAAATATGTACACAATTTAATTTTCTATATTTAATAACTTACGGGTGAATTTCAAGGTTTCCATTTCTCTTCGTTTTTTTCGTTTATCTTCATTTTCTTTAAGAGTTGCTTTACGTTTTTCAATACCCGCTAATTTCATATCCGTACCAAGCATACAACCAGGACGACCTTTCTCTCGTTGTCTAAATAAAAATTGCTTATCTTCTTCTATCTTAATTAAATTTAAGGCATTGGCATGGGATATATCAAATAAATTGTCTAATTGTTCTTCGAATTTGTTTTCATGCGTTTTTTGTAATTCTGTTGTTCGTGTTTTATTTTTGTCTAATTTTCTCCATTCTTCATATAATTTTTTCAATTTCTTAATGCAATCTGAATTATCATGAGTTGGAATCCGAGCTTTCTTCCAAAAAATTGAACATTCATCAATAACCAAGCGTGAACTATCATGTAAATTTAGTTTTACTAAACGCATATTATAAAATAAAACAGATAAACAGTCCCTCTTGGAAGGCAATTTAGAACCAGTAATTTGATTATTCATGGATCCAATTAAATAAATTTGTTGTCTGGGCATTTTGTAAAATAAATTTTGAAACAGTTACGCATAAATTATAACTTTAAATAATCACTATAAAATTATTAAAATGCGAAACATTCAAGTTAAATACAACAACTAAAATATAAAATATTTTTCAATAAATACTCGTATTATATGTACTGTTCATCTGTATAATTCATAACTTTTATTGTTTATCTTGCCATCCGAGTTTTATCTACTTTCGATAACGATGACGGAAATTTCACATTATTTTTAATATAATAAACATTTGATCGTATCTTCAACCGTTCATAATATATTTTTAAAAATCGTACTTCCAATATTTTTACTTATTAATTAAATTATTTAGTTTTTCTTTATTTTCAGAGAAAAAAATAGATTTTGGTAAAATTTTGTAATATGGTTACCTATAGAGAATTGTATGTTCTTTAATAAAGCTCTTTTGTAAATTTTTCATAACTGTAACTGTTTTAGAGTAAAATACAAAAAACCGTAAAACTACCCCATTTAACGATTTTGAACCCTCTTGAGGCACGGGAAGGGGGTGAGTTATCATCACCAAATTTAACATAAATTATTTTTGTATGATATCAAACAAAATGGGAGGGTCCTGACTTGAGAAAATTAAAGAAAATATTCTGACCTTATAAATAAGGACCACCCTAATATATATATATATATATATTCTATACTTCAATAGTGTGCTTATAGTGCTTATATAGTGCATACAATTAATATTTGAAGGTCGTTGATTAAAATACTAATTGATTATTATATTATTATGTCCTCAAATATCTAAAAGGTCATGTTGACTCTTTACAATTTGCAACCACTATATGTGAAAAATGGGTTTCTTCAACTATTTATCAACAAAAACAAAATACCGCAACAAATTTGATGTTGAATCTAATATAATATTACAACTTTTATCAATAAAACTCAATATTAAGAATATTTGTAAAAAGCAATTTCATTTGTTTCATTAAGAATAAATTTAGAAGTCCCATATATCTATTATTTAAAAGATTTTTTGAATTAAATACAGTAATTTTGTATTACACATTTTAATTATATGAAATTATTATAATTTTTGTTAAAAATAGTCCTTACATAAAATTACATATTAAAAATATTGAAATGAAGTAGGGGTTCTAATTGTCATTCTGTAGTAACTTTTTGTTGAAAATAAAATAAAAAAGGGTAAAAAGTTAAAAAAAATAAAGAGTTCGGCGATTAAAGTAAATATAAAGGGTTCCACGGATAAAAAAGTTTAAGAAATACTGGTATACGATTACACTGTCATGAGTGTATGGTTTAAACATCACATTTTTCGTTAACGTATTTGAGAATCTTGAAGTGAAACACCTACTTTTTGTAATTTAATATTTTAGACCAGCGGCTTTCAACCTGTTGTACGCGTACCATAAATGGTACACGGAGAATTTTTTTTTAAATAAATGGTTTAATTTTTATAATTATTACCATTCAAAATTACTTGGTTTATTTGATATTAGCTGATTTTATAAATTTCTATAGACGTATACGAAATAGGAATAAAATTAATGTAGAAGACAGCTTCAGACTTAAAGTAATCAACATTCTGGAATCTAGACGGTTTCAGGTATGTCAGGGGTCGGTCCGGACACACGTTCAATGTTTCGGACTAAGCTCACGATGAGCGTAACTGTTACGCGACGGTGGAGCGGAAGAGGAACGGGCTCTTTTGGGTCGCGCGCGTCGAAGGGATCTCTTTTTATCCCGGTCCAAGTGAAAAACAAAACCGTTGTCTCATCGTAGGTTTTTGCGGAACAAATAATTGGAATCATCCGGTAAGAGAATGGAATGAACAACGAAAAAAAATATAAAAAATACAATAGCGAACACGACCGCGGCATACGCGTGCATGGATGATGAGGAGAGCAGCACGTTGTCGTCGTGAATAAATGTGCCATGTCGAACGTTGTACATAGTGCAGTTACGGCGCGCGCGCGCGAGCCACGGGGGTGGTCCGATATATATCGTCGTCGACGTGGACGTATGTGCCGATACGAATAAATCATTTCGCGAGATTTTAATTATTGCGTAAGAAGTCATGGCGGCGTTTTGCGTGTGGCCGTGCGTGCGTGTTCATTAGAGATACCGCTTGGGTGCTTGTATTACACACACACACACACACACACACACACATACATATATATATGTATACGTTACAATATGTACATTAAACGTATAGGTAATATGGCTTTTTAGTATATTATTATTTTAATATACGACTATGGTATACTATACCATACTACATATAATATACTATCTGCTATAAGAGTAAACGACGATATGGTATATTATATAGTCACTCTCTCTCTTTCTCCCTTCCTCTCTCTGCCACTCTATATCATACTTAATATTTTTTCTCGTCCACTTCGCCTGTTCGATTTACCGTTTCCGCAAATGCGAATAATCGCAGTTTATTGCGTACGATTTATAATAATACACCGTTGCATTGTACATTATAACGTTAAACAATAATATTTGACGTTCTGATTTTTTTTTTTTGTACGAGTTGGTGTATATCATTATATTATACTTCCATTTTTTTTTTCTTTTTTTTGTTTCCTCGGACAGACGTGCAAAACTGAGTTCGCTATCATTCTTACTATTTCGTTACGTTATCGTTATAATAAGTATACCGTGCCATTTTATTATGTCTGCTAATGTCTGTTCGGTAACAGATTTAGCGGATTAAAGTGGGTACACGACTCGCGTGTTGAAGTTATATTTGCTTTGCATATCATTTTACTGGTGTTCGGACCATAATGATAGCGAAACATAGAAACATAAATGTTTCTATTTTTTTTTCGTCAAATGAAAGATGATTAAATTGTTAGACGTTAGACGTTTCTATGAATTTTTTTAGCATCCAATTCGGTATTACAATTTTAATCGAATAATAATAAGACCAATAGGGTTATTTCAACACTCGGTATCTGTGCATAAAACATTTTTATAAATAACAAATAACCTATACATACTTGGTAATATCTGCGTTTTGATCATTTATTTTGAATAAAATTATATTACACTTTTATAATAACGCGCACAGTAATGTTTTTTTCATATGAATTCCATGTTGAAAAATTCGTACTAGGTTTTCATTTCCATCGAGTAACATCCGGTAGATACATCATAGCCTACGCATTTTTTCTATTAACAATATTACGCGCAAACAAAAATCTTAATTGCCATAATGCACTGTAATATGTACGTTGATATAATATTTTGTCGAGTACTTTTGTTCGTCTAACAGGTTACCGCTGTAGTCTGAATTACACCGCATTCGCCGTTCCCCGATGGTAATTGTTATTGAATCTTTTAAAACGTTAAGTGTTTTAAAAACATGATACCACGGTTTAACTTATTGTCTAACCGCTGTACGTGTATTCCCATACACTCTATATACCAAGGCGGCAACAATCGTTATAGATAACATAGTATAGGTACTAGAGCTGGCGGTATTTTCGGTACATCGGTAACTATCTGCGTTTAAAATATTCTGGTATCCGGTATTTTCGATATCCCAGAATACCGGTGTACCGCGATTTGGTGATTTCCGTTGATGTCAAAAACACTGTTAACTATGGTAAATAGTTAAAGTTTTTAGCTCTAAACGATAATACAATAATAAATGGCTCCAGTTTTTAATTTAAATAGTTTTAGTTTATTGTTAATATTTATCAAAAACACAATACTGGTGATACGTATTACAAGGCAGATATAAATTACAAAATCTGAGGTTTGATAATTACCGAAGCACGGTATTTTCGGTAGTACCTGAGGTACATATGATATTTTCGGTAATTACCAAAAATATTTTTTAACCGGTAATACCGTAGAAACCAGTAGTAATCAAATACCGGATAGCGGTATCAACATTTGAAATACCACCGACCCTATAATATACCTTTTCCTGTGATAAAACAGTGTGTAAACGATAATATTTTATTTTCCCTACAGAATTTTGTTTTTTTTTTTCATGCTTTCTTAATATCGTTGCCAACCGGTAAATAATGTTTTTTTGGTTCCGTTTTAAACTATACAATCGTTGTATACATACACGTATAATCCGAAAGTAAATTTGTCGTTAATGGAATGTGTTTTGTCGGCAAAGTGATATTTTTGGTAAATTAAAATTATTCTTCGTAACATATCGTACGTATAGCGCACGGCATGTCTCATTACCATATTGTCAATTAATTTTCCTAAGAAATGTGACCATAAGCCGATATTTATTATATATATCTATACTATGCATAGAGAAATTAAAATGGTTAGAAAAATCGCTATATGAAAAACCGTTAAATGTAGGTACGTGAAATAATAATAATATGGGATTGCGATGCCGTTGGGTAAAAACAAATGTATCGTGTAGTAATAATGTGTACGTTACACGTATATACATTGTTCGCGTGATTTTGAAGAACGACGTTAAATTACTCACTATCATGTATTATTATACTATTATATTATTACCTATATTATTATACGCACGCGCGCGCTTTCACGGTGTGCATTATTTATGCGCCCGCGCGTGTGTAATAAAATATAATATGTAAAATGTGTCATATTAATCGGAAGTTAGATAAGACGGAAGCCTCACGGTGATTTCGGTAATCTATGGAAAATCATTTATTTGAAAAATCGCCCGCTTGTATAATAATAATAATATAATACCGCAGTGCGCTGCAACGGTGTACAACGGTTGCAGCCATATATTATTATGGAAGACTGTGGTTTTTAGTACCAAACAATTTAATCGGAAAACGGCGGATTATTGTTACCCGAAGAATTTTCAACGTATTCGGAGAACGAATACGCATAATAAATTTCACTCTATCAATCGTTTGTGAAGACAAAATATTATAATAATATTAATTATATTAATTATGTTTAGTAATAAATATTAATAATTCAACTCCGTAATAGTGTACGCTATTAAAACAAGTTACCTGTGTATGATAATATATACCGGCTATTTTTATTTAAATTGCTTTTATCGAATTGTACTTCTTTTTTTTCTTTATAGAAAAGTAAATTTGTGAAAAATGATCATTCATCGAAAATCATACTGTTAACTTTGTACAATCAATATATTATCAACTATATACTTTAATGATAATTGATCATTTAACAACAATATAAGACTAATTTCCTCAAATAATCAAAAATCGATCAAAAAGGATTAATATTCATTTTTCGTACATAATATTTGATTCAATATTGTCACAATTTTTATTTTTTTGTTGGATCGTATCCAGTGATATTACATTGAACTGAGGAGGCTGGACATTATCAAAAGTGTTCAAACGAAGATTAAAAAAGTTAGAAAAAGTTATAAAACTCTTGAGGTACATTCTTAGCAACGAAAAACGGAATCATAAAAAAATAATAAAGTAACATCGTTTGATAAATCGTTGGTTTTTTCGCAGAGTGTTCAGAGTCAAAAAGCGCGCACATCATCATCGCAAAATGAAACCGTAGCAGCTAGATTTTGCGTGTACCATAACTAGTTTTAACAGCACTTTGATGGTATATCATACGATAATTTTTTTTTTTGTTTATCATAGTGTGTCCATCAGTTTGTTTCACTCATTCGAAGGTGGTTGCAACCATGCACGCGTACCGCGATTACGACGAGTGCACACGGAATTTGCAGGTATTGATAACCACCATCGTTGCACTGGAGAACCGAATGGACGATGGTCTGCTGTGCGACACCGTTAAATAACTTTGGGAAAATTCAATTCAAATTCAATTCAATTTTTTCTATTCACCTTCAAAGTGTCAGCGGTTGAAGGGAAAAAAATTGTTTATGTTATTCTGTCCACGTACCCTGTGTTAAATCTATAACACGACGATGGCGCAGAACGAAAACATGGTAGAACGAGACGACTCCAACAAGACGTCATTTCACCGGACGACTCGACGCGGCCGCGATTGTTCTCGTACGTTATCGTGTAGGTATGAACGTGTCGTGTTTTTCATCGAATCCATCACGAGTCCGCGTGTTTCGTTTTGGTTCGTGGCAAACAGCTCGACTGTACAATACGAACAGATTCGTACGGTAATCGATTTTCGAATATTCGGCAAAGCGGAATTTTTTTCATCACTGAATAGTCATCAATTAGCCATTATCGATTACCGATTTTCCGACAGAGTTTGGAAAAATGACTATGACCATTAAAATTGTTGTACTATATTCTCCGTTTATCGATTATCAAAAAAAAACACATTTTAATTTTAATTTGTGTATTATACACGTATATATTTAATTGACATTTTAATGTAAAACGTATAAAATTTCTGGGAAACCCCGTTAACCAAATCAAACCAGGGACTCAGGTTACCTCCAAAAAAGATAATTCGTACTCAAACTACGTTCACGGCGGCGGAGTTGGCGCAATAGTATAGTACCGTTTCGACGGCAATAATGAGCTGTAACTGGACGATTAACATAAACGTAGCGCAAGAGGTCGCGTGATTGCCGGACAACGAGTCACAGCGCGCATAAGGGCACGCATATAATAACTGCAATAATATAATATATTTTATTGTACGGCAGTGTGTATGGTATAGAAACGATATTGAATTCAATTATTATTATTATTGCGCTACACGTATTGCGAACCGTATACACACATATATATAGTCATCGAACAGGTGGACGGTGCGCAATGATTATTGTAAAATATTTGCAGTGATTTAATTGTGTATGACAATAATGATGTGCATTATGCTCGCAGCGCGGCGGCGGTACATTGTTTATCGTCGTCGGGCCGAGAGCAAAAAAAAAAAAAAAAAACAAGAGAAAAACAATACATCGGTACACGGCCGCATCGTATTATTATTCATACAATTTTATATTAACCTCCGCACGACGAACGACAGCCGTTATGGCGATCGTTCGTCAGGACTACTTGTATTGGCCTTTATCTCATACGTGACGCAAGGCGTTCGTAAGGGAGCGGTCATTGTCACCGGACGCTGCGATTACGCGTAGCTCGCGTGAACAGGTGCTGGTTACCGGTGCCGTTGAAATCACCGCGTAAAACGGTCCTGCACGTACGATATATATGTAACGAGCTGACTGAATTATTCAGCTACAGCGTTTGTCCTGAATCGAGTTCAATGCGAATGCATATTCCGAGTACCTATGATCTGAACCGATCGAATAAATGTAATGGGTTCGTCCTGGCCTTCGAGCAAAGGGGACATCAGTCGATTTGGAGAACCGATGAATTATTATATAATAAATATGTAGACACAATTTCACTCGGCCTCGTCAATGCATTGTCGCTGACCGTGTTCATAAACATTGTCGAATGTTCTCGCATCGGATGAGGAACAAACCGTTTTTGATGACAGTTTCGCCATTATTCTGACTGATTTCTGAAACATGTTTTTCTCGAATAGCAAGAAACGAGAAACCATACTCATATACTCAACAACATTTAAGATTCTATTCATCTTATACCGAGCACGAAATTAGTCACTTTACGGTGATGTTTATTAGTATTTTCGTGTGCCTCTAGAAATTTTTCGTTTAGAAGAAAACATAAGCTTAAAAAGTATTACTTAACTTTTTTATCGACTGGAAATTGGACAAAGTACGGTAAGCGTTACATGGGTCGATGTACGTATACGAACAAAGTAAATCCCGAGAATATCGAGAAATACAAATACACAGTAACAACGTGCACAAGGTCATGAATAAAATTCGAATTTAATATTATCGTTAGAGCTTTCGTAAATAACTAACACAATGCGATTTATGTTCGAGACATTGTATATAATATAATTATATATTTTATCGGTCGATACAATTTCGTGATTGTATTATAACTCGGTTATAGATATCACTGTATTTGGTTAGGTACGTTTTAATAAAATCCGTATCGTCGTATGCATCGAATAATGAACACTCAAAGTTGAAAAACACGCTGTCCCATCGTTTCGTTTCCGTAAAAATATTATGTTTCTTTACTCTTGAATGAAATATCGCGCTTACAAATATTCGATACTTATAAATTTTAAGTTATAATAAATATAATAGTGTAGCAAAATATTATGCGTATACACACCCCACCACCACGTTATTTTTGTGCCCTCACAATCGAATTCGCAATTAGAACGTCTGTGTTCGATATTTAAAAGAAACGCTGTACGCGAGCACAAAATAAGAATGATATAATATATTATTTCGTCCGTGCACAACTTTTACTGTCACGTTTCACTGTTTTATGTTTCAAAAATTTATTGTACTATGATTTATTTGGTACACACGCGTATTTATAATAATAATAATAATAATAAAAATAATAATAATAATAATAATAATAATAATAATAGTAATAATAATAGAACTAGGTCCACTTGGAATACGCGTAACCCAACCAACGGTTACGTACGAATATACGTTATATTATTTTGTTATTATAACGCTGCAGTGTTACACATACGGTTTTACGAGCTCGCCAGCGATATGTATACCTCGAACAGATATCGTACGGGATCACGTATATAAATATACTGTAGAGCGTATTATACATAGGACACAGGTATATATGATAATATTTTAAATAATATATTGTCATTACCGACCAGTAAATCATTGCCTTTTACCTCATTAATTAAACGCCCGTCATTGTAAGAGAAAAACGTAAACCGCGGTGTGCGAACTTTTTATTTTCTCCCCCCATCGTTGCACAATTACCAATGGCGGCGCGCACTAAATCTATTAACGTGTCTTGGTAAAATAATTATGTAATTAAATTTTTTTTTTTTGCATTCACGCGTGTGTGCAAATCGACAAACTTAGATATTTGTGTATCGAAATCGAGAGGAAAATAACAAATCACCATCATTTCAAAGAGAGAGAGAGAGAAAGAGAGAATACAAGTATAAATAGAAACCCCGATGTGAGTGCAGTAGAATTATAATACATTAAAAACAATCGATTTATTATATACATATTATACTATATCGGTTTCTTTTTACTTTTTATTTGTTCAATGATAAACCGTTGTTGGCGGTTGACGTTTAAAAACACGTTAAACCTTTTACACAAATAATAGGAAATGGTATTTGATGAAACGACAGAAAAAATTAAAAAAAAGTAAATGCGTGCATACTTTCTGAGGTCACGCCCAAACCAGGAAGTGCTTTACACAATACGAATGAAAGAGTTGGGCGTCCAAAAGTTTGTTCGCGCGCACAGTGCCTTGTTTATGTTCGAAATATCATTTTAGCGAGGGCGAACTGTCAGCAACGCGTCATATTCGACGAAGAGTATTTTTTATACCTCTCCCACTCCACACCTAACCCCACGTCCATCATCTTATTTTACTTATTTTCTCGATGAATTTTGAAACGAAACACCTGGGCGTTTTTAAGTGCTAAGTGAAGGGGCCTACACGTTTTCTTGGTTTTAAAAACGAGCCGTCATTTAAAAATTTGACAAACGTTTTGAGGAAAAATAAAATAAAATTAAAGGCCTTTAAAAATAACCAACGAAAATTAAGTCCACCGTCCGTATTCTAATGTTAATGAACACACTTTTTTTTTATCGAGTAAATGCTATTATTAGCATAACTATATGCATTGTTCATATATACGAACAAGTTCACATAGCATTTACAAGTACCTTCATCATATATTATTACAGATAGCAGAATTATGATATTGATATGTGTGCGAGTGTGTAGCTGCGTGTGTCAAGTGTGAACGATTATTGGTCTTTGAGATTATAATGATTCTACCTATAATTTTAGTTTTGAGTATTTTCGATATATTAATGTAATCTTGGTGATGTACCCGAGTGTTGATGTATTTATCGCGTATAAAATGACGAAACATAAATACCAGTCAAACAGTATATAATATTGTAATCTATATAAGAATATTTGTTTGTTTTATTCGCGTTACACGTTGCTGATGTTCCTGAGAGAAGTATTTAGATTAGGAAATTATCATCGTTTTCACATTAAGACACTGTTTACAATAATATCACGTTGAATTTCTGGAGATTGGAGTTTTCAAACGAGACTTACAATTGTCTTATTCATAACAGACAACCGCAAACATATTACATACTAATTTATTATCATTATTTCTTTGATGAGATACTATTTGTTCGGCGTTTTTCGTCGTACGAGTTGTTGATAACTAGGGAGCGGATTTAAATGCTCTAAAAAACAAGAAAAATGCCTTAAAAAAATGCTTTGACATCAAAAAATGCTCTAAAAAACTTAAAAAATGGGCGTATATTCAATAAAAACAAAATTTTGAATTTAAAACTTGTAAAAAAACACATTATTATGAAAAATCTAATAAAAAATATTTAACTACAAATAATACAATACAACCTTCATTAATTAAATTTCAATTATCTTCTGTCCATCTTCTTTTTACCCTAAAAAATAAAAAATTTAATAGGTATATCATTTAGATAGGTATATTCGTTATACTTTTACCTTTTGTTCATAGCATTATATAATCAGGTGCTGCTTAATATTGTCAAACAGAAATCTTCGACGATTATCGGCCAGTATTGTTTTGTATCTCGAGAAACTTCGTTCCACGTCAACTGACGAATGATTTCGTAATTTTGTAACATAATACATATTTAGGTATTTCAATTTTTTTTAGAATGAATGTTGAAAAAATGACTTAAAAACCACAAAATGCACTAAAAATTTCAAAAAATGCATTAAAGTCTTAAAAATGCAAAATAAATTACATTTTTTAATTCTTTGATGTATGAAATGAACTTTTTGCTTGAAAACTAATGTTTTCGGACATTCAGAAAAAAATGCAATTTGCATTCAAATCCGTTCCCTATTGATAACCGTCTTGGATTACACGACTTGATGTTCATGCGCGCTCAACCACCGGTCGGCAATCGCAGTGCAATAAAAACCTAACGATTTTAACCCAACGTGCACGTATCGCAATGATTTAATTTTTTTTTTTTTTTGTTCGCTGAGCATTTAATATTTTTAGAATGCTATTTACAATAATAGCTTATGGAATTGATGTTTCGATGATGATCTGCTTTTTGATTCGATTCATTACAATTCTTTACGTACTGGTTCATTAATACCATCGACACCATTGCGTGAGTTATTTTCAGACGGTATGGTTCAAAGGACATCGAAAGATATCCATATATATGTATCAATTTTGAATTGAACAATTAAGAATTTTTGAATTTGAATTCGTGGCGCTTCCAGACCAATTTCGCGTAGTCCTAGGTGTACACGTAGAACACGCATTGTGGACCGTAAGTTCGCGTATCACTATTAGACAACAGTCAACTGGATTAACGCCAGAGAGTCCGTAGATCGAGGAGAGCTTACGCAAGCTGAGAACATATTTTAACGTCGATGATGTATCGTGTCCGCAGTCGACGTAGGTAAAACGTGATGACATATTTCGTTGTATTCTCAATTACTGCACGTCTACAAAAGTTCACGATATATTACCATTAAATCGACATTGAATATGATCACTTTTGTTTTGATACGATTACATTACATTACGACGCGTCGCGACGTCTTGATGTGATACATATATATATATATATATATATATATATGAGTTATTCCTATTTTAAAAATAGTTTTGCATTTAGTTATAAATACGGCTTATCTCGTGATTGACGCGCACGCGTTGCTCATCGTGCTAATGATTTTTATTCAAACTTTCGTTTCGGTAATTATAATGTTACACGATGAAAGAGAATGGAGCGTGAAATAAATATCTGTGTCGTTTGACGAGAACAAACTATCGATTTTTTGGGACGCAACAAAAAAGTTTTGCTGGAACGCGATACGGAATACAATTGTTTTGTAACATGTAATTAATTGTTTATAAATTTTAATTTTTATAACTGTACGAAGTGTTTAGATAAAAGGGTCCCCGGACTAATTTACGTTTGAATCAGGGGTCCGTGGCATCACAACGATTGGGAATCACTTATGTAGAGGTTACGATGACCTGCTTTTGTCACATTTGATTCGCGCTTACTTCAAACCTTATATCAATATCCGAGATAAAAGGACCATGCGTAGGAGTGGTCCAAAAATGGGGGGGGGGTTCAAAATTACATCTGTTATGTTGAGTGGGAAGGCTATAAAAAATACGCGTTGTAATATTCATAAATCAATAAACGTCAAAAAATGACCGAAAAGCTGATTTTGTCGACTAAATGCGTTTCTTTGGTGGCCGTAGTTACAACGATGAATGACAGTAGGTGGAAAACGCGGGAGAACTCAAAAGAAAAAGGCGTCGAATCGAGAAAATCAGCACTGTTAAAACAAAAGTAGACGACTATGTATGCAATTTTGAGTAGGTTTAACTTTTGTAGAATAGGAACTAGATATATTCTTAACAAAAAGATTGTATATAATAAGATCCACAATAGGGATCCCCACAAACCTTTTCACTTCTCGAGCTCGAGCCTACGTGATGCAGTCAGTCGAGCGCCACCATCACCTTGCCGTCTTATCGCACCAGCGGTGGCAGCTGTTCCGCGACTTATCGGTACGCTGTCATATAGTACGCCGCGTTATGCGTGAGGTATGACAACGCCCGCGACGACTGCGTTTCGTACCGATAAAAGATAAGCACGTACGTGGCCGCGAGTATTGAGTTCGGCGCTCGGTACGGCCCGGCGTTCAGTACCGCTTCAGCCATGGCCCGTAACGTTTTCGTCGTAGCGTTCCTGTCGTGGTGCTGCTGCGCCGTCGCTGCGGCCGTCGACCACCTGTCTTCACCGTTCCGTTCGGCCAACGGGTACGCCGCAGCCAACGGGATCGCCGCGGCCAACGGCACCGCGGCCGGGAAAATGGACGTGTTCCGGTTGCCGGCCGACGTGACGCCCGTGTCGTACGAGCTGCGCGTGGCCGCCGACCTGCGGGTCAACTTCACGTACGACGGCCGCGTGGACATCGTCGTGCGAGCGGTCGCGCCCGTCTGCAGCATCACGCTCAACGCCAAGGACGTCCGGGTGACCGCGGCCAACGTGGTCCACTGGAATTCGGACAATCCGCTGACCGTGGCCGGACTCCGGCTGTCGGACACCAACGAGCAGTTGACGATCACGCTCAACAGCGCCGCCGGATGCTTGATACCCAACCGCCTTTACGTGGTCAAGTTGGCGTTTGAGGCGCCACTCAGGGACGACATGACGGGCTTCTACAAGAGCTCGTACCGGGAGGACGGCGTGACCAAGTACGGTATTGCTGCGGTTACCGCCTATCCGTCAGCGGCATCCAACAGTAGGTTTTGCGCGTGAGAAGTACATCCCCGTGGTGATGTGGTCACCGAGTCTCTAGCTTGAACTCGTGATGAGTCGTGATGAGGTTCGGTGCCTCCCGACAGCCACACAAACCACCCTCGTTAATTTGGAACTCATATTTATTTGTTTTTGTTCAGTTACCCTAGAATAGTTTACACGTTGGACAATTTAAGCAATAACAATAAAAAACACGATAGTATATCAAAAATAGCTGATAAACAAGGATAATATATATTATTGTTATTAATTAAACATGCCGTATTCGCTAATAAGTTTCTTTTTAAGCGTATAGATACATTTTAAAATAATAAAAAGGCGCGTCTGCGAGTGAGATAACTATTGAAAGTCGACTGGACGTCTTTAATTTCAAATATTTTATGTCAGATAAATTTATTTTTAAAAAAAATCTACAAGAACTCACCAGTCTACGATCGGAGAGATGACTATCGGGTCTGCGACTAGCGTGCGTTAGATTTTTGCGTCGAGACCGGTCTCTCAGTAGTTTGTAACGTGCTTCGTATTATTATACTTTAATGGTTTGTTACATCGATGAAACGTACTTCGAACACCGTTTGTGTGATGGAGTTTACGAATATTTAAATTACAATTACATATGTGTTAATAAATATTTAAAAATATTATCAATATCATGGTCACGTGTTATTTTTTCAGATGGTTGGCCGTGACTCAATTTGAACCAACGTACGCTAGAAAAGCATTCCCCTGTTTCGACGAGCCCGCGCTGAAAGCTCCGTTTAAAGTTTTCATCAAGAGGCGATCGTATGAAATATCTCTGTCTAATATGCCGCGGTTGAACTCGACCAAAATGTAAGCATACATTTCTATCGCGATCAGATAAATGACAATTTCCATCGTACAATACTGCTGAGTACTACATTGACGGGTGGGTGACTCATGTGTACAACGTTCACCTGAAGTCGAACATATGTATGGCAATGCATTATTTTACGTGATCTACACAACTTGAATCGACAAGGCGCTTAAATCGTCTGTGTTGACCATGTATATTAATGAATGCATCATAATGAAACATCTTGTACAATTAATCTGTTCGTTTTATTTGATCTATTTAACTACAGTGAAAACACGGACATGTACTGGGACCATTTCCAAGAGACGCCACCAATATCTCCGTACTTGGTGGCGTTTTTTGTAGGCGAATTCTACGCAATGAAAACACGCACCATAGCCATATACACGCGCAGAAGATACGTAGGACAAACCTTGTACATAGCGAACAAGTCACCGTTGCTGCTTGAAGCGATGGAGAACTTCACCGGAGTCGATTACGAGATGCCCAAATTGGATTTGCTGGCGATCCCAGATTTTTCGGCTGGTGCGATGGAGAACTGGGGATTAAATACGTACAGGTAACGGAAACGATTAGTCGTTAGTACGGAGTTTTTCTTCAATGGCATTGGATCGATTACAATGGCTACTTTACTCGGTGTAAAACGACTAAACTACGATTGAGAAAAATAATTAATTGTTTCGTTAAAAGTTGATATTTTTTTATTATCAAAGGTGATTTCTTGTATTACATTGAAATTAATAAGAATTGTATTATAAGAAGTAATATGTTAAAAATTATAAAAGTATATGATAAAATGTAATTTTAATTCTCCAGGCAAAGTATTTATTTACTAATTTATTTTTATACATAAACTATTTGTTTATTTATTTGTATATTAATTTACGAGTATTAAACATTAACCAATTTTAATTTAATTTTAATTTTTTATAATTTTATTATTTGTTTGAACTGTTTATTTATAAAAAAAAAAAAAACTCTAAAAGATACTACAGAAATGTTGTAAATAATATTTTTCGGGAAATTAACTGTTTAATTTAGACTGAAGAATTTAGATTGAAGAAATGCGTATATAATGTAATATATAAATGCATCAATATTTGTGCAGATGACTAAGGCAAACGCTTTGTATATTATATGTACGAATTATTTGTATAGGATAAGGGAAATAGAATAACTGAAAAAATAGTAAGCACAATATTAGTATTAACTGAAGGTCAACGGAATTTTGTCATAACACTTTAAAACTAGAAGGTTTCATAGAAATATTCAAACAAAAATCAATTATATGGCCTTAGAAAACACTCAAAGTAATAATGGTATAATAAACTAAATTTTATAATATTAAATAAACAAAAAAAAAAATCGTAATTTACACACACTAAAGAATTTTTCAACTTAACTTATGAATTAATAAAGACTAATCAAAACACTTATAATAAAAAAATATAATAATATTTTATAAAATTATTATATTAGTAAAATTGGACTGAAATTAGTTTTAAAAAAAGCTATTAACTTACAAAAAATGTTAAGTTTTGAAATTTTAAAGTAGTACACTATTCAGATTATAAATAAAATTTATACCTAACTATTTAAGTTCATGAATAATTGTGTACATATAATGTTGGCAGAGAGAGACTATTGTTGTTGACTGATAACTCTAAAACTAAAACGAAAGAGTTCATAACAACAGTGGTACAACACGAATTATCACATCAATGGTTTGGAGATTTGGTGACGTGTGAGTGGTGGGACTATTTATGGCTGAACGAGGGTTTTGCGACATTCTTCGAATACTTAGCGACCAAAACAGTATAGCGATATTTGCCGAATTTTCACTTGATGGTTTTATTTACGTGATGGATTAACAGGTGGAACCAGATTGGAGATTGGAGGAAATGTTTATTATAGAAGTGCACCAAGTAGCATTAGAGTATGACCAAACGCCTACCCATGCTATATCGGGATCCGTAAACACGCCGGGCGAGATCAGTGATATGTTTGATGACATATCCTATAGTAAAGCGGGAGCTGTGCTTCGAATGTTACAGTACACAGTGACGGAAAAGAATTTCAAAGAAGCATTGCATTTTTACTTGAAGGCTAACCAGTAAACAAGAATGAATTTCTCACTATAGAACTCGTAGTAAACATGCCGATTACAGGTACGCAGCGGCCACTCCGGAAAAACTATGGACCGCGTTTGAAAACGTCTTGTACGAAGCGGAATACGAATTAGGTGAAAATGTTAATGTTACTCAGTTTATGAAATCTTGGACTGACCAGGTTGGATACCCGTTAGTGACGGTTTCCAAAATGAACAGCTCGTTATTAATATCTCAAGTAATAGCTAAAATAGCGTACAAACATTTAAATAACATAAACCGAACACTACTTTTGTTCAGGAACGGTTTTCAGTTGTAGTTTCTAATGAAACTGAAGCAACTAAATGGGTAATTGGTTTGACGTACACAACAGAAAGTAAAAAAGATTTTGAAAATATTTCTCCTAAATCATGGTTGATAGGTGACACGAAAGTTTTGCCGATTCTAAACGAAACCGGATGGTATATTTTCAACTTACAGTCGATAGGTAGTGCACGATTTATTATCTATTCAAAACTTGTTATGACATGTATAATACATACGAATCAAACGTTCTAGGATTTTTCAGAGTGAATTACGACGAATACAATTGGAATGCCTTGGCCAAACAGCTATACAACGATCCTAATGCTATACATGTACTAAACAGGGCTCAGTTAATCGATGACGCGTTTAATTTGGCCAGGGTTGAAAAATTAAATTACATGTTCGTTCTTGATTTAACAGAATATTTAAAAAAAGAAACCGACGTGATACCCTGGTATTCAGCTAAAAATGGTTTTTCTTACCTAACCGATCGGATGAGACGGTGTCCACATAGTTACATATATTTGAAAGTAGATTAATGCTATAAATATTTCTAAAAATAAAACATTATTAATTAATTGTTTTTTTTTTTTTTTAGACTTATATTAGTTATATGGCTGGGCTGATTTATACAAAAACCGAAAATTTAATATTAAAGCAAAAAAATGCAGATCACTCCGTGAAAACGGGTTGGAATGCTTTCTCAAATTGGGCGTGCAAATTGGATAACGAACAATGCACGAAGTCGGCATCATCTTACTTCGAACAGTGGCGTCAAGGAAAAACGTAACCATTTCGAGTAATAGGTTATATCACAATTTCATAACTTGAATTTTTCCCTTTGTTTTGCAGAATACCTGCTGATATAAAAGATGCAGCTTTCTGCGTTGGTGTGAGATACGGCAATTCGGAGGTATGGAACGACGTTCTTAACGTCTATGTCAATTCTGAATCGGCGTCTGATCGTCAATCAGCTCAATATGCTCTGGGTTGTTCGAAGGACTCAACCCAATTAGCCAAGTAAATTATATTTATTCGATATGTAAAATGAACTATCATATTTAGTATTTTTTTTTTTTTTTGTGTAAAGTATGATTATCAATAAATGCTTGTTTAGGTATTTAGATTTCATGTTTAATGGACATGATGGTCCAATACTTCCGCAAGACTTTAGAGTCATTTATAGAACATTGGCTAATTCGGTCGAGGGTATTTCAGCGTTAATTGAATTTTTGACAAATAAATTGGATCGAATCGTAAACGAAATAATTAATGGTGAACAAGTTGCTTCGTCTATATACTCATTGTTGGCTTCGAAGGTGGCTTTTGAAGAAGAAATTCAAAAAGTTTGTAGAATGATTATAGAACAATTTCTACTCTTTACTATTTCAGTTGTTTATACATATTATTTTATTTCTCATCGCATACAGATTGATGCATTGAGATCCAACCCATTAGTGCCAGAGCATCTGCAACAAAAATTCAATTCTTCATTCGGTGAAGCAGAAGACAACTATATGTGGTTCAAGTTGAACAATCACTTAATCGGCCAATGGTCAAAAACTACAGTTCATAGACTCGCATTAGACGTTCCTGTTACCACCACTAGCGCAACAACTGTGCCCATACATAATTCCTCAACTATTGCGCCCGAGTCGTCGAGTGCATCCATAATTGATCAATCTAGCTTCAAGTTTATTTCACCAATACTTTTTTCATTGATATTCAGTATGTTTTATTTGTTTTAAATAGAGAGATTTGCTCTATTTGAGTTTTAAATTGCACGAAACATTGTTTCGTAAGATATAATGTATTTTTTTTTCTTATTGTTGTTATTATTTGCTAGATTTATCTTTGCTGTTTTTTCATCATATTGAACTCAAATCATATATATATATTTTTCTTGAAACAGTAAAAAGAAAGTTATAAATAATTTATAATAATATTTAGAAACGGAACTAGAAATTTTGCGCTCGGGAAAAATGTTAAGATGACGCCTTATCATAAATATAGAATCAAATACTCTTCCTTAAAATTTTTTTTAATAATTTGCATTTATTAATACTTATTGATTTTTAAACACATTATCATTTAAAAAGATAAAAATATATTTACACCATGCATTTTCTGTAAAAATTACACCCTTTAAAATTATATGCCTGACGATGAACCCCCGTCTTCCTCTCCTTAGTTCCGCCAATGATTATATTATATTAATATTATATTGTATAATAATATTATATTTATTTATAATTATTTATAGTATTTAAATAATGTTATTATTTTTTTACTCGTTTTCCTCCTACATATGTGCTCTGATTATGAGCATCATTGAAGTTAAAGATAAGTCATGGTCTTTAGTTTGTTCTAATTAGTATCATAATTTTAATTTATAAAATTTAAGTTTTCAAAATAATTGATAAGAACAAATAACAATTTTATAATATTTTATCCGATATTTTTGAGTTTAAATGTATACACAGTCCATCATTATGTCATGAACAAATTGCAAAAATAAATTTATTGATCATTTGACATAACTTCAATCACGAAAACCATTTATCTTTGTTTATTATTAAATTAAACTATGACATTGTTGTTAAATAATATACATTGTTTTATCTGTATGGATATCATTAATATAGTTCGGTCGTTTATCTCATTTATGGTTTAATTTAATTAGGTTATTTTTTTTCCAAATTACAATAGATCGTGTTTGTTTTCATCTTAAAATTTTACCGTTGGACCGTTAGTTATCAAGGAATTCAGTGTAACAGGTAAATCATATCGCCGGAAAATATGAAAATATTACCGGGTAGGGGGGGTAGGATTTTCCTAGGATATTTTTATCTTTAATATTTAATAGAGTATTTAATATACTCTATTGTATATTAAGAGTGAAATAAATAATTCGGCGATGAGCAGTTCTTCTTAACAGTTCTAGAGCTATTAGAGTGTCTTTGTTTGATGGTGGTTCAACTTCGATGTCAATAAATAAATAACGATACGAAAGTTTGTTTAACGATTTTTCTTACGAAATTTGAGTCTCATAACTGATTATTTTTTAATGTTTTTGAATAAGTCGGGACCGTTACAAACGATTTTAAGTCTAATAAGCGGCTTCTACTATATTTGCTAAGCATTTGAACGAGAAAGATCAAATAAATCGTCAAATGCATCAATAAACTCTTGTTCATTATTTTTTATGAACTAGGCTTTGCCATTTAAAGTGTTTAGTGAACTTAATTTTGTGTTTCGTAAACGATATCCTTATCGATAAATTAGTATTTTTTTTAACTATATATAAATTACCAAAATACGTTTATCGATTCTTGCAACAAAACAATCAATCCAAACGTAATTTATACTTATTAAATTTTTTTTAGAAAATTTAATTTCCAGTCGTTCTTATGCAGGATATTTTGTCGTATCATCAATCGTTATTCTAATATGATTAAAAAACCGTAAAAAAGTCAATTCGACCGTATTTTGCAATTTTTCGACCTCAGTGAGCCACGTGAAAGGGATGATAATCATGATCATACTTAAACTCAAATTACATTCTTATAATTACGAACACAATTAAGGGATACAAATTAAAAAAAAATTAACTTTTTTATTCTTTACCTATAACTAAGGATCACCATAATATATATATGTAAACAAGTTTAGGTTTCTTTAGTGCATTTGGTTTAATCGGAACTGGAACGTTTGTTACGAGCTACGTTCACGTAGACGTTGTACGAACATTGTTGTCAAACATCAACAACGTTCGAGTAGGTCTTCGACGGCTTCTCTGGGTTTTGAAGTGTACGCGAACGAGGACGACGGTCATGCCAACGCGCTGCCGAAGCAGCACCGTGTAACGGGACTAGGACGCGACGACGTCGCTGTCGCCACGAGGGCGTTCTCGGCGGACGAAAAACATAAAAAAAAAGTGCGGAACATCGGCGGACGACCGTAAAACGGTCGAGTCACGGGCCAGAGGAACCGGGAACGTTCGACCAGACGACAGCGGGTAAATGCGGACGGTGTAGTTCGATTTCGGCTGGACCGGTGCCGTGACCGTTTTTGGCGAACTTTATCTCGGCGCACGTCCTACACGAAAATACGTATTTCAGTTCAACCCCAACCTTAGCGCCCCATTACTCGGCCGCTCCGTTTGCTCAGCCACCGTCCGGTTCTGGCTTGGGCCGTCGACACGTTCGACGAGCACCGGAGCCGCGCCGAGCCCGTTCAACGGTCATCGTTCTACGGGTCTCCATAGTCACGTGGTGCCCATCGTCGCGTCCATTCGGCGAGTCTATCGGCGTTAGCTTGTAATTTTGGTATTCTAAGCGCTCCCGTGTTGCGCGACGGATTAGCAAGTCGCCGACATTTGGCCGCGCGGCGATAAGCCCCCGCCGACGTCACGTACGTCGAGTGCGGTGTGCATAGGCGACACGTACCGGACGGCGTTCAGTAACGTCTCGACCATGGCCCGTAACGTTTTCGTCGCTGCGATTTTGTCGTGGTTTTGCTGTGCGGTCGCTGCGGCCGCCGACCGCCTGTCGTCACCGGTCCGTCTGGCCAACGGGTTCGCCGCGGCCAACGGCACCGCGGCCGGGAAAATGGACGTGTTCCGGTTGCCGGCCGACGTGACGCCCGTGTCGTACGAGCTGCGCGTGGCCGCCGACCTGCGGGTCAACTTCACGTACGACGGCCGCGTGGACATCGTCGTGCGAGCGGTCGCGCCCGTCTGCAGCATCACGCTCAACGCCAAGGACGTCCGGGTGACCGCGGCCAACGTGGTCCACTGGAATTCGGACAATCCGCTGACCGTGGCCGGCCTCCGGCTGTCGGACACCAACGAGCAGCTGACGATCACGCTCAACAGCGCCGCCGGATGCTTGATACCCAACCGCCTTTACGTGGTCAAGTTGGCGTTCGAGGCGCCACTCAGGGACGACATGACGGGCTTCTACAAGAGCTCGTACCGGGAGGACGGCGTGACCAAGTACGGTATTGCCGCGGTCATGTACCGCATCACACACGCGCATCCTCGAATTTTCGGTCGCGTCAGGACGGTTCCGACTTTAAAAAGGATCTCACCTCCGGTCATATGACGTTTTTGATTTCCAGATGGCTGGCCGTCACGAAATTCGAACCAACGCACGCTAGAAAAGCATTTCCTTGTTTCGACGAGCCCGCGCTGAAGGTACCATTCAAGGTTTCAATCAAAAGGCGGTCCGATCAGATATCTCTGTCGAACATGCCATTGTTGAATTCCACCAGAATGTGAGTTAATTTTTCATAACATTTTTACAACATTAGTTTTGAGACGATTTCGAATTTTCTTTCCCATCACTGATATTAGTATTATATTAAAAAAAAAAAAAAAAATTATAATTCGATAATTTAAGCCCATTAAGCATTTATATATTTAAACGTTTAACAATTATGTTTATTGTAATCTTTATTGAATTAAAGACGATAATTTATTATTCCTTATCATATAACATAGACGTGGAAACGTTGGATATTTATTCAGTGTCAAGCCAAGGTTACGGAGGAAAGTGATTTGAATTGAAAATTCAATTTTATATAATAAAAAAATGAATTTATTAAGTAATTCCTAACTTAATTTCAATACCAAATATTTTAACTTGTTTATCAACTATTATTTATATGTGCAAGCTGTTGTATTTTCTTGTGCCTACTCATTGCTATATATCATCCTTATTTAACTTTTAATTTTTTTTTTTTTTTTCGAACTATTTAGTGGAGGAACAAACATGTTTTGGGATCATTTCGAAGAAACACCGTCCATATCCACTTATCTGGTGGCATTTTTCGTGGGCGAATTCTATGCGATTAAAACGCGAAACATCGGTATATACACGCACAAGAGTTACGTGAGTCAAGCGAAATACATAGCGAACGAATCTCCGATGCTACTGAAAGCGATGGAAGATTTTACCGGTGTGAGATACACGTTGCCCAAATTAGATTTATTGGCGATCCCCGATTTTGCCGCTGGCGCGATGGAGAACTGGGGGTTGACCACGTACAGGTAATGAAGATATGGTCGCGAGGTTGAACACGATTGATCTTATTAATACTATCGTCTAGGACTTTGGACACCTGCAAGCATAATTATCATATTCGCCTAGTCGCTACTATCAGCGTTATACGAACAACTATGAAGTAATCGAACGCTACCCAGTGCCCGTTAAAATTTCCATTTGTCGAATCCGTCCAGTATTTTAAGTTTAGGTCGTGACGGAATTCCTAATTTCCCACTGCATAATGCGTATATTCTTGTGGTTAGACCATACGATTCAGTTTGGTAAGAACTCAAGAAAAATCCACAAAAATAACTGTATACCCATATACCTTATAAACGCCTTATGGTGTTTTTGTATCGTAAAGTAATACGAAACGATACAACAATTAATCTTCGAAATAATGAAATGTGTTTTGAAAACAAGCTAGAGAAAAAAAAAACCAAAAGTAACAGTAGCCTAAATATGTAGAAATTTATTTTAACCCATATATAATTCATTATGCTATCTGGTATGATTTATGAACAGCGTTGAATAAGTACGTACAAAAAATAATTTGCGTAGATGCGTAAAAATAATGTAAACATTCAACCATAGGTTTACATTTAATGTGTTTTGGTGAAAATAATCTTGGTAATATGATTGTAAAAACTAAAAATGATTATAAATCGTGGCATTCAATTAAAACGTTTAGGCTTGATAATACTACATATTACATGAAACATTAAACAACCATTTTTATTATTATGTTGTAATACGTAATAGTTCAAAGGCTTAGTCACGTACAAATATACAACGATTAATAAGAACAAACATTTATCTGTGAAAACATAATACATGTCCTCGGAAAAAAAAATAATAAAAATTAAGTCAAATTAAATACTCAATGAATATTACAGAATGATGTAATTGTAAAACTATTATATCCATGACTTGTTGTGCTAGGAATCTACCGAATTCATTGTATAACATTATCGCATGCAGTCTGCAATCATTGTGGAGTGTAATGAATGAATAATTCCAAGCAAAAAAAAAAAAAAAAATTATACATAATTACGATTTATATGAAAAAAATAATTGAGTTCAGTTAAAACGAATAACTGTTTATAAAAAAATACCAATTAAAGTGTTCAAAATTAATTTAGTATGTATCTATTGTTGACAGAGAAAGACTATTGTTGTTGACTGATAACTCTAAAACTAAAACGAAAGAGTTCATAACAACAGTAGTACAACACGAAATATCACATCAATGGTTTGGAGATTTGGTGACGTGTGAGTGGTGGGACTATTTATGGCTGAATGAGGGTTTTGCGACATTCTTCGAATACTTAGCAACCAAAACGGTAAGCCGAGATTTGGTAAGTTTTCACTAGTCAGTTCTATGTACGTAATGGATTAATAGGTAGAACCGGATTGGAGATTAGAAGAAGTGTTTGTCATAGAAGTGCACCAAAGGGCTTTGGAGTATGATCAAAAGCCTACTCATGCTATATCGGGATCCGCCAAAACACCGGGCGAGATCAAAGGTATGTTTGATGACATATCCTATAGTAAAGCGGGAGCTGTGCTTCGAATGTTACAGTACACAGTGACAGAAAAGAATTTCAAAGAAGCATTGCATTTTTACTTGAAGGCTAACCAGTAAACAAGAATGAATTTCTTATTATTGGACTCGTAGTAAACATGCCGATTACAGGTACGCAGCGGCCACTCCGGAAAAACTATGGACCGCGTTTGAAAACGTCTTGTACGAAGCGGAATACGAATTAGGTGAAAATGTTAATGTTACTCAGTTTATGAAATCTTGGACTGACCAGGTTGGATACCCGTTAGTGACGGTTTCCAAAATGAACAGCTCGTTATTAATATCTCAAGTAATAACTAGAGTAGCGTATAAACATTTAAATAACATAAACCGAACACTACTTTTGTTCAGGAACGGTTTTCAGTTGTAGTTTCTAATGAAACTGAAGCAACTAAATGGGTAATTGGTTTGACGTACACAACAGAAAGTAAAAAAGATTTTGAAAATATTTCTCCTAAATCATGGTTGATAGGTGACACGAAAGTTTTGCCGATTCTAAACGAAACCGGATGGTATATTTTCAACTTACAGTCGATAGGTAGTGCACGATTTATTATCTATTCAAAACTTGTGATGACATGTATAATACATACGAATCAAACGTTCTAGGATTTTTCAGAGTGAATTACGACGAATACAATTGGAATGCCTTGGCCAAACAGCTATACAACGATCCTAATGCTATACATGTACTAAACAGGGCTCAGTTAATCGACGACGCGTTTAATTTGGCCAGGGTTGAAAAATTAAATTACACGTTCGTTCTTGATTTAACAGAATATTTAGAAAAAGAAACCGACTTGATACCCTGGTATTCAGCTAAGAATGGTTTTTCTTACCTAACCGATCGGATGAGACGGTGTCCACATAGTTACATATATTTGAAAGTAGATTAATGCTATAAATATTTCTAAAAATAAAACATTATTAATTACTGGTTTTTTTTTTAGACTTATATTAGCTATATGGCTGGGCTGATTTATACAAAAACCGAAAATTTAATATTAAAGCAAAAAAATGCAGATCACTCCGTGAAAACGGGTTGGAATGCTTTCTCAAATTGGGCGTGCAAATTGGATAACGAACAATGCACGAAGTCGGCATCAGCTTACTTTGAACAGTGGCGTCAAGGAAAAACGTAACCATTTCGAGTAATAGGTTATATCAGAATTTCATAACTTGAATTTTTCCATTTGTTTTGCAGAATACCCGCTGATATAAAAGATGCAGCTTTCTGCGTTGGTGTGAGGTACGGCAATTCGGAGGTATGGAACGACGTTCTTAACGTCTATGTCAATTCTGAATCGGCGTCTGATCGTCAATCAGCTCAATATGCTCTAGGTTGTTCGAAGAACTCAACTCAATTAGCCAAGTAAATTATATTTATTTGATTTGTAAAATGTACTATCATATTTTGTTCTTTTTTTTCGTTTTTTGTGTAAAGTATGATTATCAATAAATGCATGTTTAGGTATTTAGATTTCATGTTCAATGGATATGATGGTCCAATACTTCCACAAGATTTCGGAGTAATTTATAGAACATTGGCAACTTCGGTCGAGGGTATTTCAGTGTTAATAGAATTTTTGACAAACAAATTCGATAGAATCGTAAACGAAATAATTAATGGTGAACAAGTTGCTACGTCTATATACTCATTGTTGGCTTCGAAGGTGGCTCTTGAAGAAGAAATTCAAAAAGTTTGTAGAATGAGTATAGAACAATTTCTACTCTTTACTATTTCAGTTGTTTACAAATATTATTTTATTTCTCATCGCATACAGATTGATGCATTGAGATCCAACCCATTAGTGCCAGATCATCTGCAAAAAAAATTAAATTCTTCATTCGATGAAGCAGAAAACAACTATATATGGTTCAAGTTGAACCATCACTTAATCGGCCAATGGTCAAAAACTACAGTTCGCAGACTCGCATTAGATGTTCCAGTCACTACACCTAGCGCAACAATTGTGCCCATACAAAATTCCTCAACTATTACGCCCGAGTCGTCGAGTGCATCCATAATTGATCAATTTAGCTTCAAGTTTATTTCACCAATACTTTTTTTATTGATATTCAGTATGTTTTATTTGTTTTAAAATAATAATTTGTTTATTATCGAATTAGAATGTAGATTTAAAAAAATATATCGCCTTTATAGATTGTGTTTATTTTATCAAAAATATATAAGTTTTTTTTTTTACAGTTCATTTCTCTTATTGTTTATTTTATTTAGTTTTTATATATTAAGTAATATATTTTGACGGTCCATATTTTTTTTCTTTCCATTGGATGAATTATTTTGGTAAACTAGTCATCCATATGATATATATATCACTGTGGTACAACCTTTTGTAGTTGACGGGCCAATTTACACTTTTTTAAAAACACCGTGAGCCGTCAGAAGAAAGATAAATATATTATTTATTATTACCTATTTATATTTTATTTTTACTATGTAAAAATTATTATATTATAGATTAAGTAATTTTTATTTAGAATTAATGTGATCTAATTGATGATTAGCATTTTTTTTCAGAAATCAATTTTTCACTATTATTTGAACATCCTGTAGTGGCTAATCTTATGCACGATTCTAAAAACGAATTGTGAATACTATTTCATGATTTAGACTTTATTAAATTCGTTGTAGAAAGTGTCAATTAATAAAAATACATTATTCCAAGTAATAACATAATTTCGTAATGTTGTGAATTTTTCTTGCAAACACAGTTTCCAAAACTCTTCAGGAGCAAATTTATTTTTGATTGAAAAAAACAGGCTGCTTGTATAACAAACATCTCCATTTGAAAATCGGGAGGTTTTATTTTGATATCAACTGTCATTTGGTTGTAGAATTAATTAGTTAAATTAATTATTTGTTAATTCAAATTAAGGTTTGAAAATATTAAAATCATAAAATCGTAAATTAAATTCTGTTATCAGTTCTGTAGTTGCATTTTTAAATTCAATAAAGCATACCGATTGATTTTTATTTTTTAAATTTCTTGACATGATGGAAAATATATAGTATCATTGTTTTCTATTAATTTTATTGTGGTGGTCAATAAAATATATGTCGTGGATCGCGGGTAGGTCCTCTTTGATATCGATAAAAATTTGTTCTATATAACATGAGTATAATGTTAATTATAATAATAATAATAATTATTAATATTATTATTATATTTATTTTTAAAATATTAGTGGACATTTGTATATAAGTATGTATTAGAATCTTGGCATGTTTTCAGTAGTTATATTATTCTTATTTATATATTTTAGTTCAAATCTTAGAATTTTTAGATTTCATTGATTTGCACATTTCATTTAGATATACACCACAATATTGCAACTATTAGAGTTATGTGTACTATAGGAACTAAACGAGTGACGAGTCATGGCGAAGATTAAGAGGTATAGCATAGCATAGCATAGCATGTTTGGCGGTATGGTATTAAGGGCCGTTAACTATCACGTAGAAGAAGATATGGTATAGGAAATAAACGGGTTAGTCGAAATATTTATTTTTTATTTATCTAATACATTTTCTTTTTTTTTTAGCTAGGTATGTATTTTAGTTAAGATTTCTGGGAATACTTATTCGATTTATGTTTCTTTTTTACAATTATTTATTGTCGTCTTTAGGAAATATTTATGTTAAATTTCTCATCGAATGATTTGAAATTATGGTAATGTAAAAATTGAACTATCTGCTTGTCATTCACAATCAACTCGTATTTATTTTTACCTATGCGTATTGTGATATTGATTATTAATGTTAATCGTTTTCACGGACATTTACGCTTACTTATCCTCAGACCTAATATTACATCATTTTATGTATTGAAAAATTAAATCCTGTATGTAAATAATCATTTTGATAATAAAAAAAATTAATACGATATTAATCGACTATATGCATTTAAATATGTCCATTGTACTAATTAACTTTGGCGATCACTAAATCTGTTAATTCTGTAAATTGTTATTTAACTTTTGAGTAAAATGACGTGATGGGATTTTGTGGAGTATCTCATATCCCTCCAAACGTAAAATCTAAAAGCCTTCTTCAAGTGTTTATGTATTTTAACACTTTTGAGTTATAGATAACTATATAGTAGGCAGTAGATTAATATATAGTTAATCCTTGTTTTATGAATCACATGACACGATACACATGTGTATATAATTACACTCTCTTTAAAATAAATTTCTACCATAAACATGTATATTTAAACACGTTATACACTTATAATATATGTAAGTTATATGCGAATACATTGTTCAAAATTAATCTACATATGAAGATAACAGACGATAAAACCATTTTAATAAATGCCTCCTTTGTATTGATCAATTTTTTTTTTTTTTCTCTAAAATGTCGTTTAATTATGAAAATGTACAATCTATACAAAAAATGGTACAATAATTATATCTGAACAAAATAATTTAAAGAGACAGTGAGAGGAAGATAATGAGCAGAAATTTCACATTATAAATTTCTACGTGGAGGGTAATTTAGTGAGAGATGGAGAATTGTTAAACTCCTTAAAAGTATTACATTTGTACTTGAATTTTGGTAAACCGGATTAATCTCATTTTAAATTTTTCGGTAAAACCAATACATTTTTTTTGAAATATATGTATTATAATTCTAAAATACAATCACTTTAAATCCAAGTCTAGTTGTTGCTCGAGCATTGTAATATTATACATTACTTGACTTTCAAATCTACAGACAAGGTCATAGATATCAGTTAGTGAATAATATTGACACAAAAATAATTTTGAATTTTTATGATCATCCATATTCGTATATTTGTGTAGGTTTATTATCCATAAGTAGCACGGAAAAATTAACAGTGATCCGATTAAGACATGTAATTTAGAGGCACTTAACTTACTGCGAATAGAATTAAGTAATGACTAAGAAAGCAACTCGATTCAATATGTTATTTTAACAAATTATTTTTGTATTTACCAGTCGTATTATCATATTATGCTAATAATTCTGACGATTTCATAAAAATAACTAAATAATTATGTATAAAAATACATTAAAAGGAAAAATAATGATAATTATAATCGTCAATTAAATAATATTTTCAGAACTCAAAAATGTCTGTACTTCATTATTATATATTTTAAGACAATGGAACAAAATATATTTTTCCGTTGTATAATCGATAATTTATTGTTGTAGCTCATAGAAATGTTTGTGAAAATATATTTTCGAAGTACTTTAAAATACAAAACCTTAAATTTGTACGAGAAAAAAAGAATGATTAAATTTTTGTGAGATTATTAATAACACTTTGAGTTAAATGTTTGGGTTATTATGTAATACAAGTATAATATAATATATATGTAGATAGATTAGTTATGCACCGGTACAGCTTTAGGATTGTTTAGTCAAGAGATTTTTCAATCGTATTATTCTTCACTAGTTACTCGTATAAACCACTCATAGTATTTCGTCAGTAGTCTGTAGGTCTTTCAACTCGTAGTAAACAGATTGATGTTACGGATGGGACTATTTAACAGAATAATCACGTGTTCTGGACGACATCCAATCAATACATTTTACATTTAAACTGCACACAGGCTATAGAAGCTCGATTATATTTAGGTAAATGATAATAATCACGATGCCCGTCCGTTTGAAAGTTATCTACAAACACATTCGGTCCTGTTCCTGGACGGGGAATATATACTGCTATCGACCGTTGCATAGTTTTAGTTTATAGAACGCATCGATTGCAACATAGACGAGGCCTGCGGCATACGACCCAATAGAATCGCATCCAACAGTAATCATAACGTAAGCCGATCATCGATCGGGCGCGATCGCGTATATTTTAGGTACGCGATTCTTTCAGAGTTTGCCGTCGCATTACGATCGTATTGCAGTGCGGATGCCACCTTCACACCACATTCACTCCGATTTCGGCGGGTACTCGGCCGAACGCTCGTGTTCTCGTCTCACAACAGATTTTTGGAAAATGACTCTTTTGAACTTTCCAACCGTGCTAAGTCCGTCGACAGACGTGAACACGAATTCGATGCAACGCGAGTTCCTCCTCGGCTTCCAATCGGTATGAAATCGCTGTGGAAAAGACGTGTGCGTGCGTAGGGGGACGGGAGTATGGGTGACGAATGTCCACGGGGTCGTCACGTACGTCGGGGCGAAACGCATGACGTCACCGCGGGGACGTTCTACTCAGTACTCGCACACGCGTCACCGCCGGCGTGGTCGCTGTTGTTGCGACGGTTACGTGTCGCTTGCGCAACCGGCGGTTATCGTCGTTATCGCGGAGAGACACGGCGCTCGGACGAGATAGCGCGTCGACGGGTTTTCGGTGTTGAGGAGTCGGAGCGCTCGCGCGCATTCCGTTCAGACGTTACCGGTTGCGAGGACGTGTTGCGAGTGAAAAAATCCCGTACCTAGACAGTACCATCAACACGGCCGGTGCCATCCGATCGCCGTCGGCCAGGGTTTAAGTCGCGCGAACTTGAACGCTTGGGTCCGGCTCGCGTGGTCCGAGATACACAGCCTGCGCGCCCGTAGGAATCGTCGACGCTATTGTCACAACGGTCCCCCCCCCCTCCTTGCCCGGTCGTCCGTTTCTCGCGCGAAATTACTGCGCCCGAACGGCTCGCGGCGTCCACCATGTCCCTCCGGCACGTCTTCCCGATTCTCCTGTGCGCCCTGGCGTGCACTTCGCTCGTCCCGGCAGAGGCGCAACGCAACCGGCTACCCGTCGAGATCACCAAACCGCTGTCCTACGATCTGATGTTCGCACCGACCGTCAACGGCACCGGGTCCACGTTCACCGGCCGGGCTAATATCGTCATCGAGGTGCTGAAAGATACGAACACGGTCACTCTCAACCTGAATGATCTGACCATCACCAACGTGTCGATAACGGATGTGAAGTTACAAAAACCCGTGGTCGTAGACGGCGTCGTGTACTACGCGGCCGACGAGCAGGTGGAGATTCGCACCAAACGGGCGCTATTAATGACCAGGCTTTACACGTTGTCGATCTCGTACGAAGGTGCGATCAGAACCGACATGACCGGCTTGTACCTGAGCTCCTACGAGGAGTACAACGAGATCAGGTGAGCGAAACCCCAGCGCGAAAGATGTCGTGGTGTTACACACGATAACTGCTTGGATCTCCGCTCGGGGCCGTTGACATGCGCGCGTTTCCGTCGCAAGGAATAAACGAAACATATCCTTCGCCAAGTCGAGGCTGAACTACGGCTAACGACTCATTCTATAAAGTCGGCAGTTCATTTTTCGATGAACACTAAAATCCGTAAATTAGTATCATGCACTGGGAAATCAGATTACACTCTCGTTCAGATATATTCGCAGTTTATTAAAATATTCAGAAACACTTGCGGTTTGACTGATGACAATTGTTGTTACATTAAACACTTGGAATACCTAAAAAAAATTCTAAAAATAGTAACACATGGATTTACAAATACATTTTTAGCTATAATAACAATCAATAAAAAATAAAACATCGAACGCATTTTTCAAATATTATGAAGTTGGCAATTTTTTTTTAGTTGCCCTACTCATTCAAAAGCTTAAATGACGATCCTGCGCCAAGTGCTGGGGGGGGATGGAAAAATGCTCACGTCCATGTTGCCGATATAACAATGTGTTACGCGGAAAGGGGTGCGATGAAACCGACTAATGTGCGTTACTTAACAGGTGGATGGTCGTAACACAATTTGAATCGGTGTTCGCGAGAAGAGCGTTCCCGTGCTATGACGAGCCCGAGTACAAAGCCGTATTCAACATTTCTGTGGTGAAGAATAAGTACCAGATTGCACTGTCCAACATGCCGATTTCGTTTATTGAGACAATCGAGTAAGTTCGTGTACAAATGTGACGTATTGCTATCGGACGTTTCCAATTTTTCATTAATTTCATTTTCGTTTTTTACAATGTTTCCCTGAAAAATATTAAATATTGTAGTCTAATGCTGTACATCGAGTAGGACAGGGATGGCAAATACTTGACACGTGTGTTGAGATGGCACGCAAAACAGTTTTGAGAGCACGCTAAAACTTAAATTATTTATAATATATTTTTGTCTTTAAAAATAAATTAAAATCTCCAATGTTAGTACATTTTTACTGCTTTTGACGTATTTCAGAAAATTAAATTGTGGGTTCGTTATGAACGTAGATAACTTACTAAACATAATATGATAGTTTTGTCTATTTTTTTCACCAATTCATTTATTTTGGTCAAAATTAGTTTTGTATGTAAATTCTATTCTGATTTGATAAAATGACTAATTGATGAATTTAGTGTCGCATGTACTTTTTGAAATTTTATTTATTATAAAAAATTGGCAAATTCAATAAAATAAATTAAATTGAGATGATGAATAATGACCAAAATATTGTTAATATAAATTTATTTAAATATTTATAATTATGCCTAAGTAATATATAATATAAAAATATATATTTCTTTATAATATTTAATGGCATGTTAGAAAAGAAAAAAAGATAGTTTTCGGTACGTAATTACGCGTTACGCGTTACGCGTTACGCGTAACTTCAAAATAATTTGCCACCCATGGAGTAGGTAATTCAATACTTGCGACCGGAAATTTCAAAAATAAACGTTATAGTTATGTATAATTTTATCGTCAAATTAGGTACGATTTTCCAATACGGTTCAGAAATGTAATACTTAATAAACCTACAAATCTATAATTGAATGCGATAACGTTTGTGCTTGAAATTTTATCCACATACAGGTGTGACATTTTTTAGAATGTTTTATTTTGTTGATATTTACTCGCTAAACGGAAATCAGTCGTAGAACCAAATGATAATAAAAGTACTTGTGAGATTATATTAAAATGTATACACTCAAGTGCAAACTATTACACACTTTAATATGATAAATGATCGCATTGAAGGTGACATTATTTTCGAGTATGTATTACGTAATATATAATAGTATTAAACGATTGTCTGTTTATTGTTAAATATATAATGCAATCCGCTTCGTCGGATTTGTTTATTTTTATACTTACCATAAGAAATATAAATAAGAAATATAGAAGATAGAGTAATTAAAATTGGGTGAAAAAAATGGCTTTAACAATAAAATATTTAATTTTGGATTGAGTATTATTATATAATTATACACCAATCAACCAACATCTACCATTCTATTCATAAAATATTTTAAAAAAAATAGGGATAGAAATAGATAGATAAAGAGAGAGAGAGAAAGAGAAAGAGAGAGAGAGAGAGAGAGAGAGAGAGAGAGAGAGAGAGAGAGAGATGGAGAGTTATTTTATGTCTTTTAATCACGCTGGACAATGTGTATGTTATACTACAGTTAGTATAACTTTGTATTTTTCCTACTTGATAGTTTTCCCGTAAAATAACTTCAATAAAATGTGAATCATGTTGTATTGCGATCAGTCAGTCGTTAGTTACACGTTGAAATAGAGCAATACGAGATGTTTAGAGCACAGGATTGATATCTATAATTGTAAGTGTCGTAGATGTAAATAAGTAGTACCGTATTGCGACCGTATTGTTTTGCTATTATTGCACTATTTTAGTTTTCAACGGATTCATTTTGTTGATAAAAGATCCTTCAAATTTTTCAATGTTCTTTTATTGTAATCATGATTTACGGTCACCCATATACACCGAGAGTCACATAACACTGAAACATTGTGTTGTGGTTACAAATATGTGCCCTTATATAATAAATATATAATATATCTATCAAAATAAATAACAATCAACAGAACTGATAGAATATTAGGCTACTAGAGTTTTTTAGTTTTAAAATTATATCATTGAGACGCCCTCTTTTCAACAAGCACACTGGGCGTAGGACCAAGTCGCCCACCCCTAACGCCAGATATGCACATGCACTCAGAAATACGCATAAACATTAACCAAAACAATAAGAGTTCGTTGAATGTAATCATTTGTACATGGATTAAAATATTATTATTTTAGGTTTTAAAATTTGTTTTTTACCATTTGCTACTTCCCGTTTAGTCTTAAAAATCCAACTTGACGGTGATCGTGTGCGTATACCGTGAACAATTCTTTATTTCTATACATTACGGAATATGATTCCAACCCTATAATGATTCTAACCCAAAAATGTTTGTTGAAGGATATTGCGACGGTGATTTTGTTTATTTTTATGATATTAATATAAAATAAAATCTGAAATATTAACAATAATACACAACAATGTAACAGACATTTTAATTATTTTGTAGTAAATTTAAAATAATCTGATAAAACAAATTATACTGTTAATATTTTTATTTACTTTTAATCAATATCATTTTATTTAACAATATTTGGAAAATGATAAGTAACTGCTGTATTGGTGTAGAGTAAGAATTTAATTTTATTCAATTATAATATCTATTTCAATATCTTATATATAGTAACTGTATACTTTTCGATTCGAAATATTACCCGTCAATATGTTTTGATAGTTAAACTTTTCCAGTGTCCAAACGCATTCGAAACAATCGACCAATTTATTATTACGAACATTTCTCAGGTATACGAATCTGCGTACATAAAAAATACTCGCACAGTTCTCTTAGACTGCTCTACAGTAACATACTAGACTGGTTAGGTACACTACAACAATAATGTATATGGTGTGTAAAATTTGCCGAGAAGGGTCGAACCATATGACCTTTTCGTAAACGTAATTTGTGTACTCGTTCATAAAATCGAGCCCAAAGCTGTTACTGTTATTTTAATAAATTGAATACAATAATTATTTAAATCAAACTTTTTTACGAATAATGTTGATGAATTATCGATTTCAGTTCAAATGGCACGGAATTGGTACACTTCCAGAGTACCCCACCGATGTCCACTTACTTGGTGGCCATTTATGTAGGTGAATTTGAAGCGAACACGAACAATTCGTTTGTAAAGGTTTACACGCACGCGGCTTATGTGAAGCAAACCAATTACGTGGCGACCGATGCACATAAACATCTAAACGTGCTGTCGAAGTACACAGGCATTAGGTATATGCTCCCGAAAATGGACCTGTTGGCAATACCGGACTTCAAATCCGGGGCGATGGAGAACTGGGGAATGAACACGTATCGGTGAGGAGCGTAGTGACGGCGGACGAAGATATTTGTCATGTTCGCTAAAATTGTGTGTTTTTTCCCCTTAACATTTGCAGGGAAAGCTATCTGCTGTTACACGACGAGTCTAAATCGAGAATGAAAATACGCGCATCAGAAGTAGTGCAACACGAGTTCACGCACCAATGGTTCGGAGACTTGGTGACTTGTAAGTGGTGGGACTATTTATGGTTAAACGAAGGTTTCGCCCGTTACTTCCAGTACTTCGCCACGGGAATGGTACGACAGTTCAATCTGATATTTGATTTGATTTGAATTTATTTTTTCAAACGAACTCCTAACGGAATGTTCTCGCGATAGGTAAGAACGAATTGGCCGGTCGAAGAACAGTTTGTGATCGAAGCGCATCAAGGCGCACTGGTTTACGACCAGACTCCCAGACATCCGATCACTTCGTCGGTAAATACTCCCGAAGAAATCGAAAGCATATTCGACACCATAACGTACAGTAAGGCAGCATCAGTGCTGAGAATGTTGTATCACATAGTGACCGAAAAAGTGTTCCAATCTTCTCTTCATGATTATTTAGAACTCTATAGGTAAATATGATTATATTTCATAATTCCCTGTATATGCTGTGAACATTGTATATGTTCTCTTATTAACAATAACATTCAAATTTGTTAAAAATCATTTTAAAGCGAATCCGTAGCAGAACCAATGAACTTGTATTCAGCTTTCGATTCAACGATGGCAGATTTGGAATTTGACTTAAATAATGGTACTTTAACAGTCAATGAATTTATGTTGAATTGGACTCTACAGCCGGGATATCCGGTGTTGGAAATTACAAAAAATAGTACAACAAATGTGTTTTCAGTGCTTCAAGTAAACAAACAAAATTTATTACGTTGAAATTTAATTTTTTTTTTAGTTATCTTTAAAACCACAGGTACGAAATGAATTGTCATTTGAAAAATTGAAAAAAAATAAAATTAAAATAATTTTAATTCGTTGCAACAGCCATTTTTATATACACCTCCAATTTCATTATTAATTTAATCTTACAAGTAAAATTTAAAAACCTTAAAATCATTTAGGTACATTGTAATTATAAAAACAATATTTAATGACCATTATCAGCATATGGTGAGCAATTGATATATTAAATTTAAAATCTTCTATTTTTATCTAATAATACGGAAATAATATAAAATATTTGACAATTAAAAAAATTTATTGATTTTTACTCTGTAAAAAATGTCTTATTTAAAATTATTTTGAGAATTTTGAAAAAGATATTATTTTGATAAATATTATGTTTGAATGGTATAGAAACGATTTTTAATCAGCGGTAATGATACTGAAAAAACGTTGTGGATCATTGGTCTCACATTTACGACTGAAAGTAATAAGTCTTTCAGCAACACCAAACCATCTGTGTGGACTAACAAAAACAGTGATTTGACTATGGTACCAGCTCCTACAGACTCCGGATGGTACATCTTTAACATACAATCCACGGGTACCGATCGATTTGATGCGCTTAAGCTATACAAATGATGTATACGAGAACCGTAACAAATATCCGATTTCTATCATAGGTTTCTACCGGGTGAACTACGATACCGAAAACTGGATGGCACTGATCAAGCAACTCAAGGTTACACCAACTGACATACATGTGCTCAATCGCGCTCAGCTGATATCCGACTCGTTCAATCTGGCACGAGCAGGGCAGTTGAACTACACGATAGCTTTAGAGCTGACTAAGTATTTGAAGAATGAGGATAGCACCACACCATGGTATTCCGCCATGCAGGGTTTTTCGTATCTGTTGCAAAGGATGCCTCGCAGCGAAAAAGGATACGGCAACTTAAAGGTATTCACCAATTATAAATACTAGTCCGTAAGTCCCTTAAAGTATTATGCTACGGCTCTCGCGCATATGATAACCCTAATCAAAAAATGCCAACGAACTTATTTTTAGACATACGTGAGTAACTTGGCTGGAGTTATATACAAAAAGCTCGAAACCCGCGTAGCAAGTGGTAACAGTGAATTATTTGTAAAAAGTGCTTGGGACACTTTCTCATCGTGGGCGTGTAATCTCGGGAACAAATACTGTACCGAAAAGGCGTTGGAATATTTTAATAATTGGCAATCGGGAAAAAGGTCTGTTGATACACTTTTAACCGCAGTGCACCGTTAAATACGAAAAATTAAATAACAATGTGATATTATTAATTTTTTAGTATACCCGCCGATATCAAGGACGCAGCGTTCTGTGTCGGAGTGAAAAATAGCAAAAACCCCGATGTGTTTTATCAATTGTTTAACTTGTCCGTGACAACAACGTCGATTTCAGAAAAAATGTCCGCTCAGTTTGCTCTTGGATGTTCTACCAACAGAACACAATTAGAAGAGTACGTGTTAAATAGATACTTTACTGCAATTATCAATACTTGTTATTTACACTATTTCTCGTGTTAACACGAAAGAAAAAGTATTTTAAGGTTGTTTTACAACACCATAACATGGCGATAAAACGGTTTTCTGTTGAACAAATTTTGTAAAATATTAAAATTTTTTTTTATCGGTTTTGATTAACTCATATGTATTTTAACTGTGCACATTAATGTATTCGTTTTATTTCAGGTACATTGATCACGTACTTGATGGGCCGCAAGGACCGATTAAGGAAAAGGACTACGAGTCCGTCATATCATATATATCAGAAACACCATTGGGGCTCAATGTGTTGCATGAATTCCTGTCGAATAATTTAAACACAACGTTGTACAATCTTACGAACGGTCACGGAATCGCTAAACACTTATACTCAACGCTTGCGAACAAATTGACAAACGACAGTGATATTGAAAAGGTTGGTATTAGAGTTCTAAGAACTCAATAATCAATAATTCAATAATATAAGACGATTTAATGATTATTTAATGATTCGACAGCTTTTAAAAATGTAAAGGACTCTGTTTTGAACTATATACTGATATATGTTAATTATTTGTTAACATTTAATTAGTTTTAAGATTACAAGCGATTCAATATTATTTATTATTTCAGTTCGTTTAATTTCTACATATTTTTGTAGACATAGAATAATTGATATCTGTTTATACCTATTTTACTAGATAAGAATCCTGAAAAATGACTCTTCCATTCCCGATTCGGTGAGAAAGTCGTTTGATGAGTCGTTTGAAAAAATCAATGATCATACGTTGTGGTTCGATAAGTATTCTCAAATTATCGACGAATGGGCACAAAATAACAAAGAATTCATAACAGAACCTTCGAGTACCACTACACAGGTGACTCCTACGTCTCAACAAGGAAGTACAACTGTCCATTCTGTTTCTACTGTTGATCCGTCGTCTATGACTACTTCGAAACCGTCCAGTGCGACGTCAAATGCCCAAAACAGTCTTACAATTTTACTATTTGCAGCTATTTCATTGTTAGCGAAAACGTATATTAAATAAAATAAAACAGCGTTTTCAATATTATATAGTTTTTAAAATTGTCTATATAATATTTAAGTATTGTGTTTAAACATTTTTGTATGGATATCAAGCCACATGATTTATATTATTGTATTTTTATTCTTAAATTAAATAAGCATTAAAAATATTTTCTGTAGTAGTTTTGATAAATCATTAACTTTTTCCAAAACCTCAATCTAATATAATTAGCATAGTTAACAAATATTTCGAATTTGACTAAGAAACAACGAAACACAAAAATCAATTACGTGCAAACGATAATAATTAAGCCGTAAGTTTTCCAGAAACCTGTATAAAAAAATTATTTTTTCATTATCACTACTATGATGATCAAATACATTCCAATGGGATTGGGTTAGATTTATTGAACTTCTGATTATATTTGAATTTTAATTATATTGGAACAATAAATAGCTTTCCATGATCCTTTTTCAAATATTTAAGTTAGCTAAAATTATATATTTTGGTGTATTATAAGTTTATACATCGTAAATTAGATCACATATAATAAACCAAAAATAATTACAAACATTTTACTGATATTTTCACAAATAAAGCCGGTAATTATAACATACATAACGTATGTTTTTACCGAGATAAGTTAAAGTAACATTTTTAAGAAAAATAAACATTATGATTATTAAATCAATTAATAAACATTATCCATTGATTTAAAAAGCTTATATAAAACAATAATTATGCAATAAATGTAAATTAAAAAAGGAAGTTAAAATAGAAATGTCTTCGAATTAAAAAGTTTAATAGTAAAAAATATAAACAATATAACTAAAGTAACTTAACTTAATAAGTAAAAAATTATCAAAATACTGTTATACAATATACAATATTTTAATGGAATTGTAATACACTGAATAAAAATAGCATAAAAAAACATTAATACAAATTATAAAGAACGTATTGTAAATATAAAACTTATAAATATATAAAATTATATTTTAAAAACATCTTATTTGTAACACAGTGTGTAGATTTTGTTGTTTTTTAAAAATAAATGTTAGTATTTATATAAAATACCTATATATAAATTATATTTATTTATACAAAATCAAACTTTCCTATACATGAAATATAAAATCATCGTAGTATTAATTATAAAATAGAAAATAATTTTACGATATCAAATGATGAAAATAACAAATTCATCATATGAAATCAGTATTTTATATAAAAAAAAGCGACTACCAACTAATTTTTACGAATCTATATATTACCTAATAAACAAGCATTTCTCTTCACTTTTGAATAAAAAATATTAACAAAGTATAACCACTCTCACCTATGGTGGCTTACAGGTGTGTATAAGGTAACTGAAGTGTATGCAATTAAACTTAAATATTTGGAATGAGAATGGGAATAAAATTAAAGATATATCATTTTGTAAATATGTCAATTGCAACGAACTGGTTCTCAATTTTATTTCATCCTTATAGCTGTGAACCGGTTTCGACAAAAAAATCGATCGATCGCCAATTTCAGGACCGATTTTGTCCCGTTCGGGCGGATGGCCTCACAAAAATGTAATCACAGAGTTCTTGTGGTACGTGATTCTATATGCAGTAGTTCCACGCTCTTAGAAGATACGATAAGGCGTGAAATTCCTTCCGGGTGATATTGTTATGACGGTGCTCAAGTAAACGATTCGACCGCCTTGGCCATAATACTATTCAATTATATTTTCGACCTTGTTTCAATTTATCACTTCAGTTATTACTTTGAAAGCCAAAGATCTAAACGTTATCGAAGCATTCGTAACGGATGTCGAACTCGATAAATACTTGCCGGTTCGCCAACTAGTCCACCGCAGGAACGACGAACACCTCGAGATTCGTCTCAGCAACCCCGTTATAGCGAACCGAACGGTTTCAAACTAACAATTTCGTACGTAGGCAAAATGAGAACCGACGAGACCGGATTGAATACGAAGCCGTACCGCGAGGGCGATGCTACCAAGTAAGTGTTTCTTTATTATGATTTCGATTTACGTCCCGACGGTTGAGCGTGGGACATTTGATCAAAAGCAGCAAACTAATCGTCTAAAAATCAAACGGTAGATAGCTGAGCATCTAATAATTGAGTGGATGTAAGAAAAGCAGGTTCAAATTTAGATAATCTGACACGAATAAAAAATGTATGTGCAAACATTTTGACAGTATTGATCGGTAGAGAACTGTTGAAAAGGTATTCCTCAAAATACTCGATTATGAATTTTCCTTGTTCCCAATATTAAAATAATATTATTTAGAACTTTTTTATGCACATATAGTATTATTATATTCGCCAAAAAGTGTGGTCTATGTATGTTCTGTGCTCAATTTTCTGCCTTCGATAGTCGAGGACTGGCCGTTCACGAGTGATGGAGAACTAAACAAAACAAAATAAAATCGGTTCGCTGAACAGGTGGTTCGCTATAACGAATTTGGAGCCGGTGTACGCAAGGAGAGCTTTTCCGTGTTACGACGAGACTGCGTACAAAGCCGTTTTCAACATATCCGGAATGAAAATATCGAACAAGTTCGCACTGTCCAACATGCCAATCCGGAACATTGAAGTTATCAAGTGAGTTAAACTGAACGTTAAATTATACCGTGGTAATCGTTTCGTATATACGTTTTGACTGGAGTTTACTTTTGTAATAAGATTCCGAAGTGCTTTTCATACGTACCCAAAAGTGTTTAAGTTATTTATATTTATTTTTATTAAAAAAATAAAAATAAATATGAGTCTCTAAGAGAATAATTTTTGTGTTGTACAATGATTTCACAGACTATAATATACGTATAGACGGGTAATTTTTTTAGTGTAATTACGATGTATTTAATAAATATTATATTTTTTTGAAATCATAAAAAAATATCCCGTATAGAAACTAAACTTATTGTTTTCCATCGCAGTTGAATATCGTTTTAAAATTAAAAAAAATAGTATGTAGTAAAAATGATCTTCACAATATTATCTTATTAACCGTATGGTAATATAATTTCAATGTAAGATTCTATTAATTATTTTCATGATGTATTGTTTTATAGAAAACAATTCAGAATTTTTTTTTTATGTTGAAAAATTAGTCTTTTAATAACTATATAGCTGTAATAGGCTCTTATAGCTAACTTTATATTATCCTTGAACTGTGGTTGTTATGGAAAGGCAATCGGTATGTATTAAGGTCTATTATTATGTATAAACTGATTTTATTACTGATAGTCCTATGTCCTTTATATTTTGTTTTGTGACGTTCTATGGTGCTTCAATCTTGATTGAAGAGATTTATAATAAGGTTTTATTTGAGATTTGAGTCTTCGCGAAATTCATATTCATGATACCACCACTAAATCTTGTATTATAATACTGTCATTTATTTATCATTCATTATTAAAATTATTTTTATTTTTCACTTTATTGTTTTTTCTATGATTTTTTATTCAAAATTAAATAATATACCAATAAAATAACCTCAAACATTTAAGTAAAATAAAATACAATGATAAAATATTCAAATGGAATTTTAATATCTAAAACATTCCTTGTTATACAATTCTTAATATTTGATTTGATATTAATAAAGGGTTGTTAATTAAAAAAATGACGCACGTATTTCTCTTTTAGTTCATTATTCCTTAATCTCTTATAATCCATTACTTTCATAAATTAATTGAATTCCTTCATATACGTTTTCGTTAAATTAAAACAATTAAAATAATATTATTGATGTATTATGTAGCATATTAAAAAAAAAAATGCCGGTTATATTTAAATTGAAAAATGATTCTTTTTGTTTTCATTTGTATAATAAAAGTCAATAAAATATGAGATAATTTAAGAACATTGTAACATCTTAAAATATCTTCAGTTCTTAGTGGAGAGTTTAGATCTCACAGGTTCATAAACGCATTGCTTGTAAATGGGACGAAGTTCATTGGAACATCGAAGAGCAATTTTGTGACGGATGTTGGGGATGCCCATCGCGATGCAAAGTTATCTGCAATTTCGTTCAGATAGTTTTGTCCATATTGTTCTGAATGAAAACTGAAATACCAGGTATTCAATTATTTGAAAAATATGACACCATAAATGTATTGATGAATTGATATATATATATATATGTACGATGTATTCATTGACATAACATAAAAATTGGTTATTCTTCTATCTAAAAAAAAAAGAAGCCATTTATGATAAAAATGCCTTCCTAGTTCAATATTTGATCGAATTAAAAACTAATTACAACACATACAATATACATGACAGTTCTATTAAAGTTTACGATGAGGAAAAGTGTTGACAGTATAAACGAAATAACCACTTATGTACAATAAAAATAAAATCACGTTCTCTCAGAATATAAAATATGTAACAAAGAATTTAAAATAATCATCTGCACTACATTTTAACAAGAATTTAATTAAAAATGCGATACAACCATTTTGTTATCATTGATGATACAATATCATCCGACTAAAACATTTAATCATTAGAATATTCGTAATCTATAATAATAGTTTAGTTGATAATAATATATATATATATATTATGCAACTATACTCACAAATGTGTTGTCTTAGAATACGTAGTTTAATTTCTAAACGTGTAAGCATATTTGATCAATGCTAAAATAATAGCCATTCGTGTGTTTAAATTGTTTAAAAGTGATGATGTGGAAGTGGTGTTCTTCGAGAATACTCCGCGGATGTCGACCTACATGGTAAGCCTTTTCGTAGGCGAGTTCGTGCCGAACACAAACGGTTCGAACGTGACGGTCTACTCGCAAGAACGGTTTGTGGCCCGGCGGAAACACATCGAGACCGAAGCTCCGAAATATCTGCAGGCGATGTCGGAGTACACGGATGTCAAGTACACGCTGCCGAAGTTGGATCTGTTGTTTGTACCGTGCAAGACTTGCTACGCGATGGAGTCCTGGGGTCTAAACGTTTACCCGTAAGAAATGATCATACTTACTCATAGTGTATATAATAATCATAAATATATAAAGTTACTCTTCAAGAAGTATTAGTATTAAGTAATAAATGATGGAATTAGTTTTACTGGTTTTAATTTTGGCCCTCCGTGTATTAATACGATAAATGAATTTGTATACTATATATTATGATGGTATAAATATTTTAAATAGTTATAATTCATATTTCAATTTTTCGTTAAATACCTACAAGCCTTTCATAACCTTTTCGACCATCACTGTCAAAATCATAAAAGTGTCCATATTTAGACACTTGATGATGAAGTATGTCTCAACAAAAAATATGGGAACATCATTGCCTATATAACTATGCGTCTACACACGTATCTATAAATACACCGATAAATGGTCAAACGACTTTGACTTGTTGCTTGGACTTTTGCCGGACTGACGTGCGATTCTTTTTATTTATTTTTCGACTTTTACGCAGCGAAAATTTTATAATGTTCAAAAACACTAGATCGATGGTGATTAGCGAGATGTTCGTCTTGCAGCACGAGATCGCACACCAATGGTTCGGTAAAATGGTCACATGCAAGTGGTGGGACTCTTTATGGCTGAACGAGGGTTTCGCCACTTATTTCGAGTACTTCACTATTCAAATTGTAAATTTTCTTTGTCACGCGTTGTTTTGTTGAAATCCCGTGTCGTTAATTCAGCTTGAACTACATATGTGTGCCATTTAGGTGAAGTCGGCTTGGCCGATGGAAGAACTATTCGTGGTGGAGATACACCAAAATGCGTTGTCATACGATCAGCGCTTTGATCGGTCGTTAACTTCGCCGATGAACAGCCCTAAAGAAATCGAAAATCAATTCGACTGCATAACGTACAGAAAGTCGGCGTCACTTTTGAGATCACTGAGATAATTAGTAACCGAAAAATTGTTCCAGTTATCCATTCGAAATTATTTACAGGTTATGAGGTGAATTATAAACTTACAATATTTTTTCTTCTAAAATAATAATCATCGATATTGCCTATTAATATTTTTTTTTCAAAAAACGTTTTTATTATGAACTTAACGTCGTATTATTGATAAAAATAATTTTAGGTAACAAATTATGGTATTACAATGTTAAGTTATTATTTATTTAGTAACAAATTGCATTTATTTTACGCTTATAGGCAGTGGCGGTTTGAACGGAGTAAATTTGACGCAGCTGCGTCACGAAAAAATTTGGTGGGTGGGTGGTTGTTGAAAGTTGACGTTTGTAGTTGAGTAGAAGTTAGGAACTTGTTTTAACGTAATCGATTGTATACCAATTAAATTCACAATAGTCAATAGCGCAAAAGTGTCAATCGATTGGGTGTTGAGAATTGTCGACTGCGTCATTGAAATAATAAGTTCCCGCCGCCACTGCTTATAGGCATTCATTATAATATAAGTGAGTAGATATAATTAATTTATGAACATTGTTATTATGACTAACAATTTGTTGAATCAGTTTGAAAAAAGAAACAGTTTGGCTGAACCAAATGATTTATTTGCATCGTTTGATAAAGTTTTATACGGTAGTAACTATAATATCGGGAATGGATTGACGGTCAATGAGTTTATGTCTAACCGGATGTTACAGTCGGGATATCCTGTGATACAGATAACAAAAAATGAAACTTCAAGCACACTGTCAGTGATTCAAGTAATTTGTATAGTTTATATCAAACTATATTATTGTATAAGTTATACTTATCTAATTGTTAAGTAACTGAACAATAGAAATAAACGCATATTTGCACGCATATACTCGTATCATTACTGTCCGAATTTCCCAAATTTAAAACTATGTAATTAAAAACTACTCTTCAATATTTCATTTCAAATCAAATCATGTTTTTAATTTTTACAATTCGATTGTTTTTAACACCATTCACAGATTTTTCAATTTCATTTTATTACTTAGTCATAAATATTTACTTATTTTCTCTTTATAGTTTATAGATATATTTTTTCCATACGTTTATTCGAATCAATATAAATATAATATTTATTATAGAGTCGGTTTGTTATTTACCCGGTAATTAAAGAAAATACTTATTCTGTTTGGCACATTGGTCTCACATTCATATCTGAACTGAGTAAAAATTTCAATTACACGTAACCGCGTGTTTGGTCGAACAAAACATTAAAAAGGACCGTCATATCTGTTCCACAAAATGCAGGATGGTACATATTTAACATATACAATCAATGGGTACTTTAACGAACATTTTCTATTAACGATTTATTCGGGTAGAGGGGCTTGTTTGTTTTTATTTCGTAAATATTTCCATGCAGATTTCTACGAGGTAAACTACGACATAGTCAACTGGATAGCTCTGATCTAGCAACTGCACAGAGCACCCGCGAAGATACACGTGTTGAACCGATTGCAGTTGATAGTTGACGCGTTCAATTTTGCAGGCGCGAGCCAATTGTTCTATTTGGTGCCGTTACACCTGGCCGAATATCTGCAAAACAAGAACAATACAATACCGTGGTATTCGGCTTTGAGGTGTTTTAAAATTAAAATAAAATAATATTATGTATACATAATAACTATAATTATAATTTTTAGTGTATTTTTTAAATCTATTATAGTAGGTATATTATGAAATATATAATTAGTGATAAAAATGAATACTAAATACAGTTTTAATTTCCTATACGAGAACAAATCTTTTTAAATTTTTTCAATATTGGGGTTTTTGTATGTTTTTTTTCAAACGCCAATATTGTTAGGTTAGAAATCTGACTATGAGTCATAAATCATTTGAGGGGTAATGCTTCCATTTTATTAATACCTTCTGTAGACCCTATACATTCTTGACTAAATTCGATGTTCTTGTAAAATAATTATCTTTTTTTATTCATATCAGGTTATGTATAAAAATTTATTTAATTTTATAATAATAAATATTTGTTATTTTCCAACCCGATAATCGTCACTGTATAATAATACACATGATGTAACAACGATTTAAATATGTGTATTGCGTTTAGGCTCGTTTCGGTAAACTGATTGAAAACGGAAATAAAAAACTCAAAGAACTCTATTACTGGATGTGTAAATTCGACAAAAGGTTTTGTTCGATTAATCCACTGCAGTATTTCGAATCAATTTGCAGGTAAGATACTCAATTATACTTGTTCCGTTATTTGTATATTCGATATTGTTTCGTTAAGAATACTAGTCGTCAACAACGTGACGGTGTTCAACGTAGTATGAACGAAAACAGAGCCGGTAAAATAGCTGTTGAAAGTTCAAGTCCACTTTGCAAAATTTTTGTATAACATATATCTCCATTTGAAAATCGGAAGGTTTTATTGTGATATCAACTGTCATTGGGTAGTTAAATTAATTAATTAAATTAATCATTTGTTAATTCAAATTAAGGTTTGAATAAATTAAAATCTTAAAATCGTAAATTAAATTCTGTTATCAGTTCTGTAGTTACATTTTTAAATTCAATAAGGCATACCGATTGATTTTTAATTTTTTAAATTTTTTGACATGATGGAAAATATATAGTATCATTGTTTCCTCTTAATTTTATTGTGGTGGCCAATAAAATATATGTCGTATATGGCGGGTTGGTCCACTTTGACATCGATAAAAAGTTGTTCTATATAACATGAGTATAATGTTAATTATAATAATAATAATAATAATTAAGAGCTTTAGCAAAGCATGTTTAGCGTTATGGTATTGAGGGCCGTTAACTATCACGTAGAAGAAGAAATGGTATAGGAAATATACGGTTTAGTGGCAATATTTATTTTTTATTTATCTAATACATTTTCTTTTTTTTTGTCTAGGTATGTATTTAAGTTAAGATTTCTGGGAATACTTATTCGATTTATGTTTATTTTTTACAATTATTTCTTGTCGTCTTTAGAAAATATTTATGTTAAATTTCTCATCGAGTGATTCGAAATGATGGTAATGTAAAAATTTAACTACCTGCTTGTCATTCTCGATCAACTCGTATTTATTTTTACCTATGTGTATTGTGATATTGATTATTAATGTTAGTCGTTTTCACGGACATTTTCGCTTACTTATCCTCAGACCTAATATTACATCATTTTATGTATTGAAAAATTAAATCCTGTATGTAAATAATCATTTTGATAATAAAAAAAATTAATACGATATTAATCGACTATATGCATTTAAATATGTCCATTGTACTAATTAACTTTGGCGATCACTAAATCTGTTAATTCTGTAAATTGTTATTTAACTTTTGAGTAAAATGACGTGATGGGATTTTGTGGAGTATCTCATATCCCTCCAAACGTAAAATCTAAAAGCCTTCTCAAAGTGTTTATGTATTTTAACACTTTTGAATTATAGATAACTATATAGTAGACAGTAGATTAATATATAGTTAATCCTTGTTTTATGAATCACATGATACGATACACATGTGTATGTCATGACACTTTCTTCCAAATAAATGTTTGCCATAATCATGTATATTTAAACACGTTATACACTTATAATATATGTAAGTTATATGCGAATACATTGTTCAAAATTATTCTATAGATGAAGATAACAGACGATAAAACATTTTAATAAATGCCTCTTTTGTATCGGTGAATTGTTAAACTCCTTAAAAGCATTATATTTGTACTTGAATGTTTGTAACCCTGACTAATTTTATTTTTTATTTTTTGGTAAAACCAATACATATTTTTTTAAATTTATATATTATAATTTTAAAATACATTCGCTTTGAATTCAAGTCTTTTTTTAGCTCGAGCATTGTAATATTTTACATTACTTGACTTTCAAATCTAAAGACGAGTAGTGCCGGATTAACGTATAGGCAGGGTAGGCACGTGCTTAGGGCTAGATAAAAGTGACCGTCAGAGCGGCTATTTTTTTTTATAGTAGAACTTTGCCTGTTTAACCGAGCGCTTTTGGCAAATGTCTAAAATCTAATTAATCTTAAATATGGTTTTTGATTACGTCTGCAGACTGCAGTTGCAATGCAGCTGTTTTGATAATTGATAATTATCATAGTTTTAGGTAGAGTTGTAGATCATAGTTTTTGACAATACTTCATTATGAGTGCACCAAATAAGTTTCCAAGTGGGTATCAAATAAGACAAAAAAAAAAAAAAAGAAAAAGATGAAGAAATAAAACATATAATTAATACAAATTAAATATTGTCTTCTTTTTTTATTATCAAAACTTCAGACAGCCTGTTTGTATCTTCTCAAAAAAATGAAAAAAATATTGAATCTATTAATTCCATTGAAAATAATGAAGACAAATTAAAAGTTATTCCTGATATTGTTTCTAAAACTTGTGAAAATCAGATTAGGTATAAAGATTATAAAGATCCAGTTGAATGGAAATCTGATAATTATCATCATGATTACCTAGTCAAAAATAGTTATGTTCAAAATATGGATTATAATTTTTCATTATCTTCTAGAATGTATGGTTATGTCAATAGATTTTGTTCGAAAACATTTTTCATAAAAAATTTGAAAATAAAGAAATTGTTTATCGTAAGTGGCTGGTTTATTCTACAAAAATTGGTTAAATTTGTTAAATTTGAATTCAATGATAGGTATCATTGTATACTAAAAACGATTCTGAAAGAAGATGATATGTTAGTCTAGAATATAATACATCGTATTTATAAACATTGTAATAAGTATATTTTATTTTGAAACGAAAAATTTAGAAAAAACGAAAATTTAAACTGGCTATAAATAAGTAAAAATATGTCAAAATACTTTGAAAACTTAATAATTCATACAATACGTCAATATAAACATTTGGTGAAAATTTCAAGTGTTTGCGTTATTTGGTTTTTGAGTTAAAGCAAATTTCAAAAACCGATATGATTTGTCAGTCTAGAATATTATATATTGTATTATGTTTTACATGTAATTTAATGTTAATATTCGCTGTTCGAACGCTTGTAAAAAAAAATTATTCCTATGGATTTCAATAATTTTTGAATGACAATAAGAAAAAGTTCTGCTATTAAATTTTCAACTATTTTGTGCTTATAAATAGCTTAAAACTAATTATAATATTTTGAAAAATGTAGTTAATAATCAATAAAATATATCATAATATCATAATACAAATAATAGAATATTAGTATAATCTCTATAAAGTATTGTAGTTAGAGTACATACTATGTCCTCTAATTTATTATATAGAGTTATTATTAGATATTATAATGTCAAGTTAATTTTTTTTCAAAATTTTATTTAGTGCTTGAATAATCTAACTTATGTTATTATTTGTTACTAGATTCAACAAAGTCAATAAAAAATCAAATCTACACTTATTGACCTATCAACAGTAGTTAAACTATATGATTCACTAAAACAATATGTAGATAATTTTTACAGATGACTTTGAAAGTATAGAAAAAGAAGCAGTTTTATTGAGTGGCACTACAGCATATGCACATGATAAAAAACGTATTAAAAATAGAAAAGTATATTGTTTAAATTCTGAATCATTAATTAAATAAAAACAACAATTTATGTATTTGTATTATAATATTACGGCGAAAATCTGATGAATCAACTACATCAAAAACTGAACACAACGGGAAAACAAATTTTCAAATAAATTACATTTTATATCATTATTGATACCTTAACAACTCAATTGAAAATTAGATCTGAAGTTTACTCTGAAATTGTAAATATTTTTGGATGTATCCCCATGTTAGATCAAACAGATTCAGTTGAAACTATCAAAAACTGTTGTCAATCATAAATTGCTAAAAAATTTCCGGCAGATATTCAAAGCTCAGATGTTTTGTTAAATGCGTGTCTTAATTTTAAAGAATAATTGAAAATAGAAGAAAAATTGTTTACATCGGTTGAAAATTCAGTGACATTTATAATGTCATCTTACATTAAAAGTAAAGTGCTTGATGATGTTTTTCCAAATCTTAATATAGTCCTGAGAATGTTTATTAGTACAGCCGTAGCAAATTGTACCGGAGAACGGTCATTTTCATTCTTAAAACGGTTAAAAAAATTACTTACGATCTACTATGTCTAAGGAAAGGTTAAATGCTTAAGCTCTACTGAATATTGAAAATGAATTATTAAATGCTAATGATTTAAATGATGTAATAAATAACTTCAGCTTTAAAAAAGCAAGAAAAAAGTTGTGAATTCAAATAATTAAATAAATCTAAACATTTTTACAATTTTGTTTTTTTTTTCAATGGGCTATAAAATGTTATTATAGCTATATATATATAAACTAAACATTTTTGCCTAGGGCTACGGTCGATATTAGGTTATAGATATCACTTCTTATTCTTATTGTGTCTGGGCTATGATAAAGATGCTTTGTTTATAATACTCCTTTTCTACTCCATTGATTGGCTACTTGTATAGCCGCGTTAGTTACTTCCGCCAGATCATCATGTGTGCATGACACCGGGTTCAGGGGACATACGAGTATAATAGTATAATATACATATTATGTTGTTCCATTTGTTCACTTCCACAATCGCAATCTACGGTTTCTGTATTGTACCTATTGCACTTACATAGATTTTTTTTCGTTCAGGCAGCATCCACTCTCAATCTGTTGAGTGTTTTCCATGTCTTCCATTCACAACGGTATCCAGGTGGAAGTTTTTCAATTGGTTTTATTTTAAAATTATTGGTTTAGTTTAATGCTATCCATTTTCAATGTCATTCATATTCAAGTGATGTTGTGATCTCCGTGATTGATTTCAAAAAGTTTTTTCTTGATTTCAATCTGGTTGGGGCCGGTTGGTATCCATGGAGATGGTGTCTTTCATCGTTTACTTGGGCTGTTTTTTGACCATTACTGGCCACACTTCTTCTGATGTCGTGGGGTGCTATGCCAGCTAGAATTTGTACTAATGGTATGGGTGTGGGTATTAAATATCCAGTTATCAGGCGGCATGTTTCATTTAGAGCTACATCCACCTTTTTCGCAAGACACGATCTGCTCCACACTGGGCAAGCATACTCTCCAGCTAAACAACATAGGGCAGGTGCTGTGGTTCGTAGTAGCTGGGGGTTAGCTCCCCATGATATTCCGGTTAATTTCCTTATTAAGTTATTTCGTGTTGCGACTTTCATTTTGATTTTTTCGCAGTTACTTTTAAAAGTTAATATCCTATCTAGAGTGATTCCTAGTACGTAGGTGTTTGTGTATGTTCAAGATTGGTGCCCCACCACTGTATTTTAAGTTCTTTTATTGCTTGCTTGTTGTTGAGATGGAATGCACTTACTTGCGTTTTTATTGGATTGATAGATATCACTTCAATATCACTTCGTATATTTGGATAGGTTTATTATACTCAAGTATCACGGAAAAATTAACAGCGATCCGATAAAGACACGTAATTTAGAGGCACTTACTCAGTGATGATTAAGAACTCCACTCGATTCAATATGTTATTTTAACAAATTATTGTTGTATTTACCAGTCGTATTATTATATTATGCTAATAAATCTGACGATTTCAACACAATTACTGAATAATTATGCATAAAAATACATTAAAAGGCAAAATAATGATAATTATAATTATCAATTAAATAATATTATCAGAACTCAAAACTGTCTGTACTTCATTAATATATATTTTAATACAATGGAACAAAATATATATTTTCGTTGTATAATCGATAATTTATTATTGTAATTCTCCGAAATTAGCTCGCGCGGTCCGAGATCCAGATACGCAGCCTGCGCGCCCGTAGGAATCGTCGATGCTACTATCACAACGGTCCCACCGCCCTTCTCGACCGGTCGTCCGTTTCTCACGCGAAATCACTGCGCCCCAACGGCTCGCGGCGTCCACCATGTCGCTCCGGCACGTCTTCCCGATTTTCGTGTGCGCCCTGGCGTTCGCCTCGCTCGTCCCGGCAGAGGAGCAACGCAATCGGCTACCCGTCGAGATCACCAAACCGCTGGCCTACGATCTGATGTTCGCACCGACCGTCAACGGCACCGGGTCCACGTTCACCGGCCGGGCTAATATCGTCATCGAGGCGCTGAAACAAACGAACACGGTCACGCTCAACCTGAAAGATCTGACCATCACCAACGTGTCGATAACGGACGTGGAGTTAGAAAAAGACGTGGTCGTAGACGGCGTCGTGTACTACGCGGCCGACGAGCAGGTGGAGATTCGCACCAAACGGGCGCTATTAGAAAACAGGCGGTACACGTTGTCGATCTCGTACGAAGGTGCGATCAGAACCGACATGACCGGCTTGTACCTGACCTCCTACGAGGAGTACAACGAGAACAGGTGAGTGAAACCCCTGCGCGGAAGGTGTCGTAGTGTTACACACGAGAACTGCTTGGATCTCCGCGCGGGGCCGTTAGCATTAGCGTATCCGTCGCAAAGAATAGACGAAGCATATCCTTCGCAAAGAATATACGAAGCATATCCTTCGCTATGTCAGGGCTGAATTACGGCCAACGGTTCATTGTAAGAAGTCGGCAGTTCTTTTTTCGATGAACGCTAAAATCGGTAAATTTGTATCATGCACCGGGAAGTTCAGATCACATTCTCGTTTAGATATATTCGCAGTTTATTAAAATATTCAGAAACACTTGCGCTTCGGCTGTTGACAATAGTTATTACGTTAAACACTTGGAATACTTAGAGAAATTCTAGAATAATTACACATGGATTTACAAATACATTTTTAGCTTTGATAACAATCAATAAAAAATAAAACATCGAACGAATTTTTCAAATATTATGAAGTTGGTAATTTTTTTTTAGTTGCCCATTCAAAAGCTAAAATTACGCTCCTTTGCCAAGTGCTGGGGGGGGAGGGAAAATGGAAAATGCCCATGTTCGTGTTGCCGATATAACAACGTGTTACGCGGAAAGGGGTGCGATGAAACTGACTAATGTGCGTTAACTCAACAGGTGGATGGTCGTAACACAATTTAAATCCGTTTACGCGAGAAGAGCGTTCCCGTGTTATGACGAGCCCGGGTACAAAAAGTTCAACATTTCTGTGGTGAAGGATAAGTACCAGATCGCATTGTCCAACATGCCGATTTCGTTTATCGAGACAATTGGGTAAGTTTGTGTATAAATGTGAAGTATTGCTATCGGACGTTTCCAATTTTTCATTAATTTCATTTTCGTTTTTTACAATGTTTCCCTGAAAAATATTAAATATTGTAGTCTAATGCTGTACATCGAGTAGGACAGGGATGGCAAATACTTGACACGTGTGTTGAGATGGCACGCAAAACAGTTTTGAGAGTACGCTAAAACTTAAATTATTTATAATATATTTTTGTCTTTAAAAATAAATTAAAATCTCCAATGTTAGTACATTTTTACTGCTTTTGACGTATTTCAGAAAATTAAATTGTGGGTTCGTTATGAACGTAGATAACTTACTAAACATAATATGATAGTTTTGTCTATTTTTTTCATCAATTCATTTATTTTGGTCAAAATTAGTTTTGAATGTAAATTCTATTCTGATTTAATAAAATGACTAATTGATGAATTTAGTGTGGCATGTACCTTATAAAATTTTATTTATTATAAAAAATTGGCAAATTCAATAAAATAAATTAAATTGAGATGATGAATAATGACCAAAATATTGTTAATACAAATTTATTTAAATATTTATAATTATGCCTAAGTAATATATAATATAAAAATATATATTTTTTTATTATATTTAATGGCATGTTAGAAAAGAAAAAATAGATAGTTTTCGGTACGTAGCTTCAAAATAATTTGCCACCTATGGAGTAGGTAATTCAATACTTGCGACCGGAAATTTCAGAAATAAACGTTATAGGTATGTATAATTTTATCGTCAAATTAGGTACGATTTTCCAATACGGTTCAGAAATGTAATACTTAATAAACCTACACATCTATAATTGAATGCGATAAGTACTTGTGATATTATATTAAAATGTATATACTCAAGTGCAAATTATTACACACTCTAGTATGATAACTAAGAGTATTAAACGGTTGTCTGTTTATTGTAAAATATATAATGCAATCCGCTTCGTCGGATTTGTTTATTTTTATACTTACCATAAGAAATATTAAAGATAGAGTTATTGAAATTGGGTGAAAAAAATGGCTTTAACAATCAAAGATTTAATTTTTGATTAAGTATATTTATATAATTATTCACCAATCAACCAACACCTATCATTCTATTCATAAAATATTTAAAAAAAAAAATAGGGATAGAAATAGATAGAGAGAGAGAGAGAGAGATGGAGAGTTATTTTATACATCTTTTAATCACGCTTGACAATGTGTATGTTATACTACGGTTAGTATAACTTTGTATTTTTCCTACTTGATAGTTTTCCCGTAAAATTACTTCAATAAAAAGTGAACCAACCGTATATGTTGTATTTCAATTAGTCAATCGTCAATTACACATTGAAATAGAGCAATACGATATGTTTTGAATACAAGATAGATATCTATAATTCTAAATGCCGCAGATCTAATTATGTAGTACCGTATTGTGACCGTATTGTTTTGTTATTATTGTACTATTTTAGTTTTCTACAGATTCGTTTTGTTGATAAAGGATCTGACAAATTTTTCAACGTTCTTTTAATATAATCATGATTTACGGTCACCCATATACAGCGAGAGTCACATAACACTGAAACATTGTGTTGCGGTAACATGAATTGTATTACACACACACGCACACACACACACACACAGAGTACCGATAGTAGTGATTGGCACTCAGGGTTAATAAACATATATGTGCCCTTATGCTTCCCCATATAATTAGATATAATTTTATTTTAGATCTTTACCTGATGAATTAAAATTAAATTCTAAATAAATAACGATTATGAGCGTGACTGGCAATAATAATAATTATCTAGAGACTAAATTATTATATATCTATCATAATAAATAATATTCAACAGAACTGATATTAGACTACTATATTTTTTTAGTTTTAAAATTATAGCATTGAGACGTCCTCTTTTCAACAAGCACACTGGGCGTAGGACCAAGTCGCCCACCCCTAATGCCAGATATGCACATTCACTCACAAATACGCATAAACATTAACCCAAACATTAAGAGTTCATTGAATCCAATCATTTGTACATGGATTAAAATATTGTTTTAGTTTTTAAAATTTGTTTTTACCATTTGCGACTTCCCGTTTAGTCTTAAAAATCCAACTTGACGGTGATCGTGTGCGTATATCGTAAACATTTGTTTAGTTCTATACATTACGAAATAAGATTTATACCTACGTGTCGATAATTTTAATAAACAATAATAATATTTATTGATATCCTTGCGAATTGAAATGTAATAGAATATTTTGTCTGTCACGTGTACTATTTTGGCGAAAATAAACTCAATCCGCACTGTTAAAATTTTTTTTTTTTGATAATATATATATAATATCATCACGTATGACTAACTCGTGTCAGTAATGCTGTTTTCTTTTCGCTATTGTTGGTGAATTATCGAATTCAGTTCAAATGGCAAGGAATTGGTGCACTTCAAGAGCACCCCACCGATGTCCACCTACTTGGTGGCCATTTACGTAGGTGAATTTGAAGCGCACAAGAAAAATTCGTTTGTGAAGGTTTACACGCACGCGGCTTATGTGAAGCAAACCAATTACGTGGCGACCGATGCACGTAAACATTTAAACGTACTGTCGAGGTACACAGGCATCAGGTATTCGCTCCCGAAAATGGACCTGTTGGCAATACCGGACTTGAAAGACGGGGCGATGGAGAACTGGGGAATGAACACGTATCGGTGAGGAGCGTAGTGACGTTGGACGAAGATATTTGTTATGTTCGCTAAAATTGTGTGTTTTTTCCCCTTAACATTTGCAGGGAAAGCTATCTGCTATTACACGACGAGTCCAAATCGAGTATGAAAATACGCGCATCAGAAGTAGTGCAATACGGATTCACGCACCTATGGTTTGGAGACTTAATGACTTGTGCGTGGTGGGACTATTTATGGTTAAACGAAGGTTTCGCCCGGTACTTCCAGTACTTCGCCACGGAAATGGTACGACAGTTCAATCTGATATTTGATTTGATTTGAATTTATTTTTTCAAACGAACTTCCAACGGAATGTTCTCGCGATAGGTAAAAACGAATTGGCCGGTCGAAGAACAGTTTGTGATCGAAGCGCATCAAAGCGCACAGGTTTACGACCAGACTCCCAGACATCCGATCACTTCGTCAGTAAATACTCCCGAAGAAATCGAAAGCATATTCGACACCATAACGTACAGTAAGGCTGCATCAGTGCTGAGAATGTTGTATCACGTAGTGACCGAAGAAGTGTTCCAATCTTCTCTTCAAGAATATTTAGAATCTTATAGGTAGATATGATTATATATCATTATTCCCTGTATATGTTCTTTTATTAACAATAACATTCATATTTTTCAAAAATGATTTAAAAGCGAATCCGTAGTAGAACCAATGAACTTGTATTCAGCTTTTGATTCAACGATGGCAGATTTAGAATTTTACTTAAATAATGGTACTTTAACAGTCAAAGAATTTATGTTAAATTGGACTCTACAGTCGGGATATCCGGTGTTGGAAATTACAAAAAATAGTACAACAAATGTGTTTTCAGTGCTTCAAGTAAACAAACAAAATTTATTACGTTGAAATTTAATTTTTTTTTAGTTGTCTTAAAAACGACAGGTACGTAATGAATTGACATTTGAAAAATTGAAAAAAAATAAAATAAAAATAATTTTAATTCGTTGCAACAGCCATTTTTATATACACCTTCAATGTAATTATTAAATTAATCTTTCAAGCAAAAGTTAAAACCTTAAAATCTTTTAGGTACATTGTAATTATAAAAACAATATTTAATGACCATTATCAGCATATGGTGAGCAATTGATATATTAAATTTAAAATCTACTATTTTTATCTAATAATACGGAAATAATATAAAATATTTGACAATTAATAAAATTTATTGATTTTTACTCTATAAAAAATGTCTTATTTAAAATTATTTTGATAATTTCGAAAAAGATATTATTTTGATAAATATTATGTTTGAATGGTATAGAAACGATTTTTAATCAGCAGTTATGATACTGAAAAAACGTTGTGGATCATTGGTCAGACATTTACGACTGAAAATAATAAGACTTTCAGCAACACCAAACCATCTGTGTGGACTAACAAAAACAGTGATTTGACTATGGTACCAGCTCCTACAGACTCCGGATGGTACATCTTTAACATACAATCCACGGGTACCGATCGATTTGATCCGCTTAAGCTATACAAATGATGTATACGAGAACCGTAACAAATATCCGATTTCTATCATAGGTTTCTACCGGGTGAACTACGATACCGAAAACTGGATGGCACTGATCAAGCAACTCAAGGAGACACCAACTGACATACATGTGCTCAATCGCGCTCAGCTGATATCCGACTCGTTCAATCTGGCACGAGCAGGGCAGTTGAACTACACGATAGCTTTAGAGCTGACTAAGTATTTGAAGAATGAGGATAGCACCACACCATGGTATTCCGCCATGCAGGGTTTTTCGTATCTGTTGCAAAGGATGCCTCGCAGCGAAAAAGGATACGGCAACTTAAAGGTATTCACCACTTATAAATACTAGTCCGTAAGCCCTTAAAGTATTATGCTACGGCTCTCGCGCATGTGATAACCCTAATCAAAAAATGCCAACGAACTTATTTTTAGACATATGTGAGTAACTTGGCTGGAGTTATATACAAAAAGCTCGAAACCCGCGTAGCAAGTGGTAACAGTGAATTATTTGTAAAAAGTGCTTGGGACACTTTCTCATCGTGGGCGTGTAATCTCGGGAACAAATACTGTACCGAAAAGGCGTTGGAATATTTTAATAATTGGCAATCGGGAAAAAGGTCAGTTGATACACTTTTAACCGCAGTGCAACGTTAAATACGAAAAATTAAATAATTTTAAACATTGCGATATTATTAATTTTTTAGTATACCCGCCGATATCAAGGACGCAGCGTTCTGTGTCGGAGTGAAAAATAGCAAAAACCCCGATGTGTTTTATCAATTGTTTAACTTGTCCGTGACAACAACGTCAATTTCAGAAAAAATGTCCGCTCAGTTTGCTCTTGGATGTTCTACCAACAGAAAACAATTAGAAGAGTAAGTGTAAAATTGTTACTTTACTGCAGTTATCAATACTTGTTATTTACACTGTTTCTTCTGTTAACACGAAAGAAAAAGTGTTTTAAGGTTGTTTTACTACACCATAACATGACGATAAAACGGTTTTTTGTTGAACAAATTTTGTAAAATATTTAAATTTTTTTTTATCGGTTTTGATTAACTCATATGTATTTTAACTGTGCACATTAATGTATTCGTTTTATTTCAGGTACATTGATCACATACTCGATGGGCCGCAAGGACCGATTAAGGAAAAGGATTACGAGTCCGTCATATCATATATATCAGAAACACCATTAGGGCTCAATGTGTTGCATGAATTCCTGTCGAATAATTTAAACAGAACTTTGTACAATCTTACGAACGGTCACGGAATCGCTAAACACTTATACTCAACGCTTGCGAACAAATTGACAAACGATAGTGATATTGAGAAGGTTGGTATTAGAGGTATAAGAACTCAATAATCAATAATTTAATTATTTAACACGATTTAATGATTATTTAATGATTTGACAGCTTTTAAAAATGTAAAGGACTCTGTTTTGTACTTTATTTAGGTATATGTTATAATATTTAATTAGTTTTAAGATTACAAGCGATTCAATATTATTTATTATTTTAGTTTGTTTAATTTCTACATATTTTTGTAGACATTGAATAATTGATATCTGTTTATACCTATTTTACTAGATAAGAATCCTGAAAAATGACTCTTCCATTCCCGATTCGGTGAGAAAATCGTTTGATGAGTCGTTTGAAAAAATCAATGATCATACGTTGTGGTTCGATAAGTATTCTCAAGTTATCGACGAATGGGCAGAAAATAACCGAGAATCCATATCAGAACCTCCGAGTACCACTACATAGGTGACTTCTACGACTTAACAAGGAAGTAAAACTGTCCATTCTGTTTCTACTGTTGATCCGTCTTCTGTGACTATTTCGAGAACATCCAGTGCGACGTCAAATGCCCAAAATAGTCCTACAATTTTACTATATTTTAAATATATTTTTTTTTTTTAAATTAATAAGCATTAAAAAGATTTTCTGTAGTTGTTTTGGTTAATGGAACGCAAAATAAAAAATTATCAAAATACTAGTATATAACATATAATATTTTAATGGAACTATATTACATTGAATAAAAATAGCATATAAAAACATTAATATTAATTATAAAGAACGTATTGTAAAGATAAAGTTTATGAATATATCAAAATTGTATTTTAACAATATCTTATTTGTTATACAGTATGTTTATTTTTTTTTTTTTTAAAAAATGTTAGTATTTAAATAAAGTACCTATATATAAATTATATTTATTTATACAAAATCAAACTTTGCTATACATGAAATATAATATTATCGTTGTATTAATTATAATATATTAAATATTCATACGATATCAAATGATGAAAATAACAAATTTCATCATATAAAATCAGTATACTGATTAAAAAAAAAAAAAAAAATGTATACAAAATATTATAAAAAAAAAGCGACTACCAGCTAATTTTTACGAATCTATATATTACCTAATAAACAAGCATTTCTCCTAACTTTTGAATGTAAAATATTAACAAAGTATAATCACTCTTACCTATTGTTGCTTACAGGTGTGTATAAGGTAATTTAAGTGTTTTCAATTAAACTTAAATATTTGGAATCAGAATGGTAATAAAATTAAAGATATATCATTTTATAAATATGTCGATTGCAACGAACCGGTTCTCAATTTCATTTAAACTGTATAGCTGTGAACCGGTTTCGACAAGAAAATCGATCGATCGCCAATTCCAGGATCAACTTTGTCCCGTTCGGGCGGATGGCCTCACAAAAATGTAATCACTCCCGCAATCGAAGAGTTCTTGTGGTACGTGATTCTATCTGCAGTCTTTCCGCACTCTAAGAAGATAAGATAAGGCGTGAAATTCCTTCCGGGTAATATTATTATGACGGTGATCAAGAAAACGATTCGACCTCCTTGGCCGTAACAATATACCATTATATTTTCGACCGTGTTTCAATAATAACGAACTGCTTATTTACCTGCAAGATGGTTGCCATATTGTTCAGATCGTCGCTGTTTTCGGTGATTTTGTTCGCCCTACTCGGGGCGCAGGAACCCGTCGATGAGTCTGCAGCAATGACGGTGTTCAGACTGCCAACCACCACGAGGCCGGAGCTCTACGAACTTCGGTTCATCCTTAATTTTAACGGATACGATTCCACGTTCAGCGGACAGGCAAGAATTACGGTATTAGCTATGTGCACCGTCCACGTTATCTCTTTGAACGCCAAGGACCTAAACGTTACCGAAGCGTTCGTAACGGATGTCGAACTCGATAAATACTTGCCGGTTCGCCAACTAGTCCACCGCAGAAACGACGATCAACTCGAGATTCGTCTCAGCGACCCCGTTATCGCGAACCGAACGTACGCACTTACAATTTCGTACGTAGGCAAAATGAGAACCGACGAGACTGGATTGAATACGAAGCCGTACCGCGAGGGTGATGCTACCAAGTAAGTGTCTCTTTATTATGATTCCGATTTACTTCCCGACAGTTGAGCGTTGGACATTTGATCAAGAGCCGCAAACTAAACGTCTGAAAGTCATACGGTATATAGCTGAGCATTTGATAATTGAGTGTTTGTTAGAAGAACAGGTTCAAATTTAGATAATCCGATGCGAATAAGAAATTTATGTGCAAACAATTTGACTGTATTGATCGGTAGTGAACTATTGAAAAGGTATTCCTAAAAATAATCGATTATGAAGTTTTCTTGTTCCCAATATTAAAATAATATTATTTAGATATTTTTAAGCACATATACTATTATTGTATTTATTCGCCAAAATGTGTGGTCTATTGTTCTGTGCTCAATTTTCTGCCTTCGGTAGTCGCGGACTGACCGTTCCCGATTGATGGAGAACTAAGCAAAAAAAAATTAAATCGGCTTGCTGAACAGGTGGTTCGCTAAAATGAATTTGGAGCCGGTGTACGCAAGGAGAGCTTTTCCGTGTTACGACGAGCCTGCGTACAAAGCCGTTTTCAACATATCCGTGATGAAAAAATCGAACCAGATCGCACTCTCCAACATGCCGATCCGGAACATTGAAGTTATCAAGTGAGTAAAACTGAACGTAAATATATACCGTGATAATCGTTTCCAGAAGCGTTCTCAGGATATTTCAATGGAGGGGGATGAAAAATGGTTACAAAATAAGCCGTAAGGGTCTTACCTCACAACTCCCATATTATAATAATAAATATTAAATTAATGATAGTTGATAGTATAAAATAATCAATTTAAGTCATTTTTATTGTATTTTTTATTTCAACTATAAAACAATGTTATGAATCCTTTTAAATTATTTATTATAATAATTAATTTTATGTTAATTCAAATTAAAATATCTATTTTTCTCGATTTTTGAGCTAAAATGTCAAGAACTTTTTCTGTAGGCTCTTTTTTATGAATGGCCAACAATGTTAATCCATTAAGACGGTCCTAGGATATATAATCATAATATAAGAAAAGTAATTAAATATGGTTTTAATAAAATTATTGTTTACTTCAATCATTGTGTTTCTTAGATAGGATAGTTTGTGATAGATAATAGTATTGTTTATAGCTGGTGGAATCAATAACCACGATAAATAAAAATAGCAAAAAAAAAAATAGAAATAATATCTAGTCAATATTGAAAACGCATATTAAAAGTAGATAAAACGTGTATTATTTATATGTAAGAAAATAAAGTATCTTGGGGGGATCTATCCCCAATATCCCTCCCCCCCCCCCGTGAGAACGCCCATGATCGTTTCGTATATGCGTTTAGACTGTAGTTTACTTTTGTTATAAGATTCCGAAGTGCTTTTATACGTACCCAAAAGTGTTTAAGTTATTTATATTTATTTATATTAAAAAAATATAACGTGTCGTCAGCGTAGGTACCCTGTGTTGTATGTGGAGAGGTCGGAGTGCCATGGGCGAATATAGATTAAAAGAAGGGAGCTATGGCATTAACTTGAGGGACTCCAGCTAGTATTTGGAAATTTGACAAGTAGCTGTTATTAACGCGAACACAGAAGGAGCGATTTTTGAGGTATGATTTTTAAAGAAGGTAGTAAGGAGCAGGGAGGAATTTTTTGTGTTTGAAGAAAAGTCCTTCATGTCACACCTTATCGAAGGACTGAGCCACGTCAAGGAGTACAGCCGCAGAGTAACATTTTGATTCCATGCTGGTAGAGATTAAGTTGACAGTGCGGAGGAGTTGGTGGATGGTGGAATGTTTGGACCTAAATCCAAATTGGTGTTTTGGGATGATGTTGGATTTTTCCGATAGTGGAAGTAGCCTTTTGAGGAGTATTTTTTCAAAATTTTAGCGATTGTGGTGAGGAAAGAGATTGGTCTATAAGAAGATGGGATATCAGGTGGTTTGTCCGGTATTGGAATTAGGATTATGTTTGAATGTTTCCAAGCTGTATGAAAGAAGAATAGACGAAACATAAAGTTGAAGATTAGTGCAAGTAGAATGATAGATTTATCAGGTAGGTGTTTGACAACTAAATTGCTTAGTTGGTCGTGCCCAGGGGCCCTTTTTGGTTGGGAGTTTAAGGATGATGTATTGGATTTCACCCGGGCTAGTAATTTTAGCAGGGAGGGCCATAGGAAGAAGGGATTCAAGAAAACTCATGATATTTAGAGTATAAGTCTTATTTAGGATAATATTATGTGGTTTTAAAACGTTAGCTAAGTGTTCGGCGAAAATGTTGGCTTTGTCGGAGTTAGAAGTTGCCTACGAATTGTTAAGCATACGGAGTGGGGGGGGATGGTAGCTTGTGATGGATTAACTTTTTGGTGGCCTTCAATAAAGACGAGTCTTTAGTTGAGATATTTTGGATATAATTTTGATAACTTTCGTTTTTGAGTTTTAGAATAGCTTTGCTTAGTTTATTTTTCAGATAATTAAACGATGCTTTATCCGATGGGTATTTAAATCTATGACATTTGGTTCTGGCTCTGCGTTTATCGGCAAGTAAGAGCAAAATATAGGCAGGAATAATAATATTGTTCCGGGGTAGCGAGTGGTTACTTGAGGCAGCGGTAGCAGTTTTGAATAGTGGAAGCTAAGGAAAGAATAGCGCTGATAGTATCAGATTTATAATTTAGGAAGGGTTTAAGGTTAATGTTGTCGGTACCTAATTTTTTAAATTTAGGCCAGTTTACTCTGCCAGAAGTGAGGGGAGGTTTTATTTGTTTAATGGTTCAGGCACCTAGCTCAAGGTAAATTGGGGTGTAGTCAGAGGACAGATCATTAAAGTATGATATAGATGAGTGTATGTGGTTTGAAATTTTCGGAAACGAATATGACAAGGAGATTTTAATATCTAAAACATTCCTTGTTATACAATTATTAATATTTGATTTGATATTAATAAAGGGTGGTTAGTTAAAAAAAATTACTCACGTATTTCTCTTTTAGTTCATTATTCATTAATATCTTAAAATTCATTACTTTCATTACTAATTGAATTCCTTCATATACGTTTTCGTTAAATTAAAATAATTAAAATAATATTATTGATGTAATATGTAGCATATTAAAAAAACAGATGTCGGTAATATTTAAATTGAAAAATGATTCTTTTTGTTTTCATTAGATTAATAAAAGGCAATAGAATATGAGGTAATTTAAGAACATTGCAACATCTTAAAATATCTTTAGTCCTTAGTGGATAGTTTAGCTCTCACAGGTTCATAAACGCATTGCTTGTAAATGGGACGAAGTTCATTGGAACATCGAAGGGCGATTTTGTGACGGATGTTGGGGATGCCCATTGCGATGCTAAGTTGTCTGCGTTCAGATAGTTTGGTCCATATTGTTCCGAATGAAAACTGAAATACCAAGTATTCAATTATTTGAAAAATATGACACCATAAATGTATTGATGAATTGATATATATATGTACGATGTATTCATTGACATAACATACATTTAATGACGATTGCATAACATAAAAATTGGTTAATCTTCTATCTAAAAAAAAAAAGAAGCCATTTTTGATAAAAATGCCTTCCTAGTTCAATATTTGATCAAATTAAAAACTAATTACAACACATACAATATACATGACAGTTCTGTTAAAGTTTACGATGAGGAAAAGTGTTGACAGTAAAAACGAAATAACCACTTATGTAAAATAAAAATAATATCACGTTCTCTGAGAATATAAAATATTTAACAAAGAATTTAAAATAATCATTTGCACTACATTATAATAAGAATTTAATTAAAAATGCGATATAACCATGTTGTTATCATTGATGATACAATATCGTCCGACAAATACATTTAATCATCAGAATATTCGTAATCTATAATAATAGTTTAGTTGATAATGATATAAATATATATATATATATATATATTATGCAACTATACGTAAGATAGCACACAAATGTGTTGTCTTAGAATACGTAGTTTAATTTCTAAACGTGTAAGCATATTTGATCAATGCTAAAATAATAGCCATTCGTGTGTTTAAATTGTTTAAAAGTGATGATGTGGAAGTGGTGTTCTTCGAGAATACTCCGCGGATGTCGACCTACATGGTAAGCCTTTTCGTAGGCGAGTTCGTGCCGAACACAAACGGTTCAAACGTGACGGTCTACTCGCAAGAACGGTTTGTGGCCCGGCGGAAACACATCGAGACCGAAGCTCCGAAATATCTGCAGGCGATGTCGGAGTACACGGACGTCAAGTACACGCTGCCGAAGTTGGATCTGTTGTTTGTACCGTGCAAGACTTGCTACGCGATGGAGTCCTGGGGTCTAAACGTTTACCCGTAAGAAATGATCATGCTTACTCATAGTGTATATAATAATCATAAATATATAAAGTTACTCTTCAAGAAGTATTAGTATTAAGTAATAAATGATGGAATTAGTTTTACTGGTTTTAATTTTGGCCCTCCGTGTATTAATACGATAAATGAATTTGTATACTATATATTATGATGATATAAATATTTTAAATAGTTATGATTCATATTTCAATTTATCGTTAAATACTTACAAGCCTTTCATAACCTTTTCGACCATCACTGTCAAAATCATAAAAGTGTCCATATTTAGACACTTGATGAAGAAGTATGTTCTCAACAAAAAATATGGGAACATCATTGCCTATATAACTATGCGTCTACACACGTATCTATAAATACACCGATAAATGGTCAAACGACTTTGACTTGTTGCTTGGACTTTTGCCGGACTGACGTGTGATTCTTATTATTTATTTTTCGACTTTTACGCAGCGAAAGTTTTATAATGTCCAAGAACACTAGATCGATGGTGATGAGCGAGATGTTCGTCTTGCAGCACGAGATCGCACACCAATGGTTCGGTAACCTGGTCACATGCAAGTGGTGGGACTCTTTGTGGCTGAACGAGGGTTTCGCCACCTATTTCGAGTACTTCGCCATTAAAATGGTAAGCCTTCCTTGTCACGCGTTGTTTCGTTGTATCCCGTGTCATTAATTCAGCTTGAACTACATATGTGTGCCATTTAGGTGAAGTCGGCTTGGCCGATGGAAGAACTATTCGTGGTGGAGATACACCAAAATGCGTTGTCATACGATCAGCGCTTTGATCGGCCGTTAACTTCGCCTATAAACAGCCCTAAAGAAATCGAAAATCAATTCGACTGCATAACGTACAGAAAGTCGGCGTCACTTTTGAGATCACTGAGATATTTAGTAACCGAAAAGTTGTTCCAGTTATCCATTCGAAATTATTTACGGGCTATGAGGTAAACTATAAACTTAAAATATTTTTTCTTCTAAAACAATAATCATTGATATTACTTATTACATTTTTTTTTTAACAAATCGTTTTTATTAGGAACTTAACGTCGTATTATTGAAAAACTAATTTTAGGTATCAAATTATGTTGGTAAAATGTTAAGTTATTTCCTTATTAAGTAATAAATTGCATTTATTTTATACTTATATGCATTCATTATAGTATAAGAGACTTGATATAATTAATTTATGAACATTATTATTATGACTAACAATTTGTTGAATCTATTTCAAAGAAACAGTTTGGCCGAACCAAATGACTTATTTGCGTCTTTTGATAAAGTTTTAAACGATAGTAACTATAATATCGGGAATGGATTGACGGTCAATGAGTTTATGTCGAACTGGACGTTACAATCGGGATATCCTGTGCTACAAATAACAAAAAATGAAACTACAAGCACACTGTCAGTGATTCAAGTAATTCATACATTTTATCTCAAACTATATTATTGTATAAGTTATACTTATCTAATTGTTTAGTATTTGAACAAGAGAAATATACGCATATTTGCACTCATATCATTACTGTCCGAATTTTCCAAATTTAAAATTGTGTAATTAAAACCACTACTCAAAATTCATTTCAAATCAAATCCTGTTTTTAATTTTTACAATTCGATTTTTAACACCATACCCAGATACTTCAATTACATGTTATTACTTAGTCATATATGTTAACATATTCTCACTGCATAGTTTATAGATATATTTTTTTCATACGTTTATTCGAATCAATAAAAATATAATATTTATTATAGAGTCGGTTTGTTATTCACCCGGTAATTAAAGAAAACACTTCATCTGCATGGCACATTGGTCTCACATTTACGACTGAACTGAGTAAAAATTTCAATTACACGCAACCACGTTTTTGGTCGAACAAAACATCAAAAATGACCGTCATACCTGTTCCACAAAATTCAGGATGGTACATATTCAACATACAATCAATCGGTACTTTAACGAACATTTTCTATTAACGATTTATTCGGATAGAGGGGCTTGTTTGTTTTTATTTCGTAATTATTTTCATGCAGGTTTCTACAGGGTAAACTACGACATGGTCAACTGGATGGCTCTGATCAAGCAACTACACGAAGCACCCGCGGAGATACACGTGTTGAACCGAGCGCAGTTGATAGACGACGCGTTCAATTTTGCAGGTGCAGGCCAATTGGACTATTCGGTGCCGTTACACCTGGCCGAGTATCTGAAAAACGAGAATAATACAATACCGTGGTATTCGGCTTTGAGGTGTTTTTCGGCCGCGAAATCAAATCTTATCCTTAAAAAGTCCGAAAACTTCAGGGTAAAATAATTTTAATCGCAAACTTTAAACCATTTTTACAGTATTTACCCTTAATTAATAACGTAGTCCGTATATTACATAAGGATTTTCCCGAACATCAGTTAGTGTACTCTGTCTGTGAAGTCATAGACCTAAGTTCACGACCGTAGCCATACCATATTCTTAAGAAGCGAGAGCATTATAAAATTAAAATATAAGTAAATAAATTTATAGAATGAGTAAATCGTGAATACTCGTAAATATATAGATAAATAGTTTATTTGTATATATAAACTATTTATTTATATACTGTTTTTCTTTTATGTATCTGATATTTTAGATATAATTAAGGCCAAGCAAATTCCAGATTTTTTTAACTTGTAATGTTAAGTTTATCTATGAAAAAGTAAGTTAAGTTAAAAGTTAAATATAATTTTTTTTAACTTAGTTTAATTAAAAATGATTGAATAAAAAAATTAATATAAATGAATTTAATTCAAAAATAATAATCTTACACTTTCTCATCGGTAGTAAAAATGGAATTCCTACAAATTATATCAATTTGGATATTTTTTAATTTCGGAGTTATTTCCAAATTTTAAAAACAGAACAATGAGTATCTGATCAAATCTTATACCACTCATCTAAGGCATTACTGGAGTTGAAATAATCTGTCCTTTCTTAACTATAAAAAAGTTAAGTACAATTGTTGAATCGCATTATTTTTAATTTATAAATATAAGTGATATTCTATTATTAATACAGTACTTCAATAAATATATATGAAATAGGTATACCATATATTGATGTGTTAAAAGTAGAACAATTTTCATTAAAAACATACAAAAACCTCAAGTAAATCCACAAATTAATTTTTTTCATTTGAATTATTTTATCAACTATTATTATACAAACGGTAATGCTAACATTACACAGGGTGGGGCAGTGGGTTCTTACGAATTTTAATTGTAGTTTATTGGTCAAGTATTAATATAACCACACAAAAAGAAATCAGATGGAGTCAAATCAGGAGAACGTGGTGGCCAGGCAGTTATGTGGAAATGTTGAACAACTTTTTGCCAACTGAATTACAACGATTAGGACATGATAAAGATCTATGGTACCATCAAGATGGTGCTACCAGCTATACAGCTTGTATTTCATTGGCTGTTCTTAAACAAATGTTTCCGAATCGTATGATTTCGCAGAATGGTAATATTGCCTGGTCACCACGTTCTCCTGATTTGACTCCACCTGATTTCTTTTTGTGGGGTTATTTGAAATCTAAAGTTTTCACTAATAAGCCACATACACTACTAGAGTTAAAAGAAAACATTAGACGAGAAATTACAGCCATCGATGTGCATATCCTACAAAGAGTTATGGACAGTATGAAAAAACGGATAACCGACTGTATACAAAATGGAGGCGGCCACTTAGGTAATGTTATTTTTAAAAATTAAGATTTTTGTTTATAATAATTAAAAATAATCTTTATATTGAATAAAATACAATTTGTTTCATTTCTTTGTTTTTAATACTTGACCAATAAACTACAATTAAAATTCGTAAGAACCCACTGCCCCACCCTGTAATAATATTTCTCATATAGAGAATACGTATAATCAAAATTCAACTTATTGTTTTTTACTTCTGTGTAAAATTTACTTGAAGTTGACACGTTATATACATTCAAAAAGGAACTTATTAAATTAAAAGTTACTTTCAAAAATAAAGTAACGAATAATTAATTTAACGTCTTAACTTAATTTTAATTTTCAACTCGTTAATGTCCAGCCTTGACAATAAAATAGAATGTACATATATTATTAGTATAATTATAATTTTAAATGTATTTTTTAAATCTATTATAATAAGTATATTATGAAATATATAACTAGTGATAAAAATTAATACTAAATACAGTTTTTATTTCCTATACGAGTACAAATCTTTTAAAAGTTTTTCAATATTGAGGTTTTTGTATGTTTTTTTTCAAAAGCCAATATTGTTAGGTTAAAAATCTGAAAATGAGTCATAAATCATTTGAGGGGTTATGCTTCCATTTTATTATTACCCTCTGTAGATCCTTTACATTCTTGACTAAATTCGATGTTCTTGTAAAATAATTACCTTTTTTTATTCATATCAGGTTATGTATTAAAAATTTAATTAATTTTATAATAATTAATATTTGTTATTTTCCAACCCGAAAATCGTCACTGTATAATAATACACATGATGTAACAACGATTCAAATATGTGTATTGCGTTTAGGCTCGTTTCGGTAAACTGATTGAAAACGCAAATAAAAAACTCAAAGAACTCATCTTGAACGGACGTATCGAAGAATCACAGGTAATAGACGAGTCGAATTTGATACTGGCTTGGATGTGTAAAGTTGATAAAAGATTTTGTTCGACTAATCCACTGCAGTATTTCGAATAATGATGAATAGGTAAGATACTCAAAAATACTTGTTCCGTTATTTGTATTCTCGATACTGTTTTGTTTAGAATACCAGTCGTCAACAACATGACGATGATCAGCGTAGTGTGAACGAAAACAGAGCCGGTGTAATAACAATCGAAATTTCAATTTGACTTTGCAAAATTGATTTACACCATATCAGATCCACTCAATGAACTCGATCAATTCGCATGATATATGCTTGTTCAACATAGAAGCCAATAGATCAAAAAGACATTGTAAAAATATCAAATAGTTTTAATGCTTATTGTATTATACAATGTTGAAACCGTTGAACTGTAGTTCATCTCCACTAGTTAAACATTGGAAGTTAAAACAGTAAATAACGTAATTAATATCAATAATAGAAACGTAAATAAAATAAATTATATTAGTTTCATTTAAATGTTTATTTTTTTTTTTTCCTTTAAAAAAAGTTACTATTAATGTTATTTTATATTATCGTTGTTGAGCCCATATAAATACTTTCTAAAAATACTGTATTAATTAAATCTAGATAAAGATAAAGATAATATACCAAAAATCTATTTAGACAAAGATAAAAATAAGTACGGCTAAAATTATCTTTAATGTAGATAAAAATAATCATAAATCTTCTAGAAATGAAGCAGATACATTTTTAAAAACTATGATATTATATTAAATTGTAAAAAAAAAAAAAAAACAAAAAAAAATAATCCAATCTATCATAAATAAAACATTTTTTATATGCTTGAGTCATTTGAAAAGTTTCTCGATTTTAAAGTTTTTTATTTTTAAAATTGAGATACAATTCAAATGCTGCAAATTTAACTAGAAATTAGTTTATATATAATTATTTCAGAATCTTATTTAAGTATTGACGCTCACCGTAAGACCGATCGTGCTGAAAAACACTAGCGAAAAATTATTGGTGGTGAATGGGCAGTAGACTTACCCGTATAGCAATTTAGTGCATCACGATGTTTTGCAATTTTTTGTTGTAAAATAAAAGTTAATATAAAATTATCGAAAGGAAAACGGTTTCGCATGGATCAAAAGATTTATTTCCTATAAAATATTAATACTGTTACCAAAAAATAGTGACAATTTATGTGGTAATTTACCAAAAAATAGTAAATTACCACATAAATTGTCGTTATTATTTATGGTTATTCTTGGTGATACTCACAAATATACATTATAACTACATTTGGCCAATATTGATGAAGTTATACATTTTTGTCGTTATTAACTTACCGATACTTTTTCAATCATATTAATTTTAATTACACATATTCATTATTGGATATTTTTGTCGCAGCTATCCAAATGATGCGTGGGAAATCCCCCAGTCCCCGAAGAACTCAAAATATTAATTAAATATCGTACATAAAAAATAAAATATCTAGATAAATTAACAGTAAATAACTAAAGTGTTCATCTAAGGTAGAAAAACAGATTAAGCTAATATTTATGTCATGATAAAATAATAGATAATTAATATTTTTATCCTTATAGCTTTCAACGTTGAATATTAATTGATTTCTGTATTAACATACATAAGATCTGTAATGTATTACTGTGTTATGTATTGTGATCATAATATGAAACTTGCGAATGATTTACGAAAACGAGAAGTATATTTTTATAGTATAGATGAAAATGGATCAGACTAGTTCTGAACAACAATCACCCCGTAACCGTATAATCTTTTTGATGCACCCGACGAAGCATTAAAAATAGTTCAGTGAATATAGGTGATGCAGGTAATATCGTTCACGGCACGAGCGTAGTCTAAAAACGATGTGAGATAATGAAGGAAAATTTAGTGTGTCGCAGCAGATGCACCATTGGAACTTCGCCTGATAGTTGAAAGGCCGCAGCGATGTTTAAAGGGCGATTCGCGTAAGGAAGGTGAGATAGCCGAAAACCGCTACGAGTTAATATTTCTATAACACGTACAAAAACTAATTTATGTTCGACACATTCGGTACGAGAGAAGAGGTTGTTTTGAACACCTTTAACTTCCTCTTTTTTCGGTTACAAAAATATAAATGAAATAACATCCAGACGATTTAAAACCGACGGGGGTTATATTGCCCCCGTCGGAAACGTGTCTAAAAAAAAAATAAAACCGTGCGTTGAAAACCATTTACCGACCACGGCGAGATGTTTGATTTCGGGCGGGGAATATGAACGATTCTCCCTCTTGCCCAAACCGCACTCGGAAGAAAAGAAAAAAATTATGTAAAATAAAAAAAAAACATTTCGCCCACGTGCCCGGTGTACGGCGTTGAACCGATATCGCGTTCTCCGTGCGTTCAACTCACACGGCACTCGACCGTCAGATAAGATAACGGCGGCGGACGACAGGTACGAGACACGCACGGCCGTATATCGCTACTGCGCGCCGCGGCTGCAGTGTTTCCGTTGACGTCGTCCCGTGTCCGTCGGGTTGTCTCCTCTCGGGTCGCGCGCGTTCCCTGGGGGTGTTGGTGGAGCGTTGACCCGCAGCAGCCATGTCGCCGATCGCCGCGGCCGTGCTGCTGGTGTACGTGCTGTGCCGGGGCTCGCGGCCCGTCCACGGGCAGCGTGCTGGCGGCGGCGACGGCCGCGCGGCCGCGTGCAGGCTGCCGGCGGCCACGCGGCCCGAGTCGTACGAGCTGCGGTTCGAACCGCATACGGACGGGCCCGCGCCCACGTTCAGCGGCGTGGCCAGGATCGTGATAAGCGCGCGCCACGCCACGGACGTGATCACGCTGAACGCGAAGGACCTGGACGTGACCAACGTGACGGTAACGGACGTGCGGCTCGGCGACGGCGTCGCGGTCGACCGGCTGGTGCACCGACCGGCGGACGAGCAGCTCGAGATCCGTCTGAACGCGTGCGTGGCGCCCGAACGCACGTACCTGGTGATCGTGTCGTACGTCGGCACGGTACGCACCGACTCCACCGGCCTGCACGCGAGCTCCTACGACGAAGGACACGCGACCAAGTGAGTGCAGCAGCAGCATCCGGCGGTCGAGGGCGCGCAATTCGGGCAAGGGGCGGTGGGGCTTGGGTGCGCTTAGCATCCTAAAATTATTTTATCTACGTTTGAATAGTCATTGCTTTAGTTGTCAGACGAAACTATTGGACCAGTATTTCTCTCAGAAAAAGTGTTTGTAAATCCGTAAGCTCCTTCGCTTCACTTGGAATCAAACACCGATTGTGTGATGAAACATTTGTCTATGCGGACGGTTAATACGTTGTACATGCAATAAAAATATAAAATCAAAGTGAACGATTTGAATTTAGAAGTATTTAAGTATTTACTAAGTATTTTAGTAATTGTTGATATGTACGGGTTTGCGGACGACCACAACCAAAAGAAACGTTAGAAACATAGAGGGGCTTTAGAACTTCAAGTATTTTCATTGAAATTAAACCCGAATAAGCGGTAAGCCCCTTTAAGTATTTGATCCGTTGGCCCGCGATCGGATTCCACATTCCGCGGTCGTTCGTTTGTTGTATCGTGTGACGTTTTTCCGACGAATTCCGATCCTACGAGAATCTATCAGTCGGCGGTTTATCGTACCGACTCAAAACGATTACCGAGTACCAACTTGTTGTTAGCGTTTTGCAGTTATTTTGTAATTTCCAACGACATCTGTGCTCTTCGTAGGCGCTTGAAATTTTCGATTTACCCATTTCAACCTATTTAAGATGTTATACGAATTCAAGGAAATCACAAAAATTGCAATTCGCAACCTTTCAAATCGTACACACACACACACACATATATGGTATAAATATAGGTTCTAGTGGGATTGTTCGATATCGCGTGAATTACTGTGACCAGTCGGAGTCTTGAAAGTGCTATTACAGCGGAACCAACTTGAATGCGATATTCGTACAAAATCGATATATGATGACTGCGCGATGAGCGTTTTACTAATAATATTAATGTACCTTTGACTTGCGATCGTAGAACGCGATCATGTGTAATCGGTTAAAGTTGTCCTATCCGTTTCGTTTTTCCCTCTATGCCTATTATAGTTGTTATATATACAACAGGTGGTTGGTGGTGACGGGTTTCGAGCCAACATACGCGAGAAGAGCTTTTCCGTGTTATGACGAACCCATGTACAAAGTCGTGTTCAATATATCCGTGGTGAAGAAAAAGAACCAGGTCGCGCTGTCCAACATGCCGATCCGTGCCATTGAATACGGGTGAGTGTATATAATAAACAAAACGGTAGTCTGGTATTGTCTGAAGTGAGTTTACATTAGGCGCCGGCAACTTGTGACCCACGTAAACTTACATTACGGTCCTCCAAATAATTCTCGTGGTACTTAAAATTCTAACTTTGTACGTACATATATATAGTTTTGTCGGAATTATAATAAACGAGAAAAACCAAGCAATAGCACTTGTTTTATGATTCTTGTTATCAATAATTCTATTGGTATTAGATATTAAAATTTTATTTTATATAATGTTTATTTCGATTTTCAGTAAAAAACTGAAAAAAATTATCAACGCAAGTTAGAAGGTTGAAACCCTCCAGTTTATATGGATTTTATAATGTCATATTGATGTAAATGTTTAAAATAGCTCTATATTTCATTAAAAATGATTCAATTATATATCATAATTGCAAGGTACAATATTTTTTACGAATATGTAAATTTTGATCCACGACAATTAGCAGATAAATACCCTTGTGAGTTTTGAACTTTCCAGCGCATTTTTTAACTGAACTCTCTCATCTCATAACTAATTCAATTGGAAACATGTCTTATAATCAGCATTTAATAATAAAGAAAGTACAGTTGTGTTTATAAATTAATTCTGTTTATTAAACACTGAACTGAACATGAGTGTCGACAGTAATTGAATTATTGCGTATTATTCTTATTATTCTGCGGGTTTTCCTATCTTGTTATCTGCTATTATTCTGTACACTGTAGTCTTATCGAAAAGTGCAGTAAATCATATAATTGTTATAATTATTCTTTAAGGACGTGATTCGTTAATTTATTATCTCTATAAATCATGGACCCAATATACTATATTTATTTAGATAAATAAGACAAAATAACTAATTGAAAACTATAGGTTAGGATTACGTGTCGGAATTCTCAGTTTTTTAAATTCTTGCAGTTCAATGATATAGTAGGTATTTTATAAAATATCAACGCTATCATTTTATTGATAGTATACCGATAGGATATATTATTTCAAGACCGACTGGTGTAAAACAATGAATTCCAATGTTCAAGACCCGTGGTCCTGGTGTGACAGCAACGAAATTTCGATGTACCATATCTGATAGATGTACATATTTTGTTGATAATACAAGTTCATATATTTACAAAAGTGTGACAAACCGAGTATGAAGAGCCGCAAAATTCTTAACACGGTCAATATATAACCATGGTTGTTATATTTTTATTTTTTTCGGTGATTAAATGTGTTGAATGTTCAAGTTTGAATTATAAAATGAAAACACGATAGGAATGAAAAAAATCTAATAATAATTATTATAAACGTTGTAGATCACTGGTCACTGGTCGGTCTTGACCAACATATAAAATTAAACTTCGATAATGTAAAATCTCGATTCTAGTCCAAACGACACGGAAACGGTTTATTTCGAAAGCACTCCACCGATGTCCACTTACTTGGCGGCCATCTATGTTGGCGAATTCGAACCTGGCAAGAGCTATTCAAAAATAACGGTTTACACGCAGAAAATGTACATGAACTATACTGAGTACATCGGTATCGAAGCGTCGAAACGGCTACGGGTGATGGAGGAGTACACGGGCATCGAGTACACGCTTCCCAAAATGGATATGTTGGTCATACCAGATTTTAGAGCAGGGATGGAAAATTGGGGACTAAATACTTTTCGGTAAGGCACATCTCGTCGACGCCCACGGGTACGCTAATACTTCGATGGTCCTTCGAACGACATTAATTTTAAGGTTTTACTTACTAATTATTTTTTGTAATTTTATTTTATCATCCGCGCAGAGAAAATTACATCCGACTACAGGAGGACTCGAAAACCGCTGTGAAAATGAGTGTTATTAAGCTTGTGCAGCACGAGTTCGCACACCAGTGGTTCGGTAACCTGGTAACTTGCGCGTGGTGGGACTATTTATGGCTGAACGAGGGTTTCGCCACGTATTTCGAGTACTTTGCCACTAAAATGGTAAACGTTCGGGTTTTTTCTTCTTCATCGGAGTGTCATTTATTACGCGTACCTAAACATAAAAAAACCCCGTTCGATACTATTGATGAGTGTGTTATAGGTTTGCCCGAGCTGGCCGATGGAAGAACTGTTTGTAATCGAAATACACCAAGGTGCACTGTCACATGATCAGATGGTCAGGCGCCCAATAACTTCATCGGTATGCACTCAGGATGAAATTGAAGACCAATTCGATGTGATAACGTACAAAAAATCACCAGCAGTACTGAGGATGTTGAGATATTTGGTGACCGAAAAACTTTTTCAGTTGTCCCTTCGACATTACTTGAACGTTAATAGGTAAATACGATTAAATGTTCTACTTGAGTAAAAGAATACAGTAGCTAATTTGAAAAATTTGCTAAAATAGTCCGAAAGTGGTATCAACTTAGATCATGTAAAACGAAACCAAGGTTAGGTAATTCATTAGGTAAATACCCATATTTTTTTGTTCTTATTTATATCCCAGTTCAAGCATTAAAATTGGCTCTATTTTACGCGCAAAACCATATTTAAGTACATTTATTTTGTTTAACACCGATAAACAGGATTTCAGTTTACTTCTAGTTCTATGAAATTAACACTTGGTTATTCACCACTCTTCATCATTGATGTTGCACAATTGTAATACAATGGTATTTTTCTGTTGACTATTGTTTGAATGATAAGACATAATTTTATCTATTAATTAGGGTATAAGTTTCAATGAGTACCTAATAACATTTATTATATGATTAGAAATAGAAAAATAATAATGATGATAAATTCATTTGAAATTAAATTATAACAATATAATTAAAACATTTGTTTTTCTTGCTACAATATATTATTATAACAATAAAATTATTGAAATATAAACAAAACAATGGATCATTTTGCTTCTAAATATTAAAAATTTTAACTTAAAACATTATAAAATGTAGTGAAATTTCGTAATATCGTAAACTTATTGAATATTTTTAAGTTGAATTGACCCTAATCCAGTTATTGACAAATTTTGCTGGAAACAGTGGTCTACGTGATAGGTTTTCCCGAGTAAATAAATCTTCTCTAAATCCTTGCCTGTCACAATGTCGTGTTATGTTACAATTAGTCCAGTTTTATTCAAGAAGCAAAAATATATTTAAACATATTACTTTGTTTGAAATGCATGATCAGAATGTCAATTAAATAGTTATTGATTAGAAAAAATATAATATAATAATTTTATGTATTATATTAATTTGTAAATCATAAGATGCATTATTGTTTATAATTGTATAAAAATTTTTAAATCTATTTTTAAGAGAAAGTGTGGCAGAACCAAATGACTTGTATGCGTCATTCGACCATGTATTGAATGATAATAACTATGACATGGGAAATGGACTTACCGTCAACGAGTTTATGACAAATTGGACATTACAGTCGGGATATCCAGTACTAAAGATCACAAAAAATGATGTTTTTAACACGTTTTCAGTGACTCAAGTAATTGAATGAATTTTGTACATTTAAAATGTAATTATACATACTGTTAAGCTTAAAGTTAATATACTGTTAAGTTTAAGATAAACAACAACAAAAATAATGATACACGTAAATTCTTAAAGGAAAAATGTAAAAATATATACTTATTTATTACTTAAACCATTTAAGAACATGATGTAGTTTGAATTTCGCGTTAGCATACTGACAAATCTTACAACAATTCCGTATAAATATCGAAATAAATAAAAATAAAAATAAATGTTTTGAGTTGAAAATTTAAATATTTAATCATTTTACGTTTTAAAAATAACAAAACCATTACCAAAATTAATAAAATATAATAATATGAAAGTGCATAAATAAAAAAAAAAAAAATAATATACTTAATATTAAAAACCAAAAGAATTTTCCAAATTCGTTCGTAAATTATTTTATAGTTTAGAAATTATGTTTTTTTTTTCAAAGTATTTTATCATCTTAATTTTTTGATATTGTGTTACATTTGAACATTTATACGGTAGTTTTTTTATTATGAGAATAATGTTTTGTAGAGTCGATTTATCAATCACGAAAAACTTAGAGAAACCACTCCTTCGGCATGGCACATCGGTCTTACGTTCACAACTGAACTGAGTAAAGATTTCAATTACACACGACCGTGTTTTTGGACAAACAAAACATCAACTTTGACTACAATACCTGCACCTGAAAATTCTGGATGGTTCATATTTAACATCAAATCGAGCGGTAAGTGGTGAAACGATGTGTCACCAAATCATCGTAATACTGTTTCAAGACCAGGTAGCCTATTATTTTCAGCGGTAAACTGAAAATCAATCTTAGAATCGATTCACTAATATCTATAATAATAATAATAACTCACGTCGAGTAACAGTCGGACGAAAGCAGATCGAGTGTACAGCGAATACCAATTCGCTGATAGTTTCGTTGAAACACGATAACATTTTTCACGACAGTGATATTGCTCTACCGAGTGCAATAACATATGCGACACGAGCTTAATATTTTATTAATTTATTTATTTTTCTCGTAAATAGGCTGCCTGAGTGGAATTCGATGTTTATTTTCATGCAGGTTTCTATAGGGTAAACTACGACGTGAACAACTGGATGGCACTGATCAAGCAGCTGAAGGAAGCGCCCGCGGAAATACACGTGTTGAACCGCGCGCAGTTGATAGACGACGCGTTCAATTTGGCGAGCGCGGGTCAGTTGGACTATTCGGTGCCGTTACACCTGGCTGAGTACCTGCAAAACGAAAACAACACCATACCGTGGCGTTCGGCCATGAAAAGTTTTTCGAACATGATTATACTTAAAGACAACGATAGAGGGTACAGAAGTTTCATGGTAAACTATCGTTTGCAATCGTCCCTGATGTGTGTGTGTGGGTGCGTTACAATTGCGTATAGATCTTTTTCACTGTTACGATTGTGTACATTCTACTTATCCAAACTTAGTGTAACATTGCCGTTGCTCACAACCATGACAATTTGTTACATAATTTATTTTAAGAAATTATTGCTTATATTTCATAGTTTCATAAATGTTACTGTGACTCATATTCCCAGGCTAAAGATCCAAGGAAGAAGAATGAAGCCCCTCAAGCCCCCAAAATATTTTTCCCGTACAAGACAAAAAAAAAAAAAAAATATTCAATCATTTTTTATTGATTATTTAAGAATCCTAAATTTTTCGACTACCAATAAAATAATAAAAATTGTTTAAGTTGTTCAGAATCGGTTATAATTTTTTGTACGTACAATCCATACACCAAAAATTGTGTTGTACTTTGTTTATTGTATTGTATCTTGTGCCAATCTATATTATTATACTGTAATAAAAACATTGAAACATTATCTTCGTTATCGCAAAAAAATCGTTGAAAGTCGCGCGTCACACGTCGTCTCCATCATTTATTATAATATTATATAATATTACAATATAGGTTAAATATACGCGTCGACAAATATAATATAATAATAATATTATTACAGTACATGTTGGCAATGTTGAACTCATTTCCCTACACAATCTTAATGTTTTTAATGGTAGAGAAATCGTATGCAATCGTATTACAAAAAAGGACAATCATATTATCTTGTACTCGTATATCACCGGTGTATATGACACACACACACACACACATATACATATACACTCGTTGTGTTTCACGTTTTTATCGTTTCTTTTCGTTTGCAGCCCCAGGTGATTAGATTGGCCGGAACCCTGTCCGCAAAGCTCAGAATACTCGAGTCAAACGACAACAGTTTGTTCATCTTAAAGAGTTCCTGGTACGCGGCTTTGAGAAGAGCGTGTAGATTATTGAACAAGGATTATTGTCCGAAAGAAACGCTGGATAACTTCGAGAGAAAGCAAATGCGAGAAAAGTCAGTTGGCAATTTATCATACGAGTATATTACTATATCACTGTCCATACTGGTTTTGACGAAGTCTTATACGTGTTTTAGGACGTCTATCTTTACCAACACCGTTGCGTTTAAGGTGGACGAAAAGACTGCAATTGTGCTTTAAGCCGATAGTTCAGATTTGACTAGTGCACAACGGCGATATCGATTTCGGACAAAATGCCTGTTCAACCAGTTTCACGGTCTTCTAATCGAGTACGAATTTAATCAGTGTCTATTGTATTAGTTCTTAAAAATTGAACATAACGATTTTATGCAAATATTTTATTTTTCGATGTACATAGAGTGTTTTTTTTTTTTTTTTTTACTTAATTTAAGGGTGATATGATTTACACAATTTATTTCTCACAGTAATTTCTAAATTCTAATTTTAAATTTTAAATTTATATTAGTTTTTTTTTTTTTTAATAAGAGGGCTATTTGTATTTTATGAATTATATTTTTATTGAATACCTAACAAATTCATGAACTTATAGTGTCCATATTTTAAAAAATATTAAATTTAGTAGCAACTAATTAGTGGCGACTTCCCATTTCGGTGCCCTCACCAGTCTTATGCTGATAAATATTCCCTATTGATATATAATTAGGAATAATACAAAATTACACATCTATTATTGTAATATTATTTTAACTATTATTAATGTAAAAATGTATTATTTATTAGACGAATAAAATAATATTATTATATATTTGAATAAAAGAAAAATTTTAAAATACAATGTGTAATAATGTTATCTCGACTTAATAGCGATTTTAATTATATACCTAATAGTATATTCCAAATTGAATAGTGTTCCATTGAACCCAATACCTTGTGCAGACTTCAACAACGTCTGTTCGAATACGCGTGTCGATCTCTTGCAATACATGTTATCAACAATGGATTAAACTGTTTAACGTGTACTGATGATTTGAATCCGTACGATTTTAATAATGAAATAAATCACCGGGCTTGGTCAAATAGCGCGGAAGACGTGTTTAATGGTATGCCTATACATGCGACACCCATAATCGAAAAGACGACGAGTTTCCAGTTCACGGTGTGTACGTAATCATACTAGGCTGGACTGTGAGTCGGATGGAATTTAACCTCGTCACACCCAACAGTAAACCGACCCAAACGTAGCCGCTGGGTAAAGGCTAGTGAATTCACGAGGAGATGATGAGCGTCATCGTACGGGGACCGGATTCGGATGTGGATAGAAACCGTGTGTTGTGTGACCAAACAGAGGCGATTCATTACATATTATTCCCCAGTTACTTTGCCTTGGTACCACCACGTCGTGAACGAAGAGCGTCTGAAACGAACTCTAACATCATCGATAAAAATCGATATTAGTACATATATCGATAAAAAAGAAAAAAAAACCGAAAATTACGTTGTTGTATATAGTTGCTTTTTAAGGATAATAAGAAGAAAAAAATTCAAAGGAAATAATATTGTTTAAGTACTTAAAACAACGATCTAATCATCAAATCGAACGATTGTTTTGGTTTTGAATATTTATCGAATAATTTTATCGATAAAAAATTGTCGACTTATCGAAAAGATATATCGATATTTTTAACTTATCTGTTGACCAAGTCGAGAACTCGTGAAAACGAACGAACAATGATAATAGTAATAATGAGTAAGCAAATGGATCTTTATTTCGAGAAGAGCACCGACCGGAATCGAAACAAAATTATAAAAAGTGGGAGGAACGAGTTCAGAATGTTATTTCGTCAATATTGAAAATGTAATTGTTAAAGGGTTGGAAACGTATATAAAATGTCATTATAATATTGGAATTTATTGGTTCAGTATTGATTTTACCACGATGAATTAGTCACCATACGTTTCAACGTCGGTTAGTCGATATTTCGACCGGATAACAATAATTATACGTATCTGTACTAAAATGTACGCGAACATGACATTGTGTTGCACGGAACGCATGCTGTAGTGTTCCGATCGCCGAACGTTTCTGTTGAAAACGATTCCGTTCTTTTCGCGCGCGCATGAAACGCGAGTGGTACGGCGCTCGACGGACACTTCACCAGATACTTTTCGTAGCGCGCCGATACTTCTGTGCAGGCTTTCGGACGACGACGCGCGCGATAAGATATGCGAGTCCACTTGTTCACGACGGAAAACCAATCGTCGTCACACCCGTGACGGCACCCATCGCGTAACCGTGTCCTAAACCTTGCCGCATTTAACGCCGTCATGATGCCGAGGTTCGCGACCCCGGCGTTGTTCCTCGCTCTGTCCCTGCTGTGGCTGCAGGCCGCCGACGGAGAAAACATGACCACGTTCAGGTTGCCGACCGCCACGCGACCCGAGTCCTACGACCTGCGGTTCGTGCTGCCGAACATCGACGGGACCAAGTGCACGTTCAGCGGCGTGGCGAAGATCACGGTGGCCGTTCTGTTGACGGTCGACGCGATCACGTTGAACCTCAGAGACCTCGAGGTGACCAATGTTACGGTGACGGACGTTAAGCTCCGCAGGGACGTGCCGGTTAACCGACTGGTGTACCGGACCGATGACGAGCAATTGGAAATCCATCTCGAGAAGTCGGTGCTCGAGGGCCGCAACTACTTGGTGGCCATTTGGTACGAAGGGAGGATCCGAACCGACGACACCGGCCTGTACAAGAGCTCTTACGCGGAAGGCGACGTGATCAAGTAATTGGGCGGGGCGGTCGGAAACGAAATAGAGTTCTATTTTTCTTTTTTTTTTTTAACTAAACGCGTCGTTGACGTCGAATCGTAGGTGGTTGGCCGTCACGCAATTCCAACCGGTGTACGCCAGGAGAGCGTTCCCGTGTTACGATGAACCCGCGTACAAAGCCGTCTACAACGTATCCGTGGTCAAGAGGAGGGATCAGATCGCCCTGTCCAACATGCCGGTGCAAGAGATAGTGCCCGAGTGAGTGTGAACAACCCTTACGAACGCGCACCACGCGTCGTATCACAAATGGTCGTCAATGATGATGCACAACATTTATAATTTTTAACTTCGCAGAACGGTTTGAACAGAAACTGTTCTTTATAGGTATTACGAAGGTTCTTTAACCGCTACCGAGCAATTCACGGGCATACGAAATAGTGTTGATTGATTTTTTTTTATTTGTGACCGTTACGTAGGTATCAGTATTTAAGAGTTGATGGATTTTAACTGTGTGCTGTATGCATCAAAGTTAACGCATATACGTACATTGGTATTTTTGTAAAACAACATAGTATACGCATCGAAATAATTGCCCGATTCAAGTCTAAATTATAATTATACAATAGTATGCGTGCAATATGATAAAACTAATTTGTCCGAAAATCAATTGTAGTGAAAAAATTAATTTAAATGTAAGATTTTACCTGTAGGTATATTTTGATTCGACACTTAATTATTTATTTAAAAATATTTTACGATAATCTTACAGTAATAGCAATACATGATTCGAAGATATTTATATAATTACTTTAATACTAGGTAGGCAGAAAAAATAATACATGCCTAATAAATGTAATGAATTGCGTATGTTAAAACATATATATTAGTCAAGTGTACATGGACTTCAAGTATTTTGTGTATTAAAGATTGTTATAGGATTAAAAATGAATTTATCAAAATATGTGAATAAGCTAATACATATTGTTTAATTGCAAAGAACAGCTAAATATTATTTTTAATTTACACACACACACACACATGGATTTGTTATCTCTGTCAGCCGTTTTACACATCTATTAATTTCTATAGTATAATCATTTAAAGCTTTAAGCCCACAGTAAACTTAATACTTTATTCATAGTCGGATTAATAATACAATTTTCATTGTTTGACTTTTTTCTATAATATTAAATTTACAATGATGTATTTTCACGAAATTCAAAGTATTCAATATCATACATTTGTTAATATCAATGTTTGAACCTAAGCATTATTTCCTATAAGCATAATTTATCATTTCTTAGCTAGTTAATTACTTTCTTCCATTATACAACTATAAAATTCTAACTAGCCTTAATCATCGTTTAATATTTTTTGTATTTTATACAAATATTATATTTTGTATTAAGATTATGAAAGATATCGATAAAATAATGAAAGATATTAATTATAAGTGTAATTTTCTTCAATAATAAAATTGTGATACATAAAGTATACAATACATTGTATTATAAAATTGAAATTAATTTCTAGACAAAACGATACTGAAGTGGTGTTCTTTGAGATTACCCCACCAATGTCGAGTTATTTGGTAGCCATTTATGTTGGCGAATTCATTCCAAACCGCATCGATTCACAAATGAAGATTTACACACACAAAACATACATTAACCAAACTAGTTATATTGAAGCCGAAGCTCCAAAACATTTAAATGCATTGTCGGATTACACGGGCATCAAGTATATGCTTCCAAAAATGGATCTTTTAGCTGTTCCTGGTTTAAGTTTCGGAGCAATGGAAAATTGGGGAATTAATACTTATCGGTAAGCAATGATTTAATAAAGACAGCATCACCGGTTATTTAGTATCAGAGGTGTGCTCAGGGGGGAATTTAGGGGGTTAAACCTTCATGGATACTTGATAAATATATAATATGTATAACTATTTACATATAATTATAATTATTGTATTTCCAAATTTTAGATTTTTTTTTTATATTATTTGATTTATTATAACATTGGTTATGTATTATTTTCTCATTATCAGTATTATTTGATACTGGTGATAGTAACTATTATTTTTCTAAGATCGTGGTAACTACCTACTGATTACGAACTTGCTAAAAAAATTCGCAAAATTGACTTTGTTTTTTAATTTTAATTTAATAAACTTTTTATGCTACAAAAATGTTGCATTGTTTACTTATATATTTTACATTTTTATTCTTTATACATATTGATTATAATATTGTATTAAAAAAAGTTCAACCCCTCGTTAAAAATTCTTGAGCACGCCATTGGTCGGTATACTATATTATCGCTGCAAACACTATTGTGATTTTGATCACACATAGAGAAAAGTATCTGTTATTGCACGACGAGACGAAAACAAAAATGAAGATAATCGCATCGATAATTGTGCAACACGAGTTCACGCATCAGTGGTTTGGTAATCTAGTGACCTGCGAGTGGTGGGATTATACATGGTTAAACGAGGGATTTGCGCAGTATTTCCAATACTTCGCTACGAAACTGGTACACGTCAATAATTATGTCGGAAGAACATTTTTATTGTATTAATATTTCGTTATTGATATTGTTGAAATAGGTAAGACCAACTTGGCCAATGGAAGAAATATTTTTGATCGAAGCGCATCAAAATGCGTTGTTGTATGACCAGAAACCCAAGCATCCGATTACTACATCGGTGAACACTCCCAATGAAATCGACGGCATATTCGACTGGATAACGTACAATAAAGCGGCATCAGTTCTGAGGATGTTGAGATACTTGGTAACCGAAGAACTATTCCAGTCATCCCTTCAACATTATTTGAATAACTTTAGGTAATGTTATGTTTTTTGCAGTACAACCACTTTCCGACTTATTATAATAAATAATAATAATATTCAATAGTTAATTAATTAGTTAATAATCGATGTACGCGCAACATGTTAATTTCAATGATTGTGATTCTCGTTTTCAAGAGAAAAATATGTGGCGAAGCCAATGGACTTGTTTGCGTCGTTTGACAGTGTGTTGTGTGATGAAAATAATACAATTGGAAACGGACTGTCGGTCCACGTATTCATGTCTAATTGGACACTACAGTCGGGATATCCTGTGTTAAAGATCGCCAAAAATGAAACATCGAACACGTATTCAGTAACTCAAGTAAAGAAATGTAATAAATAACGATAATTTTCATCACATATATAATGCGTATTGAAAAACAAGTATCATACGACGGGACTTGCAGGTATTAAATAAAAATAATCCTTTAAACCCATATATTAGCGTCACACACGGTTTTGGTGCCAAATAATGCGTATCCATTAGACGAGTGATTTATTCCGTCAGACCTACATAATATGAATACAACATGCAATGTACCCGCTCGCTCATGACAGTATCACGAAATGTGTTTACTGTTATGATACACGTTTCGTTTTTGTATTAACTGGCAGTCGCTAAACAGTTCTAATTCTTCCGTTGACATTGTGCAGAGTCGGTTTCTAACCGAACCGGCTGATGGTGAAAATACGGACGACCGTGCGGCGTGGCACATTGGTATTACGTTCACGACCAAAAGGGAGAAGAACTTCACTCACACCAGACCGACCTTTTGGACGGATAAAATGTCGAAGTCGACCGAGGTACCGGCCCCTCCGAACTCCGGATGGTACATATTCAACATACGATCCATTGGTAATGCTCCCGCGGACCAAAACGTGCGACGACCCGATGACGGTGGACTGACCGGCACATTGTTTTTCATCAGGTTTCTACAGGGTGAACTACGACACGGACAATTGGATGGCGTTGATCGAGCAGCTCAACGAGTCGCCAGACGAAATCCACGTGCTCAATCGCGCTCAGCTAATATCCGACTCGTTCAACTTGGCGCGAGCGGGACAGTTGAAGTACACCGTTCCACTGCTCCTGTCGAAGTATCTGAGAAACGAGAACAGCCCTACACCGTGGTATTCGGCCAAGGATTGTTTTTCCTACCTACTGGCACGCATGCCCCACGGCGAGAACGGACACGAAATCTTAAAGGTACGTACGGCTCGTGCCCCGTGCACTTTGTAGCGTTTCGTAAGTGTCGGTTATAGACCCGACAATGGTGGGAGGGTCAGGGTAGCGGAAGAAAGGGGATGCAAACTAAAAATCCCAACAACAAAACCGTAACGTTATACGTCGGAATCCATACGATTAGGCGTACGTGAGCCGATTGGCCGGAACCGTTTACAATAAGTTGGAGGCCCGCGTGACGAGTGGAAGCGACGAGTACTACGTGAAAAGCGCATGGGACGCTTTCTCAAAGTGGGCTTGCGAGTTGGACAATAAGGATTGTACGACCAGAGCGATGGAATATTTCAACAAGTGGCAAACGGGAGAAAGGTAGTTGGACGTGCCGGTGCCGATTGCGGTGCAGCGTCAATCGTGCACGGTAGCACGGAAGTTGTAATGCAACGTTGCATGCCTCTGTTTTAGGATACCTGCCGATATTAAGGACGCGGCTTTTTGCGTGGGAATAAAAAACGACCCCGACCCCGGAACCTTCGACAAGATGTTCAACTTGTACACGACGACCACTTCGATTTCGGAAAAAACGTCCGTCGAATCGGCTCTAGGGTGTTCTGCGAACAGGACTCAATTATACGGGTGTGTTTGATAAACCGTTATCGGCCCGTTTCACACGAGTCACATTGCGTGTCACCACCGAAAAGGCAGTGGCGCCACGTTAACCATATAGTTTTCACACAGTGATCACAAATTTATTTTTCAGTACATATTATCATGACGTAGTTGTATGGAAACAAGACATAGATAATAAAAACATGTATTTTATTTGTTAGGACCAGTGGCGGCTTTTAGGGGAGGGGGGTATAGGGGCCATGCCTTCCAAGACGAATCATCTTACTCTTTATTTCGTCAAATATTTTCATTGATGTAATTATGCGTTTGCATAATTTGTATAAAGGTATAATATTATCCTGTATTTATATGGTAATATTTTGATCTAAATTAATTATTATCAGATAACGAAATTATAAAAATTGATAACAAGATAGGAAAGTGTAGTCAGAACCACAGTTCTAACTACTTCACACTACACTTTAATAATCACTCAATACCTGCATTTAATACACTAATTTTTGCGATAAAATATACTTGCTGACTAATTTTACTATAGTCTAAATATTTACCTATGATAATAAAAAAAATATTGCCCCCCTCCAGGCAAATAACTAAAGCCAACCATGGTCAGTGCGGTACTGGTAAACAGGTACACAAAATGTTCTTACTAATCAATAAGCAGACAAATAATCACTTATCCAGGTGTATTATTAACTATATTGACTTGAACAATATAATATGCAAATGGTATACTTTCATTCATCGTGATAACTTTTCCAGACCGGGTACTACAACGAAAAGTGACGAACTATCATCGCAAGTCATCAGATATACTTTTTATACTCTGAGGAATGTTCTGAAAATATCGCGATCGTTTATTCTAGGACATACTATTTCTCGAACTTTCGGGGACTAACAGACTTGTGGTTGCTTGTGGCGTGATCCGTATGAAATTAATGTACTATTTTAATGTATTTCTGACTGTGTCGCCAAAAAATATGTCGTGATTTTTAACGAGGACCAATCACATAAACGCGTTTGTGGCACCACGATTTGGTGGCGACACAACGTGTGAAAATATTAATAATTAATATTTTAAATTTAATTATTAAATAATTTATTAATTGAATTATTAAAAACAATGTATTTTTATCAGTGGCGCTATTTTTTCTTTTCTGTGGTGACACATAATGTGGCTCATGTGAAACGAGCCATAATGTTAGCTAGTACCAATTGTTAGAACGTGGAAGCATAACTTATTTATTTCTTTATCACATAAATATGATAAAGATGTACTATTTTAACGTCCATTGTTATCGATTTAAGCGTATTGTACGTCCAACTCTCTGAGTGATTTACATCTGATTTCAGGTTCATTAATCATATACTGGATGGACCACAAGGACCGATTAAAGTAAAAGACTTTAAATCGGTCATATCATCAGTTGCGTCAACTCCATTGGGTCTCAATGTGCTCCATGAATTCCTATCAACGAATTTAAATAGGACATTACACGAACTACCAAACGGCCAAGTAATCACTAAATACATATATTTAATACTAGCTACCAAAACGACTGACTGCGTTGAAATAGAAAAAGTGAGTTTTGGAAAAATATTTATTTTTATTTTTTTTTATAATTTAAATTTTTTATATTAAATTCTTAATTTACATCAAAATCGAAATTTTCTTCGATACTATTTTTTTTTTAGGAACTTTTTAAAATAAACAAAACGAATAACTGAATTACGATTACATTATTATATAATTATTTTTTTAATTATAAACTATCACTGAATTATATTAAAAGTAGTAATTTACTGCGATCCCATCTATCACACACGTATGATTGCAATTTAAACACGGATTGTATTTTATTTCCAACGTAAAAATTGATCAATAGCGATACGATAAGAATTCTATATTTATAATGGAAAGATTTTTTAAAAATGTACAACAAAAAGTTATCAAGGTAACATAATAGTAAACAATGTTTATTTAACAATGTCATTTAAAAAAGTTGAATTTGATAGTAAACGAAATTAAAATTCTTATCATAGTATACAAATCATAGACCATATACAAATCGTTGGAGGAATTAAAAACCACATAACATGTTATACGTCTAAATTATTATTTATCATTTTGTACGAGTATAGTCAGTAAGTTAGCATTTCAACTTTTTAACGTTTGTTTTATTTATTCCTACCAGATAAATATATTTTGAGAAAAATGGTTATTGGACTTTTTTTTATTAGATTCATTAATATTATGCTTTAATTTGACTTTGATACTTACTACATTTTGCTAAAGATTAAATGTAACGGATGAGCTTGTTTTATTTTTCTAGATTTGTATAGTTAGTAGTTATTTTTGTGTTTTAATGTTACTGCTGTGTATAGATATATGTAATTTTTCTCATTAAGTTTAAAATTTTAATTTTAATTTTTTTATTAGTTAAAAAATTTGAAAAATACCACCTCCATCCCGGAATCAGTGAGACAGTCTTTTGAAAAATCGTTTAAAAAAGTCTATGACCGCCAACTGTGGTTGGAAAAGTATTCAGAAGTAATCAACCAATGGATGCTTGAAAATCAAGAACCCTTGGAAAAAGATATATCTACAACTACAGCCTCCACAGAGTCCACCACAACTAGTGAAATTAAGTCTACAGTTTCCTCTGTAACTGTTATTGCATCGTTTTCAACTGTCATTCCGAAACAGTCAAGTGCAACGAATAATGTGCAAGATTATTATACGATTTCATTATTTACCATTTTATTTTTAATAATTAATAAATGTATTCTAGAAGTATGAATAAGAATAACATACACATATTTGGATAACTACAATTTAAAATATTATATTAATATTTTATTTTTTATGTTTTTGTAATTTATACAAAAGTACCTGAAAATATTATGTTTATACAAGCAATTTATTGAATAAATTTTATTATTGTTATAGCAACTGGTGACGAATCACTAATAATTTCTTTGAAAGAACGTAAAGTTAGTTTTATCGTTGATTATCCTTTGATATTATTCATTAATATAGGTGGATACATTCTAAGAAACCAGTCAAGGCGATACGATTTTTTATTGTATCGATCGATCTTTTATCACCGGTTCCACCAAGAAAGCCTTAACTTACAACACTAATTAGAAATTTTTGTTTTATTTGATAATATGCTTTTTCGAAATTCAAAGCCATAGCTGCTGAATAAGTAATGATAATTTATTAAATTGGCTATTGAAGCAGAACCAACTATATTAGAATAGAAAAATCGTTTACGAGACATGTAGCGATATTGTAGTATTTGCTTTTTTCAGTAGACTTATATTTTAAACTGATTTTAATGAGAAAAAAAAATGACAAAAAAAAAACGAAAAACCGAAAATTAGGGCTGAAAACTTCGCTGATAGCAAAATGAAAAATATGAATTTTGAAATTTACAAATCACTATTACCTAATGATATATAAAAATTAAAATGTGAGTGTTAAGTCGTGAATTGAGTTTATGCAAATTTAATTACAAATTCCTACTATTTTTCAAGCTATTGTACCAAGATTTATACTGTTATAGGTGTAAAAGAGTATTTTCTTGAAACGCTGTATGATTTTACTAAAGGTGATAAATTATCTAGTATTTTTTTTAAACCTTTGTACAAAATATAATTCATATAGATATTTTATATCATTGATGTATACAAAACTATTACATCCTTCGTGTTGTACGATTTAGGTATCTGATCATCATAGCATAATGATAATATTAATAACAATACAAAATTAGGAATTGTAATTCGATTTCAAGAACCACTGAGTATCCGTTTTAATTTCGAGTTCTTAATATTTAATGAAAAACACATATTTTATAAAGTGATAATGGTCTGGTACAGATTATATGTGTATAAATTGTTGTTAGAAAACACGCAATTTGCATCTAATGATACGAGTCCAAGGTAAATATTTGAAGGTAACATATTTGTTAAAAGATTTAAATAAAATGTTTCTAGTAAATAAAAAACTTATGTTGCATAATGAATTATGAACTTTATAGTTTTTTGTATCAACATCACCATTGAATGTAATATTTTATCTGTAATATATATATACACACGCAATAGTCGCATTAAACTTAAACAGCTACTTTAAAACTGTATAAACGATGCATAGTACATTATTTTTTATTGATTTTACGCTACTATTTTTATGGTATTTTGTCTATGCATTATATATACATAATTATTTATGGACCATCGTAAAGAAAAAAAAAATTAAAAACAACTCATAATTTTTATTTTTACAAAATGAATAAAAATAATTTGGTTAATCATTATAGTAATATCATATAGTTTAATATATTTATATGTTTTTTTTTTTTTAGGTAAGCTACCAGGAGACGCATTCTTAATTAATACTCTTCTGCATCGCGGTTTATCAGCAGTTATAACAAATTATTATACGACGATTTATGGTTATACTATACAGTACAACTATAAAATCCCGAGAAAACAAAAATTCAAATAAAAATAACAGTTGGATTGACAACTTGATCCGAATTTACAACAGACACGTTTTTTTCGAGAAAATTATAAGTATAATATGTATTAAATGTATTATTCAAGTGGAATGCATAGGTGGTATAAATAAACAAGCGTTTTGAATGTATTAACTATGTGAATAATAATGCGTTCGTGTAAGTTGTTACGAAGTCATAGTTGATTATTATTTATGTTCCCCACAAAACGTATTTGAATCAAACAGTCGATTACTTACATGACAGTAAAATCTGTTCCAAACGGACTTTGAATAAAACGGATTTTTTATTATTATTTATTTTTTTTTATTCTAGCCATCCCATTGTAAACGAATTGTACTGTATGAAATAAATTACTGACTCACGGACATATAAGAATACGTATACGCACATGTCTACAATAACATTATTTCGTTTAATTTGTTCGTACAAAAAAATCTCTACATTCTACTGAATATACACTTCCTGTTATTGTTAGAATCGTTACTGTTGCTTGTAAAAAATCAGCTCCAACCCAAGAAGAGCGGCTAATCGGTAATATTTCACGAAAGTTTCAATTGAAATAAATTGGTTTAATCATTGCATCGTGAACGTGTTGTTCTTTACATGATCAAATTCTAATCGGCTCGTCATACCACCCACTTTGAAATGTTTGACTTCCTGCAGATGTCTTGGAGCGATGTCATCGTTCAGACGTTGTAGGAATGCCAAATTATGTTTTTATTTTTTTAACGTTTTTTTTTATGTAAATCCACTGCACGTTGAGTGAAATAATAAATTTAAAAGTATCATCGACAAAATAATGGTTTGAGGTGTGTTTCGGAAAATGTGTATTGGCTCGAATCATAATAATATCTACTTAGATAGAGCAGGTTAATGAATAATGGTTATCTAATCGGAAATAAAAAAAGTCGCTGAGTTTTTTTAACATAGTTTTGGTTTCAGTCCAACAGTATAACTAATCGAACAGTTGGTATACGGATGTAATTCTGTCGTCAGGAACATGCACTCCGACGATTGTTAATTTGTCGCGTAACCGTTTACATATGATATAATATATCATAGATAATATTATTATCTCCGAACAGGATCTGTATTCACGTGTCATTTACGTTTATTAAACACTATTGTACTCAGCAAAATATTTCGATCCTTTTTCGAAAAGTTTCTGCGTGCATTGAGAAGTATAGACGGCTAACCGTAAATGAAATCAGTGGATAAGCCAGATAAACTTGGTCCCATTCGGCTTAAGAATATTTACGTTTTTTTTTTTTTTTTTTTTATAATCTTATTTGATTTTTGAATTTTTAGATTTTTAGTGAAACAATGAACGTATTGGTTTTATCATGATACGTTTTTTTATATTTTTGTGTTTCTATATCGCACTCGATTTCAATTAAAATAATAGCTACGATCATCATAAACACGTGAGTTTCTTTTATGATAAATAATGTCTAGTTAATAGTTGAGGTAGATCACTTTTTGAATTTCTCAACAGTTTTCCGAATAATTGAGAAAAAAATTATAAAAACATCAGCCAAAATCAAATGTTGTACTTTGCCATGAACTAATCCATTAGATTACCAATATAGATTATCTATTTATTTTTACTAAATCTCATATCTATCGAAATATTTTATCGAAATTTAAGGTAATTATATATACATTCAATAGACATTTTTGATTAATATGTATCGTGACAAAAGGGTAACCTTGTAAATAAATAATACTTGTATAATATTTCAATAACAATTATAATGAGAACGACTCCAATTATTTATGTTGCGCGTGCGAGGTGTTATCTGTGTCGCTACATCGTAAACTTGGTCGACGGATGGCGTTCGTGTGTGCGCTCATCCCGTAGCCCTTTCTATCTCTTGCACACCGTTTTGCAATCATATCACCGGATCATGAATATTTAATTGTGTGGTTTTTTTTCATATTCGTTACATAATAATTAATAATAATATCGGCGATACTCAGGCGTCGTGCCAAAAGGTCGCCATTTTAAAGACACTCCGTTTTTGTCACCGGTTGAGTGCGGAGCAACCGTTCTTTTATATTTCTGTCAACATTTTTAGTGTAATAATGTGATTTTTATTACAGGGCGTCGGCCGAACCGGGCAGCAGCTCTCGTAGCCCTCTGGGGCTGGTAATGTATATTTGTATTTTTATTTGACTATTATTATTATTTTTCGTGGAGATCTACAACGGTGACGGATGTGTGCCAGACCGTCCGCCCCGTTTCATATCTATTATCATTGTAAAATTTATGATCAGGTGATGGTGGTAAATTTCATTCCGGGATGTCCCAACGTTCTGTAGACATGTTTGACTAGTCCACAAATTAGCAACTTGTCTGGGACGTATACCCGCCGTGCTTTAGCGGTACGCCGTGTTGGACAGCCGGTGGGTACCCGAAGGCGTTCATCGCATTATTTTTAAAAAGCGTAGGTGTAATTTTTTTGTTTAAATATATTTTATTTGACTGTCCCCTTTCAATTTCAGATGAGGTTTTTTGATCATTCGATTTTTTGCCTCATTTAACTTAAATTATTTTTAATAAATTCCATTTCAATTTAACTTTAATCTATTGTCTTTTTCTTGTGTTTTCCGTCTTCAACGGACTCATGTATTTTATTGTTCCAACAAAAATCTTTACTATATGAGGTACGGACAACGGTCTCCAAGACCGTCCCACATGGCAGATCTACTGTCACGAGGTATTGAAGCAACACTACTCAACAACGACTCAACTGTTAATTTTATGTACTGTTTTTATGTTAATTATTTTCGAAAAATACCATGTTCGTTTCATTGTCTTTGTGGTATTTTTCCAACAAAAATCCTACTGTGGTCCGACCTCATGGTCTCGCCCAGTAGGTTGGTGACCCTATTTTTATATATATGTATATATATCCATATTAAACGCCATGTAAGGTACAACCACGGCCATTGCATCTGGCCGAATTATTATTTTTTTAATTGTACGAGTGGTAACCTTACAAATAGTTAAGTCTATTTTATTAAGAAATCGAGTTTTCCTACTATATCGATCATCTTTAGAATTATAAACTGATCCACCTGATCTGTTTCACTCAAAATAATTTTTTCGAGAAAAACAGTACATTAATTTCGTGTTTATAAGACCAATACGGCAATGCTATTCATTCATGAATATATCTTACGGAGAAGTTCTAAACTGACATATTTTTATTATTATAGTTATAAATATATGACTATCCAATCATTTTCTTTTAAATTTCACCCGTACTAAAATATCTATGAAAAAAAAAATGTGTATTCATAGAAACTATATCATCATATATATTAAACATTTTTATCATAAATACATAAATACATATTTATTATATGTATAATACAAACATCTCGTTGAGTTCCATCGAACAGCTAGCATTCATTCGTCAATTAAGTTGGAGAATAGTCACGGGAAGATCGATAATGTACTCGATTACAGTTTTGTATATCAAAAGCGTTGGCTGTTCTGAGAACATAGAGATTAAGTGGTTATACATGTATTACTATACATATATATTATTATACATGTTACTTTAAGAAATTCATTAAAATTGTTATACAGGCATATAATATTGCCATGTTCGATGAAATGTAAATATTAATGTTCGATAAATTGATTGCGAAACTCCACATTGCAATATTTTAATCAAAACATAAACCATATAAGATAGTGCTCACGAGAATACTGTAGTATATATTATTATAACGTAGAATAAAAAAATTCATCTATAATAAAATGTATGATAAGTTTTCAATCCAAAATAATTCTCGCAACCACATGAAGCAAAAAGCTTGAAACATTAAAGTCACTATTGGTACACCGGAACCACACATATCAAGAGCATACAACGATATATATATATTTATTTATATATTATATTGAATAATATATTTGTTACTTGGATCCGCGATCATACTGCCCAGTTTCAGCCGTAGTGGTAGAAAACGTCCGGTTATTCCATTCGATCAATATACATTGTTGTGATAACAATCGAACACACGATCTTTAACTGCGGCATGGCAGTCCGGCTCAAAAACAAGCGATACATTTTGGAGGCTGTTTAGTTTAACCGAATCACCAGATAAATCTAGTCGTCTACTCTGAGCCACATAACGGAATTAGTTTGTCTTACATTACTTTTTTTTAAGATATAATTACAATAATTTGGCAATTTATTGAATGCATTTATGTCTATATTATTTTGCGTATTAACGTGTTTCTCTAATTGTTCTAGGTATAGTAATTTTTTTCAGTAAGAAAATCATAATGTAACGAAAAATTACTCGCTTTGAAAATAATTTTTGTTTTAATATTAAAATAAGTTTGTTTTCTTTCGTCAGTAATAGGTTTGTATGAGGAACTTTGTATTACATTCTTAAGACTTTTTGTGAAACTAAAAGTAATTTATTAATGTTGTTAAAAAAAATGTAGACAAAACCGAATATTTCAAAGAAATTCATTGAATCGTACAAATATTTATACAAATATTGCTTAAACGATATTATTTATGGTGACATTTAGAAATACTAACCATTTGGACTTAAAAAATATATCGAATACTTATATTAATATTATATACGTAGTACTTAAAATAATTTCAATGGTTTTTATAAAATTAATTGAATAAGGGTCCAAAGGTTATACGTCTTATTTTTTTGAAAGTCATTAGAAAAGAAATGCCAGTATTCAAATACTACCTACATTAAAAAAAACTTCATTAAAATATTTGTGCTAGATCATGAATAGAAACTGGATTTTGATGTTTTTGTTGTGGCTTTGCTGTATCATTTAGGTGAGGTTTCTTGACGTTTCATACATGTGAATATACATATGTAAAATTGTATGACGTTTTAATTCGCAGGTGGTATTACTTGTATTAATGCAATATATTTAAATAAAAACAAATCATTTTATACATATTATTCATAACTTTTTTTATATGGATATTTTTTTTAAAAAAAAAATATATGAAACATTTGATCAAGTTGTTAATTATTTATTAATAATTTTAATTTGCTAATTTTTTGCTGTTTATATTAAATTTATAATTTTTTTTTTTTTAATTTTGTTTGTAATTCAAAATGTTAAGTACAGAAAACAGTACTTACAAGTATATTATATGTTTTGTTTAATATTATAATGTCATAATCGTTCTTCTGGGGAAACTATACTACGCATTTGAGTATACAATTTATTCAATGTTGCATGTTTTTTTTGCAAAAAATTATCAAAAGAGCTGATTTAAAAATTAGTCAAAAACTTTGCTGGATATTTTTTAATTAATATAAAACGTAAGAAATATTTCTGACTATTAAAGATTGAAAATGTGTAAGTGAATCTAATATTCCCTTCTCCATTGTCTCATTTAATAGACTACTTTCATTTGCTATCTATAGAAATTCCTCCATATTGGGTTTTCGTATTATTAATTAATGGAAATCATAATGAGCATATAGAAAATAAATCAATAAATCATTACATGGTTAATATAAAAATCTAAAATTGTCAGTGTTGTATACATTTTTTTTTTTTACATTTTTTTTTTATTAGTAATATCGTGAGTAATGTGGTTGAAATAACCATCTAGGATAACAGGATAGTTTCCTACCACTACAACTGAAACGAACAGTGTGTGATCACACCCAAATAAAAATATAACTTATCTATTTCGTCGTATAATAATGAATAATCAATAAATGTTGCTAATAGGTACTCAAATTTCTATTCGGTAATATAATTCTATATAAAAAGATAACAACTATTAAATTAATCAGTAATAACTCAAGACATAAGAGGTAATTAAATTATTTATTAGACTGAACCTTTTTTCGCAAATATAGTGAAAATAAGCTTACTTCTTATATTAATATACACTTATGTATATGTGTATTAATTTAAAGTGTTATATAAATCAGTTTAAATTTTAAATCAATATGATGTTCATTGCAAAATGCATGCTTATTATAATTGTTTTATTATAGATTATAAGTTTTGTATTTTTTTTTTTTTTAGTTTATAGCAAATAAAAATTATTTATTATTGCTTTGATTTTGCTGAACTCATAAGGATAATGCCACTAAAACAATGCTTAAAGAAAAATCTTAACATTTTCAATTAATGTAATATTTCCGTTATTTAATTCGAATTTCATGATGTCTCATATCAGTTTCGTAATCTAGCAACGAAGAACAACGAAAATGTATTTTATTAATTTATATTGTTTCAAAATTTTTAATAATTGCTTTATGACCATGAAAAAGGGAGATCTAATTCTCACTTGATAATACTTGACGACATTTCGAGTTGTTTGTTTAATTGCTAACAGTAGCATTATCTGTATTCAATAATAATTTACTTTTTGATAACCTACTACTTATTTTCATTTATTTTCAATATTTATAAATAATTTGCTTTCAGATTTTAACTTTTCGATGATATCTCATAATGAATATGTGATAGTAAAACACTCGTATCATACATACAACTGAATTAATTATTTTCTCTATAATTATTTTGCAATTGAATAGCTTTAATAACTTTTTAACTTTTTTAACATATTAATATATATTTGACCACAAAATTTTATCAGCAATATAAAATATTTTCAGTCAATATAAATGTATTAATTTTTTCACGGATTTTCAAGGTTTAATCTCGTTTCAAGCTATTATCAAAATTGGAGATTATAAATATATGATTTAGTTGTTATATACAGTATTATAATTTAATTTCAAAATTCAATGGTTAAATTATTCATTGTTATTTAACAGTTAAAAATATTTGAAAAGAGATCCAAGACAATTTTCAAGAATTTTAAAAATAATTAAAAAACATGTGATCGTATTATATAGTCTCTAGTATCTCTAAATCAATGTTGATCTTGTTCGGGTAAATATTTTTATTAACTATGAACTATATATTTTGCGGCTTTCAGTCATAAAAAAAACATGGTTTAGTCGAAAGAACAGTGCTGTATAACGATCACAATACCATTGCTATGCTCAAAATGTCAAATGCCGTACTAAGCGATACCAAATGATAAACGAAAATGTTTTACGTCGAACCATTTTGATCTGCTGTAATGTTGCACGCGAACCATCATCACTTCGAAAATTAGAGTAGCGTGTCCATGATACGGTATCGAACCCTGGCATTGTGCACCAATTGTTTTTCTCTGCGTGAAACGTATCTAAAAATATTAAATTAAAATCCGTCGAACGACTAACTATATTTTTTTCTTTCGAATGGCGATAAAGCACTCGAAATAATCTGAAGTGGGTGGAGGTGACAACGCGTTGGTTTTCTCGAGAGCGATTTATTTATTCATTTTTTTTTTTTTTCGTCATAACGAATACTACCGTTGTGTAGCCGAATGATACCAGGAACACGATACGCCCAATCGATCTCCGAACAATCGTGAATACCGTCGCGATACGTGTCTGGCGAGCGTATCATTTTTTTCTCGGTATTGCGATATCGCGAAATGTGGAAACACGACGGGCCGGGAACTAGAAAAATTCGAAATGCTCAATATTTCGTCAGTGGTTCAACGACGACGTTGGACCGCGGAACTTTGCCGTTGCGTTACGCCGGGTCCCGTTGCTTGTTTCGCACCCGCGTCTCAACCGTAACCGTCGTCATTGTTATTTGATTTTTGTTTTTCGTGTGTTCAGCGGCGAGTCCGGCGACACGAACACCGGTTGATAACCGTTTCGAAAACACGGAACGCGATTAGTCGTTCGCTGCGCCGGTATTGACGAGCACGTCGGCGACACGTAACGCCGGACGGTTCGAGCGCGGCACATAAGATCCACCCGGTTTTCGGCGTTCGACCGGGCCGCGCGCGACAGTTGCACCGGGGCCGTGTCGCGTACGACAGCGACAACCGCGCGCAAGCACCGCGACCGCGGTTCACGTCATGACGCCCGGAGCGGCGGTCTCGGTCGCGGTCGCCGTCGTCCTGTTCGCGGTGGTCGGCCGCGGTGCGCGGCGCCTTGGACCGGACTACTCGGCCGGCGAGCACCGGTTGCCGCGGGACACGCGACCGATCGCCTACGGGCTGCGGCTGGCGCCCAGCTACGACGCCGGGTCGGGGCAGTACGTGTTCGCCGGCCAGGTGGAGATACTGATCGCGGTGGACTCGATCACGCCGAACGTGACGCTGAACGCGGTGGACATGCAGGTCAACACCGTGGCCGTGGTCGAGTCCGCGAGGCAGACGGAGATGGAGGTGGACAGGTACGAGCTGCAGCCCGACGTCGAGCGGCTACACATTTACGTGGCCAGCAACCTGTTGGTCGGCCGCCGGTACGAGGTGAAAATCACGTTCCAGAGCTACCTGCGACCGGACATGACCGGCTTCTATCGGAGCACGTACACTCGCAACGGCACCGCCAGGTACGTGCGCGTCTCGTTACACCGCCGGCCGGGACGAACGCATTTCTTTTGGCTTCATCCGATAACCACGCGACCGTAGGCGGTGTTCGCGATTGTTTACCGTCGCGTCGTGTTTATTATCTTTATTGCTGAAAATCAAGACGACCGACGACGTCGGTCGAAAAACCGTTCTCTAACGTTTGGCTACGATGTAGAGAACTTATTCATTTCTTTGATCCGCCTAGAACCGTTCTCAATCGTGTAACACCCACGTTACGAAACCTTTTCAAATGCTTTGAAAGGTAATGAAAAAAAAAAAAAAAAAAAAAAAAATCGAAAATAAATCAATCTGCTTTACGACAAAAGCGACTTGACAATACGGTTTCTAGTCGTCGCTTAATGTTTGAAAAGTAGCGAAAAGATTTATCGAAAACCTTCACTGGCTGCTGTAAGGTGGGTTTAAAATTCCAAACCAAGAAGAAAAGTATATACTCTCCCTTGTCCCCTCCCCCTTCGTAAAATTCGGATGGTCAAAGATCATCGAAAATGTCGTTAAAACTACAACATGTTTATGTCGGTTAACCGATCGGTTTACGACGATTGCGTTTTCACAGTTGGATGGCCGTGACGCAGTTCAAGCCCACGTACGCGAGACGAGCTTTCCCGTGCTACGACGAGCCCTCGTACAAAACGCCGTTCAACGTGTCACTTGGAAGACAGGCGTATCAGATATCGTTGTCCAACATGCCGCTTTACCTCTCGCAACGGGTGTAAGTTGAATCGCTTTTATTCCAAACCCGCGTTCTTATGCGGTGCATATTGTTAAGCAGTACGTGACTACGATGTGTACATTTTCGCAGTAAATTAGATGTGAACTGTTTATAATATTCCTTAGCTATTTTTGGAAAAAAAAATAGTTCCCGCCACTCCTGGTGATTTGAAACGTAAACAATTTACGCGTATTTATAAAAACTATTATTTTTAATTCGTATCATCTACAAGACAGTTTGTTAATTTAACTTGATTTCGAATCAATAGCACATTGATGAAAAGAGGCTCTGTGAAAAGGTTTTAGTTTTTTTCTAATAGTAGAAGTTCTTCCTGAATACCCGTATCCCAAGGAAATATAGCATATAATCAAAAGAAATCATGAAAAAACGTACGTAATATATATATTATATAATTTGTTCTTTAAGTTGAAGAATTTTTAATTAAAATAATATATTAGTATGGAACAAAGTGTATAATCGCGAAAAACCTAAAATATTTTTTTGAACTTTCTTCAATATTTTACTCTTTCGATTCAGTTAAGCTATTCATAAATATATAAATGAAATTGTAAATTTGATTGTTGCAATTACAATTTATTATTATTATTATAATACATGGTCCAAGATTAAATTATGGTAAAATGTTATTTTATAATGTTTTATCGTTATTTTTTTAACATGAATAAAATATAATATATAAATAAATAGACGATTAATGAACAACTTGACACACTTTTATATTTTTGTTTGATAAAACGTTTGGAAATCATGAAGATTTACACAACAGCAATAAAAACAATTTAAAAACCCATTGTATTGTGTTCAATTTAATTGATTTATTCATCCCCTAAGACCATCTTTCTAAAAATATTTTCCACCATTTTTCTTGATTTCCTACTAATTTCCTCCATTATAGGACTGATATTTTGACTATCATATTTTATATTTAATTTTATTTAATTTTTTGTCACTGACTATTCTAATTATATTTCATAATTATTGAAAGACTGATATGTTTTATTTTCTAAAGTGGATACTACGGTTGGTGGGTGGACCATTTCAAAACAACGCCGCCCATACCCACGTACTCAGTGGCAGCTTTTGTCGGAGAACTACGGAAATCGATGGAAGTTGAGGACAGTAACGTGACGGTTTATACGTCCGAAGATTATCTGACACAAACAAGATACGTGATGGAAGAAACTCCAGAATTGTTGGAAACCATGGTGAATTACACGGAAATTCCCATTCTAGCGAATAAAATGGAATTTTTATCAGTGCCAGATTTCAATGGAGAAAGCGCGGAAAATTGGGGACTTAACACTTATCGGTACGCAAGCAACAGCTATTGTTGTTTCGTCCTTTTACCATATTGCAATACAAATTTTTAATTTTCCTTGTATTCACGTGTGGTGCAGGGAAAGATATATGTTGATCGACGACAATTCTAAAACGAAATTCAAAGAGCAATCAACAATGATCATCCAACAACAAAACAGTCACCAGTGGTTCGGCAACCTGGTCACTTGTTCGTGGTGGGATTTCGTATGGTTAAATGAAGGATTCGCCAGGTACTTTCAGTATTTCGCGACGAAAACGGTGAGTACAGCAATATTTCTAATCAATATTTTCATCATAATTACGGGAGTTCCTCCATATCCTTCTATCGTTTCCAGGTGAAACCAAATTGGCGACTGAATGAGTTTTTTGTGGTTGAACAGCACCAGACCGCTTTGGAATTTGACCAGACTTCCAGACATCCGGTGACTGCATCCGTAAAAACTTCTGATCAAATCCAAGAAATATTCGACCGTATAACATACAACAAGGCAGCAGCTATTTTAAGGATGCTAAAATGTACTGTTACGGATTCTAACTTCCACGAGCCTTTAAAGTTATATTTGAAACATTTCAAGTAATTTTTTTTATTTTTACTATTTATTTTGAATCCTTTAGTAGTTCAGTAGTATTATTGCTTATATACGTTTCCATAATCTATTTTGAACAGATACAACGCGGTAAGTCCGAGCCAATTGTGGGCAGAATTTGAAAATTATTATTTTGAAACCGGATTTCGATTTCAACAAGACGTATCGTTTACTGAATTCATGCTTTCGTGGACTGATCAGTCCGGCTATCCCGTGATAAACATCAGTAATAAAAATGGCACATATAGAATTATCCAGGTAAGACGGATTGAACCCCACTTCGATCATTATCTATCATCGTTACGGTGAATTTTTAAAATTAACTGACTACTGTGATATTTCAGAATAAATTTTCTATCTGGCCGGACCAAGATACCAATACAAAATGGTATATTCCTCTGACCTACACTAATGATTTGTTGATGAATTTTGAAAATTTGAATCCGGTCAAATGGTTGACGCCTAAATCTCCGGTTACTTATATTCACGATTCCAGTTTTTCCACTTGGTTTATTTTCAATTTACAATCTTCCGGTACATTTTTTGTTTGTCGTTCACTATGCTGTTGACTTTAAACGTGATGCATTTTCACCAGGTTTCTATAGAGTAAACTACGACCAAGAAAACTGGGAGCGGCTTGTACATCTTTTAAACGTGTCACACGGCACTATACACGTTCTGAACCGAGCTCAACTGCTTGACGATTCGTTCAATCTCGCCAGGGCCGGTCTGTTGAACTATTCTTCGGCTCTAGATTTGTCGACTTATCTGAAAAATGAGGATGATGTCATACCGTGGTACACAGCCATCGAGTGTTTATCCTACGTTGTTGAGCGGATGCGTCGTAGCGCCGAAGGATATGAATACATAAAGGTATAGCTTATAGATAGAATAGTACACGTCTTGCAACTGATAGGGTGGTCAAGTAGTTTGCTGACATTGCTTTCTTAAAATAGAAAATTATTGTCCAAGGAAAAGTTAATATAATATTTAGTATAACGATAAAAACAGAGTTAAAACATATTACACTAAATAAATCACAAAGAATATTGAATTGCAGTTGAGGACTGTGCCCGCAGTTGTAATTAATAGAGTTTTATTAAACGCGTACAATTTAAAGATAACACACTGTGGTTCAAGTAAATATTTTTTGGTCTGGATTTTACAATACAGATATGATTTTATGTGATTTGTATTGAATATTTAACACATCGTCAGTAAATAATTAAAATATACTTTTAAACATCGGTTTCAAAAGTACGTACTATATTATCTCGAAATAATAACGTTCAATCGATGATTAATGTTGCACCGCGTTTCTATTCGGACCAATTAGTTAAATCATCTCAATTACGAATATCGTACCGAAGACGGGTTCGGCGATGAATAAAATAAATGTAGCATTATAGCTCAGTTTGTCGCTTCCTCGTCGTATTTCCGTTTGAAATTTTGTCTGCTTAACACAATAGCAAATAATATCGCATAGATCACCGTGTATCAACAGTTTTTTTTTTTTTATGCGGTTTAGTCATATGTCCGGGATCTGGCCGAACTGGTTTACCAAAAGACCGAAGCTCTGGTCACACAATCGAACCAAACCGATCACCACGTGACGCTAAAGAGCTGGAATAAATTTTCGGTGTGGGCTTGCTACTTGGACGGGAAAAACTGCACAAAAAACGCAATGATATATTTCAAAAAGTGGACGTCGAAACAGAGGTAAGGTCATTTTCGAAGCGTTCGCTGGCAGCGCGTTGACTTTCGACGTCGTCATTTACGCATTAATTTTCAACCACAGAATATCGCCGGACATCAAGGATGCGGCTCTGTGCACCGGGATAAAAATCAGCAACGACCCGAACACGTGGAGGGCAATGCTCAACGTGTACGCGACGACCAAATCGACGTCGGAAAAGAATTCCGCTCAAACGGCTCTGACATGTACACCGGACAAGTTTATATTGTACAGGTACGTGTACCGCAGTCGACCTTCCCAATACTATCTAACGCTTGGAATCGACGTGACCGATGGTATTATTTTTCCCCCGTTTCCTTTTCAGATACTTGGAGTTAATATTCGATAGCACGAGCGGAGGTCCGGTGCGTTTACAAGACTTCAAGGACATATGCGACGCGATGTCATTGACGCCGCAGGGGATCGAAGCTTTGACGAATTTCCTGTTGAACAACATCGAAAGAATCCTGAAAACGTTACCCACGGGAGAAAGTATCGTGACATTTATGTATCGGATCTTGGCTTCCAGAGTGGCGCTCGACGTTGAAATATTGAAGGTGAGATTGATTCGTTGGTCGATCTCGTTACGATCAAGATTCGTATAACCGTATAAACAATGATTCTAATCACCGGTTTTCCGTCGACACGCGTTTATCCGTTACCAAGGGTTTTTTTTGTGAATCCGTTATTGACCGGCGACTGAATTCCAACGGTTTTCAGTTAGCAATCGTCACGTGAGCTCGTTACCTTACGGTCGTGCGCGAAAACTAAGCGTTGAAACCATAGGCGTGCGCACGGGTGTAGCACGAGGTTCATGTGCTGCATCTGCCAAATTTTTTAGGCCGATCGATTGGTCTGTGAGCCGGTCGGGCCAGTTCATTAATTAATAATTTAATAAAAATCACAAGTAATTTTTATTTAAGAAAAATAAACAAATAAATTGACTAACTATTCCATGATTTTATGTTATACAACTAATAGTGTTTGATAATGATTGCATAATGATTGCAACTTGGTGTTTTCAAAAGCAGTGAATAAATGTAAGGAAGTATGTTTATATTTGTCGATTGTTAGAAAAAAAAAAATGATTGTACTATTATAGCCACTTTGGTAACAATAACACAGCCTATACATATTACGTGTGATCAATCATTTTAACCGTTCAACAATAATTTGGCCGATTGTTAAAAATTAGCTGTTTAATTGTATACGCTGCGTCTGCAACTTATGTCTGCCACGCACGCCTACGGTTGAAACCGTTACGAAAACCTCTTTTGTAGAAATTAAGCGGGGGGTGGGGGGGGGGGGAAACCACCGACGAGATGACGCTTTCGGACGCGATTACCTTCTACTCTGTTCCGTCCGTGTCTCATTATACTGCGTTATGTTCCGCAGCTGTACAAATTGAAGAACGCTGACGGATTGCCGTCCAGGATCAAAGCGTCGTTCGACGAATCGTACGTGCAGGTGGAACGGAACCTCTATTGGTACAACACGTATCACGTCGCTATAAACGATTGGACTGGGGCGCCAAGAGAAACGCCGGTGATGACCGAAACCCCGATGACCGACGTGCCAGTAACCAATTCGACCACTGCGTCATCGACAGCGACCGTTGTACCAGCGACCAATTCGACCACCGTATCACCAGCGGCCGAATCGACCACTGCGTCATCGACAACGACCGACGTGCCAGCGACCAATTCGACCACCGTATCACCAGCGACCAATTCGACCACCGTATCACCAGCGACCGTTGTACCAGCGACCAATTCGACCACCGTATCACCAACGACCGTTGTACCAGCGACCAATTCGACCACCGTATCACCAACGGCCGAATCGACCACTGCGTCATCGACAGCGACCGACGTGCAAGCGACCAATTCGACCACCACCACCGCATCATCAGCGACCAACTCGACCACTGCGTCACCGACGACCGATTCGACCACCGCATCATCAGCCACTAACTCGACCGCCGCATCACCAGCGACCAATTCGACGGCCGCATCGTCAACGATCAAACTGTTCGACTTCGACCAAGACCCCACGCCGAGCGTGATATCCAGGTGCCCGAGCAAGGGTGGCATGCCATCGTTCCGAAGTGGTTCGGTGGCACTCGTCGCCGCCGCCATCGCTGCCGTTGCCGTCGCGGCGTAGTGTGGAACGAAACGGTCCCCGTCAGGCACAATTTCTAAAAGGGACGGAGGGGACCGACAGTTCCAGGCCCTTGCACCGTGTACCGTAATCGGTTTCCCGCGAGAAACTTGCGCAGCCTATAGTGGCCACTATTTGACACTAGTTCTTATTTAACATTATGTCTACTGTGAATACACCCAGCGTTAACTTTAACATATCGTTTTCTACGAACGTGATGTAACAACAATAAAAATATTTATATAAGTTTTTTGTATTAATCGAAATCATAATAAATCTTGTGTTATCGAATAGTAATCGTAATAAATGTATTCAACGAACCACAAGCATAGCGTGTTTTTGACACTCGGTAAAAAAATTCGTACTTTAATTCGGATAGGGGGGTTGGAGCCAGAGTAAATTTAAGAAGGGCCCGTCCACACCCAAGCCGTTCGCTGGCTACGTGTTTGATCCCTATCGCCAACGTCGTCGTACGCTCGGACATCGGCTATTATGTGCAGTACAAGATGTGGAATTTATAGGTGTTGCTAATAAGCATGTGCGTTATGCTTTGGTTTTGCATAATATATTGTATGTTAATCACAGATAGAATAAACAACAGTTTTAAACAATTAAATAAAAACGTGACATTTCATAAGAAATTAAATAAAAAACTTTTTTTTTATTTTCTTAAAAAAAGAACATGAAACATAACAACTCTGACTAATAGTACGACCATGTTATTAAAGCGCTCTGAATTTTCCCTTTTCTTTCATATTATGGTATTATTTTCGAGTGTAAATTGTACACCATATGTTTACAGTTGTATTATAAATATATTTTAATTATTACATTTTATTTTACTAGTTTTAAATGATTCATTTTTACACTACCAGATAATTTTTATACTATTTTATCGTCTATTATTTTTTTTTTGAGTCTCATATATCGTAGTAGTAGTCTCGTCAACTGTAAATTTGTATTGACTAAAATACAATCGGGCATAATATTAAATATTTTAATATTTAGCGGTTTTTGAGAAGAAAACGCATAAAGTTAATGTCGTTGAATGTTTATAATATCTAAACCATCGATGTTACGATATATTTCTAAATATAGATAAATTAAACAAATTTAACGGTATTGTTATTTATATAACCTGGCATTGATCATGGGTCGAATAACTGCATCAACATAAAGTGTAAAAATCAATTTAAAAACTAAGATATATGATAAATAATTGTTGTAACAGAGAAAACTAATAATTTATACATAAAAAGCTAAAAGAAGAAATTCAACAGGAAATAAAAAAAATATTTTTTATGTTTAAATTTAAAAATTGTCGAGTACGATTGTTTCCGAGGTGTTTTGTAATGACATACGAGTATTTTATGGCATAACAAGTTGACAACCTGGATAAAATATTAATTTTTTATTATGACGCTTTCAGTAATATTTGAGAAAAAATTTAATTAAATAATATGTGTGTACTATTCTAATATCTCGTATATATATTCAAAATGTTGCGTCTAAAACTCGAGCTTCTTTGTACCTTTAAACAAAATATTACATAAACATTTAATTTTCTTATTACTTTATCAATATAAAAAAGATCCGGATGGGCCTCGCTCTGCTGTACAGTTGGGGGTGGAGTGCACCTCGTTTATAGGAGAGGTCATTATTACAATGGATTTGTTAAATTTGAATGCAATGATAGATATCATTGTATACGAATAACGATTCTGAACGGAGTTAATATGTTTGTCTAGGATATAATACATTGTTATTTATAAATATTGTAAAAAGTATATTTTATTTTGAAACGATAAATATATTTTTCAATTAGGATGGGTTAGCAGTTGCATACAGCGACATAGTTTGTCAGTCTAGCATATTATACATTATATTATATTTTACATGTAATTTTATGTCAATATTCGCTGTTCAAACGCTTATAAAAAAAAATTGTGCATATGGATTTTAATAATTTTTGAATGACATTAAAAACTACTTCTGTGGAATCTTCTATTAAATTTTCAAGTATTTTGTACGAGCCAAATTTTTTTTATCACCGATTATAAAAATAAAATGTAAAAAAATCAAATATTTTAAATACCTATAAGTGGCTTAAAAATCAATATTATATTTTGAAAAAAATATGACATAAAGGAAATACCAATCTTAACAGCTGGTAGAAATTTCAAAAATCTGCGACTTATACTTTTTGAATTTTAACAAATATTAAAAATCGTTTGAGAATAAATCGCTATTTTATGCGATTTCGTAAATATTTAAATTTCAAACAGTCATACAATTTTTTCCTTTAAGTCCGCAAGAAATGTTTTTAAAGATTTTTGAAGAGTAGCTTATAGATCACCTTGTGTTAAAATTTTGAACCTTAAGTATGAACAGAAAACATTTTATGAATTTTTATCTACAAAATAACTTGCAAATTTTCGCAATTTTTTTTACATATTTCGTATAAATTGGAACTTTGAGCACTTATAAAAAAAAATTGTGACTTACGATTTTAGATTTTTTTTTATCAGTTGAGGAACAACTTATAAGAAACCTTGTATTAAACTTTCAAGATTTTCTGGCCGGCCAAAAAAATTTTATCGTTATTTTTAAAAAAAAAAAATTAAAAAAATTGAGAATTTCAATTGTCTATAAATAGCTCAATAAAAGTCAAAATACTTTATCAAGATATTTAATTCCTAAATCTAGAATATTTTGAAAAATCAATACCGAATGATAGTTTCATTTAGTTAACTTAAAAATCAAAAAATTGTAATTCAAACATAGAATCTAGAATTATTCAAACTGGAAAGATTGATTTCATACAAAAATGGCATAAAAGTACGAGAATTACTGTTGGATATAATAAAAATTCTGATAAATTACTTTCAGAAGATGAAATAGTTACCATAGAAAATCGTAGAGATTGCAGAAATAAAAAATATATTTAAATTGCATATTGTGCGTGTATGGAGTGTCGCAAAAAAATTATGTACACTCATCGTCAAACGGTAATTTATATTTCGCATATAAATATGTTTTAACATTTTATTGTACACGAGTCAGACGTCTAACAATATTGTTGCGACATTAAATATATTTTAAACCATTCAAGAAATTGTTTGGGTCAATCAAAATTAGAATGTTTTCTATTGCAGATTTTTTGCTTTATTATTGGAGTATATTAAAAAACGTATTCTAGTTTCTACGTATTAATACTAAAGTAGTTATTGACATTCTATCTTAACAAAGTCGTTTAATATCCAAAAATTCCTAGAAAAAAAACATGAACTTATATTATATAAGATAGTGGATTTAAAATCACAAGTGTTTAATTGGAATAAGAGTTTATTTCTTAACAATTAATTTAATATTTTGTATGAAAAAAGATAAGTTAAAAATAATATTGTGTACAAATATATGATGATATTTACTCTTACTTTATCTAATTTTAATTGGTCGTAGAAAAAAAAAATTAATAAGTGTTTTACTCGCCTAAAATGTGAAAACACAATCATTAATTTTGTCATTTATAAATTTACTACAAAATATTTTTAAGAATAAATAAAAGTCTTACATACTCAGAGATTTAATTAAATGTTAAGTATACACGACCGAAATTATAGTAGATAAAATATGCATGCATTTCCTTATGGGAAAAATGTTTATTTTTGGGCGTTATCGTGGTAAGCATAATATTTTGTTTCGATCAGCGAAGCAAAAATATTTCTATGTGAATTTTTATTTTTTACATGACGGTAGAGAGGTAAGTGAACGAATAAAAAAAAAAAAGGTCATTAAGAATGTTCGGAAATAATGGACCGGTGATTCTACTACGGGTTGCGTCATCTCGGTACATCTCGGTGGGCCCAGATCTACCTCAATGCGGGTAAAACTGTTGAGAGCAATGAACATCGGTTATGGTGACGACGCGGACCCGTCCGGAGAAACGTACTCGGCTCCGACGTGCGCCACGGGAGTTCGCCACAAATCTTGGCGGCGCGATCGGCCTCCAAGTATCTCCCGTCCTAACGGTTCCGTTGCGAAAACGTACGCCTGTACGACGCCTCGTCTACGCGGTTCGCGTATTTTTCGATTCGCATCAATAACGCAACGAGCGTTTTCGCCTGACGATTTCGATTCATTTTTTTTTTTCTATTCTAACGCGAACCGCGGTCGCGTCCCGACGCTCATTTTTTCCCGTTCGAAAGGGTCACGGAAACGTTTACGTGGCCGAGCCCCGAGTTACGCGTACGGTGTGCCGTACCGCTGTGCTGTACGCGTGCTTTCGGTCGGACAACGTTTCGGTTCCTCACCTGCCGTCGTCGTGTGCGCCCGAACTGTGTGTTCGATGTACGATTTGTGTTCTAGAAACACTGATCGTCGCCACGACCCAGCGCCGTACGCGATTTCGCAACAATGTCGTACTCGACCGATACGAGCTTATTTATCGCGCTCGAATGAACGTACGCGAATTAATTGTTGAGTGCGTTTTGCTATTGTAGTGGCCGTGCGAATTCTGTGCAATGAGTAATCGAATTGTAACCGACGTTCGTTATTGGTCGAGAAACCGTTGTTTATTCGTACGACGCTCGTAAGGAATAAACTATCCGTCGTATGAGTTCGATTCATGATAGCCACCTCCTTTTTCCGTGCTTGCCCACGGTACGATCGATCGATGGTTCTTATTTTTTCAACGTCATACGAATCGACGACCCAAACAGAGTGCAATCAATATGCTGCAGTAGCCAAAGCGATGGAACGTCCACGCGTTGTTCGTAAACCGGTCGATTATTGTTTGAACGATTCAAAAAAAAAAAAAACCCGCGGAGAAATGTGTTGTTGGACGAACGCAGTATATTTACGGGATAATGTGCAATGTATTGAATTCAAAAGCGTATTATATATTATATCTTTCTATATATATAAAAATCGATGTACATTTTGAATAAATTTTATAGCTCAAGATCCACCGAACCGATTTCGATAAAAATTTTAGGGCATATTAAGATTGATATGTAAATGGTTTCTGTGAAGTTTAAAAAGGGGATTGACCAACCCTGGGAGGTGCTCAAACAGGAATTTTGAGATTTACGTTAGAAATTTTTGTTTATAAATGATTGCTATGAGGGTTATAAGATTTGAGAATAATATTTATTTATTAGTAGTTGCCATTGGTAATAATTATTTGGTGTTTTGTTATTTGTTAATTGGCTCTCATGATTACTTGGCTCCCATGATCTTGGCTCCCATGGCTGAGTTGCACTTACTGCAATAAGTTACACCAAAAAGGAGTTGAACAATCATAATTTTTTTGTGAATTTTTCTAATATTATCTATTAGAAGATCCATTGTTACGAGTATTATTAATATATGTAGAAAATAAATTTATAAAACTTTATACTTTATATATAAAAATATATTAAAATAAAAATAATTATCTATGAATCTTTATCAAAAAATGGTAAAATTATGTTAACCAACAGTTAATCTTTATAACCGTAAGATGTTGCATCAGTTAACTTAACTGGCCGTTAAAACTTCTGATTGTTTAACTGGGACTCTATAAACAATTTAACTAGAGGAACACGTTAACTATCAGTTATGTCATACTAACTATTAGGTAAATGCAATTGAAAAACCGGGCCTATGCGTTACTCGTAAATTCTCGAACGGAACGAAGCCGCCTTAAATTAATTTCATTACATAATTATAATAATCTCGTTTATGTGGTACGATTGTTTTTTTTTTTTGTTTAGCTTTGTTAACAAATATTTAAAAACTAAATATTATATTTATTCTAATCAAACGTCCGCATAGCCAGAGTTAAATGTTATCATCTATTTACTTTATAAATGTCTACGCGATTCGGGTGGTATTTTATACGTGTTTCAAGAGCATTATTTGACAACCGAAATAACTGTTTTTTTTTTTAGTTGCATTGTCCATAACTTTCTGATTAGTAACACACGTCCGTGAGCCCATTATCATAGAAATTAATTTAATTTAATATTATTATTAATAAATTAATATTCCAATGTACCTGTCACGTATACACATAACAATAATTATTGTAAATATTTTGAAATTAATGCACTGTACGATGGCCTACTAACCCGAAAAGCATGAATTTACATCGATCTTCGATTTTATCAGTTACTCTTTAGCTGATGACGAATATTATATTGATTTTACCGTCTGTTGTCTAATCGTAATGCATAGCGTTGTACTTCAAAAACATCTCATTCGGTCCATAGATTGAAAAACGCATTAATGTGTTCGATGAATCAAACTAAATTTAAACTAAATTTTATTGAACACTGATTTGCCTCGGAGTTTAATCGCATATAATAATTTACCCAGTGAATGTATTATAGTAATATTTATATTTTTAATTTAGATACTTAATTATTTGAATATGCTATTTTATGCATTGAACAAATAATAACATAACATTTTATTTTCTCCTTTATTTAAAATATAACTTGTAATCTTTAATCGGTTAAGTCTAACAATCTTTGTAAACAATGATAAAAATAAGTAAATATGACAGCGTAGTAAAACGATTGTAAAAGCAAAAACAAAGGCATGATGAGGAAATCAACAATTGAAAAACCTACCTCTATTTATTTTAATAAGTCTCTGCGCCGTTTCTGTTTTAGTCTTAGGGTCAGGTTTGCCTAAAAAAAAAATAAAATTATGGTGTATGTAATAAGAGACTTGAGTGGTTACTTTTTAAAATTATTTGTGCTAATTCGTTGATTATTTAAAAATAAAAATTACATTTTCAGCCGTTATATAGACCAAGGTCTGATTGTTTAACACACTAACCAAAATACGTAAAAATGAATTATTAGAGTGGATGAAAAATACAATTATTTTCTTTTATACAATAGTGTGATAGTAATTCGTTTTCATGTTTTTTTGAAACACTTCATTTCGAACAGATAAGATAAAATGTACATTATATTACTACCGCGCTACTCAAAAATGTACAGTTGTCTTCCGTTGACACAGCGACAAGATGTCGAAAAACATTTTCCTGTTATTTTTTGTCCTGCATGCGGGCGTTATCGATTCCGGAGGATCAGTAGGGTGGCAAAATGAGATGGACGTCTTCCGATTGCCAAACCAAACGATGCCAATTTCTTACGATTTACAAATCTCGCTAAACTATGACGCATCGTCAGAACCCGTTACTTACGAAGGCGAAGTCGAAATCGTAATCTCAGTAAAATCTACCACTTCCGAGATAACATTAAACTGCAAAAATCTTACTGTGGAAGTAATATACATGTTCGAAAAAGACAGTTTGCTGACTGTCGAAGTTTATAACTGGCAAATCAACACCCAAAACGAACAGTTGAATATTTTCATTGATAAAAAATTAGACATCAACATCCTGTATGTGTTAAGTATTGAATTTCGAGGAACTATCGGTGAGGACATCAACGGATTCTACAAAAGTAAATACTACGATCAGAAAGGTAATAAAGAGTAAGTACGAGCGTTCCACTATTAGTATTTAACGAAAGTACGAATAAATGGTTTATGCGGTGTAATTAATTTTAATGTACATTCCTTTATTGTTTAACTATATTCTGTTTTATAAAGTTTTAATACATTTCGCATAAACGTATAATTTATTAGCTGTTTGAATATAATATTCTGTTGCGAATTAAGTCCGTACGATAATTTACAAAACTCGATTATAATCCTTAGATGGTTGTCTTTAACGTACTTAGAACCGACGGGGGCCAGAAGTTTATTTCCGTGTTATGACGAACCGGCGTACAAAACACCATTCAACATTTCTGTAAGGACATTGGATGATAAATTTGTCCGATCGAACATGGCTAACCCAAATATCACTAACAAGTGAGTACCAAGTTATTGTTAAAACATAAACATTTCCATCTCTGACAAACATAATTGATAGTTCATCGTCGAAACAATTGTTCCATCTGCTACTCACCCACAAGTATAATATTTATACGAAAAACCGTTCGCTTTTATTTTCATAAGCCACATCTTTGTTGAATACAACACTGCGGAAACGGAAATAATGCGATAAACACTACGCGTTCTCGATTGTCGCAAAAAATTAATTGTCAAAGTGCACTTCTGCGTATATCAGTCAAAACTGTTGTTTGGTTATTGGCCGCCATAAGTTACGGTTAATCGTTAAAATAAATAAATCAGTACTTCGGATCTCGAACGCATTGCCAATAAAACGGAGTATAACACTTAAATTTATTGATAAATACTTAATATTAGTTTTTCGTATTATGCTGCATCATTATGAGTCAGTCTTGAAAACGGTATCGATAAAGGTTCATGCGCGTAGGCCAATTTCATGTTCTACGACCGTCGGGCTTACGAGTATGATGACGGCAGGGGGAGAGCACATGGCGTGAAAAAAACCAAAATACAAAAAAAAAAAAAAAACATAAAATTATACAGTTACAGCGAACCGGAAACGTTAACGGAATTCGCGGAGACTCCTCCGATGTGCACGCATATGGTCGCGTTAGTCATCAGCGGATTCGGCCGGACCACCGGAGACCGCGACGGTGTCGTCAACGTGTTCGCCAGACCCGATGTGTTGGACCAAACGCGGTACGTTTCCGTCGAGGGGCCCGGACTGTTACGGGCCATGGAGGACTTCACGGGATCGCGGTACGAGTTGCCCGGGTTGGATTTGTTCGCCGTGCCTGACCTGAAACCGAACGCCGCGGGCAACTGGGGACTGAACACTTTCCGGTACGGTACGGTACACCACGATTGTCGAGCGTTCGTTCCACAACTACGGACGATTTTTTTAGATTCGAGTGACTTTTCGTTCACGAACCGCAGAGCGTTCGACGGTGTCGGACTGTCGTAGAGCACAAGCGGATTTTTTTTTTTTTTTTTTTTGGATGAGGAGTATAAAATAATTTGATTTAAGTATACGTTATATACGTGTACGTGTGGCATCTCTTGTCTTTTTTACAGGGATGGAGGAAACTTCATTTCACATTTTTTTTCTGACAATCTGTTGTTGATGGTTTGTCCGCTTTGTCGTTTTGCAGAGAGAAGTACCTGTTGCTGAACGACGCGTCTAGCGCCAACGCCATTGAGTCGGGACTGTCCGCGGTCCAGCGCGAAGTGGCTCGACAGTGGTTCGGAAATTCGGTCACGTGCCGTTGGTGGGACTACGTGTGGTTGCACGACGCGTTCGCCGTGTACTTCCAGTACTTTGGCATGCACTCGGTACGGACGCAATACGGTGTACGCAATCAGTGGCGCTTGTTTAAGGGTGACTGCGTGCACGCGGGTGTAGAGCACGGGGTGCGCGAAAAGTTTCAATATTTTTCGTCGATTCATCCCCGTTTACCGGCCGCTCTGTCGCTCGCTGTACGGTTTCTAATTGAACCCCGGGCGTTCACTATTGGAATTAACACCAATCGCATAGTGCACTGCGTTCGACTGATGCACGGTTTAGCGAACACGCAGTTATAGTCCATCGGCTAAGGCCAACACTTCTCCGGCCCTCTGAATGGGTATAATCGGACAGAACAATAACACCGTGGATTTATTGATCGTTTGCATCGATCGACAAACATTCAAAGCACACGTATGTTATGAGTGCGTTGCGAGTTTGTCTCCGTCCGAAAGCATTTGCAGGCATAAACGGTTGTATTTGATGTAAACGTAGAACGTGTAATATGGCACTCCAAATGTATCAATACGATCCTATAAACACGCCACTGATGACGGTCCACACGGTCGATGTAATGTAACCGCGGTGGACGGTTTTCGATCTCTTCCACCAGGATGACGAGCTAATCCACTAAGTCCGATGTTTCAGGTCCATCCCGAGTGGAAGATGAACGAAATGTTCGTCGTCGAGCAACACCAACAGGCTCTGACGTACGACCAAACGACCAGGCGCCCGATCACCGCGTCCGTAAGAACCCCCGCGGAAATTAACGACGTTTTTTACGACCAAACGGCCAGAAAAGCTGCGGCATTTCTAAGGATGTTGAAGCACGTTACGAACGACACAATTTTCCAACAGTCGCTGGCCCGCTACTTAAAACAAAACAAGTAATACCTGAACCGTGAAAATACGTTTATTTCAACCGTATTATTGATTTGTATGCAAATATATTTTACACGCATAAACGTACCGCTTGCAGCTTAAAAACGTTTTCTAGGTAAACGTTTAACCTTATTGTTTCATTCAATATCAATATGATTGAGTGATTTCGTTATCAACATATTAATATAACGGTCATACTAACCAATAAAAATCATAATCTTATCGTTTTAATATATATATATATATATATATATATATATATATATATATATATATATATATATATATATATGTATATTATCTAGAGAAACACATTTTGCTCGAGTTTTGTTGACATAATTATTTTCAATAGTTAAAATCATTACCACCGTAGAAAGTATAGGCCGTGTAGTACTAATGTATCAATTTACAAACCATATTCCACTTGTTGGTGTACAATTATATCAATAACGTTTAAGCAACCGGTGCTCATTACCTGTAACGCAACGAGTATCGTTAGGAACGTAAAGACATTTTTTGTTTTTATATAATAACGTTTTGAACCGACACCAACAGACACAAATCAGTGGAGCCCGGCGAATTGTTTGCAGCCTTTGAACATACGGTTGCCGAATACCAATACGATTTGGGACAGAACGTCACGGTGACTGGTTTTATGAAACAATGGACGGAACAGGCGGGCCATCCAATGATCGACGTCGTGAAAGTCGGCGATACGTTCGTGATAACTCAAGTGCGTACGAAGGACTTTGATTGAAAAATAAAAAAAAACCTCTCGAGTATCGAGGAGGACATCCGTGTGCACAGCCATGACAGGTCTCAGCGGTATAACGTCGTTTACAGGAAAGGTTCTTAATCGACACGCCCAACAAGACGATCGACCCGACCACCGCGTGGCCCGTGGCCATCACTTATACGACGGAGACGAGTAAGGACTTCGACGACCTAACGCCGGTTGCGTGGTGCACAGAGCCGCAGTCGACGGGACGAGAATGCGAGATGTCCGCTCCGCGAGAAGCCGGCTGGTTCGTGTTCAACTTACAGTCTGCCGGTGATTGAAACTTATTTTACACTATTAACCCATTCCGGCAGCCGGGGTCAGGAATGAAGGTTGAGATAAAAATGATAAAATCCAAAATACAAAAATAATCCGCGTCGGGTTGTCACGCGCGCGTATTCTTACCGTGTGCTTGTCGCGTTGTGCCCGTCTAGGATTTTACCGGGTGAACTACGGAAGGGACAATTGGCAATCGTTGACCGAGCAGTTGAGTACATCGCCCGCGGAAATCCACGTGCTGAACCGAGCCCAACTGATCGACGACTCGTTCAACCTGGCTAGAGCGGACAAGTTGCACTACTCAGTGCCTTTGACGCTGTCGTCATACTTGAGGATCGAGGACGACGTTTTACCATGGTACTCGGCCATCGAATGTTATTCTTACCTACTGGAACGCATGAGGCGTAACGACGTGGAACATTCACAGTTACGGGTAGGCACTTTGCAGATGTGGTCTCGCATAGTTTGCATAACTTTTTTTTTTTTTTTACTTTGATAAACGTGATCTTCACTGTTTTTTTTTCAATTTAACCTAATAGCGTTATTGCGAGTATAATTTTTTTTATATATATATATATATATATATAAAAGTACTTTTATTGACATTCACTATGTGTAAAGGTCTGTACAATAGTACATTTTCTAAATACGATATTTGTGACTTGAAAGCTGTACCAGGAAGGCACACAGATGCGAATCCTGGAAACTACGTTATTTACATTACTTAAAACGATGTTATATTTTCACCGCGCTCGATCTTCAAACGTCTATACGTCTGTCGATATGTTACGATACATATGCATGTATATACGTTTTCTTTCCAACAATATAGGAATGTGTTAGCAGTTTGGCAGGCATAATGTACAAAAAAATAGAGTATCTCGTCACCGTACACAATAACACGGAACACGTTATTCTCAAAAGTTGGAATGCGCTCTCTGTGTGGACGTGTGGATTGGAAAACATGATTTGCACACAAACTGCATTTGAGTACTATGAAAAATGGCGAAACGGAAAGAAGTAAATAAATAAAAAAATTACTTATTCTTATCGCATTAATATTATATATATATAAAAAATCATACTTCATTTGATACAATGTTCAGTTTTTTTTAGTGATATTTAAGATTACATTTACATTCAGTGATAAATGAATCAATTTTTTTATTTTATAGTATACCATCAGATATTAGAGATGCAGCTTTTTGTGTTGGTATACACATCACTAATGAAACCTCTACGTGGGAACAAATGTTTAATTTTTATAAAAATACTAGTTCATCTTCTGAAAAGCAATCAGCACAAACAGCCTTATCTTGTACTGACGATGACTCGCTATTACTAAGGTACATAGTGGTAAACTGATAAACAATGATTAAATTGTCTGGTTTTAACTTTTTTTGGCTCAATACTCGTATATTTATTTATTTATTTTAAAAAAAAAACCATATATTGTATGGTACTATTTTAGTTCGAATAATGTATACACTTTTTAATAAAAAATTTAAACTTTTGACATTCTAGATACCTAAATTACATTTTTGTACCTGAAGACGGTCCGATTCGAGCCCAGGATTATAAAGATGTCTTAATTGCAGTATCATCAACACCTAAAGGTCTTAATGTACTTATCGATTTTTTGATTCAAAATTTAAAAAAAATTACAGAGCAACTAACCGATGGAGAAGATCTAGCTATTTTTATATATTCGATCTGTGCTTCTAAGTCAGCCCTTGATAGTGAAATAATAAGGGTAAGAGTAACTAATTGTTCATTTATTCAAATGTAAAAAAATATTTTTAGTCAGTGATGAAGTATATGATTAAAATTTATGTGTTACCGGAGATATTGATACTTAGGAAAGGATGAGAATTCCTAATACCGGAAGGAAATGATATCAACGCCTAGTATATGTTATAATTTCCGTACAATATTTATAAATAAATAAATAAATATCAGGCAATGATGCAATATTTTCCCATACATATCTTACCATTTTTTTTTTTTTTTTTTTTTTTAATATTTTGTTTTAATAAGACTTAAAAGAATTATTTTACTATAATAATAATTTAATAATAATACAATGAAATTATATATTGATATAATAAAATAAAGTAGTTTTTTTAACTTTTTTTTATCAATTTTTATTGAAATTTATTTTTAACAAACGCACTGTGTGTATAAATAACAAATACCTAGGTATTGTATAGTGGCGCCGAACACGTATTTTTATGGGACAGTTAGCCACTGCATTTAACTATGATGGTAGATGCCTAGTGATTGTGTGGGTGTGGGGTGATTGGGTGAGTGTAGGGTAGTGGCTTGGTGTGAAGTGGTTGGGTGGATAAATATTCACTCTAGTTAGTAAATCTTAAAAAAATACTGTACAAAGAAGAACACACTACTAAACTTACTGCATGAACTGGTTAGGAACACTTTTAATAAAACACATAAAGATTACGATATTTTCCATTCAACCATTTTATCGACGGGTGACGATTACTGGTTTTAGTATATCACCACTGCAATTTAGTTATCGTTTCAATAGTTATATTGTAAAGCTGGTCCTACATGACCAGCAACGTCATAATTGCCAATGCTTTCGTGTAAGAAAGTGATACGTGAAAACATTGCCTAATAAACTACGGAAATTATGACAATTCCTAGGTAATGATATCATTTTCTTCTGCTATTAGGAATTGTCATCATTTCCTAAGAATTGTCATTCTTTCCTAAAATGTCAACATTTCCAGTAACATATGCATGATGACCGCCCATGATGTTTTCATATTAGAAATACACTTAAACATATATTTTATGCCAAAAACATTTTTCAAAATATAATATTAGTTGTTACAACATACACCAAACGTGAATATATATCTCAATATCGGATCTTATACAGAATCACAATTATTATAAATTACTATAATTTTTGATGCATAAAATGTTGTTCGTATTACTTAAAAAAATATACCTATGAATAGTATATTTAAAGTAAAATTAGAGAATATATTTAAATATATTTTAAGTTTTCTTGGTTATATTGATATAATTATAAAAATTGACAAATAACATGATAAATACATTTTTATTTTTTTTTTTGAAACAAGATTTTGTAAATTATTATAATATTCTTAATTATTGCAAAAGTTTAATTAACCGAGTAATCAAGTAATTTACAATTAATAAGTCAAGTTTCAAGTAATAAATTCAAATAGCTTTTAATTAAGATTTCATAAATAAATCACTAAAAACCTCCATTGTAGTAAAAATAATTACCAATAAAATATCCATAGCAGCATATGTATTCTAGAAAACCGTTAATGATAAAAAAAAAAAATTATATATATATAAATAATTTTAGAATAGTTTGTTAATATTATAGCCAATGTACATATAATTATAAGATTAATTTAAGTAATTTTTCATAATCCATAAAATAAAATAAAGGTTTAAAATAATGTTAAACAATAACTATAGAAAAATATGTTGTTTTTTTAAATTTTAGATTCAAAACTTAAAAAATGATCCCAACATTCCAGAAAATCTTAGGATGGAATTTAACAAAGCTTATCAACTAGTAGAAAATAACCTTTATTGGTATAACAAATACCACGAAATTATAAATGAAAACACAGCAAATTGTTCATTTATGTATACAACATCGTCTCCTATCTATAGCACGACAACTGAAGAATCTGAGTCAACCAGACCATTTACAACTACAGAACCTTCTACATTCAGTCAATCATCAGAAACAACATATATGTCTTCCATTTATAGCACGACGACCGAAGAATCTGAGTCAACCAGCCCACTTACAACTACAGAACCTTCTACATTCAGTCAATCATCAGAAACAACTTATGTGTCACCCATCTATAGCACGACGACCGAAGGATCTGATTCAACCAGCCCACTTACAACTACAGAACCTTCTACATTCAGTCAATCATCAAAAACAACTTATATGTCTCCCATCTATAGCACGACGACCGAAGAATCTGAGTCAACCAGTCCACTTACAACTACAGAACCTTCTACATTCAGTCAATCATCAGAAACAACTTATAAGTCTCCCATCTATAGCACGACGACCGAAGAATATGAGTCAACCAGCCCACTTACAACTACAGAACCTTCTACATTCAGTCAATCATCAGAAACAACTTATAAGTCTCCCATCTATAGCACGACGACCGAAGAATATGAGTCAACCAGCCCACTTACAACTACAGAACCTTCTACATTCAGTCAATCATCAGAAACAACTTATGTGTCACCCATCTATAGCACGACGACCGAAGAATCTGAGTCAACCAGCCCACTTACAACTACAGAACCTTCTACATTCAGTCAATCATCAGAAACAACTTATATGTCTCCTATCTATAGCACGACCACCAAAGAATCTGAGTCAACCAGCCCACTTACAACTACAGAACCTTCTACATTCAGTCAATCATCAGAAACAACTTATGTGTCACCCATCTATAGCACGACGACCGAAGAATCTGAGTCAACCAGTCCGCTTACAACTACAGAACCTTCTACATTCAGTCAATCATCAGAAACAACTTATATGTCTCCCATCTATAGCACGACGACCAAAGAATCTGAGTCAACCAGCCCACTTACAACTATAGAACCGTCTACATTCAGTCAGTCATCGGAAACAACATATGTGTCGCCCATCTATAGTTCGACGACCGATGAATCTGAGTCAACCAGACCATTTACAACTACAGAACCTTCTACGTTCAGTCAATCATCAGAAACAACTTATATGTCTCTCATCTATAGCACGACGACCGAAGAATATGAGTCAACCAGCCTACTTACAACTACAGAACCTTCTACATTCAGTCAATCATCAGAAACAACTTATGTGTCACCCATCTATAGCACGATGACCGAAGGATCTGATTCAACCAGCCCACTTACAACTACAGAACCTTCTACATTCAGTCAATCATCAAAAACAACTTATATGTCTCCCATCTATAGCACGACGACCGAAGAATCTGAGTCAACCAGTCCACTTACAACTACAGAACCTTCTACATTCAGTCAATCATCAGAAACAACTTATAAGTCTCCCATCTATAGCACGACGACCGAAGAATATGAGTCAACCAGCCCACTTACAACTACAGAACCTTCTACATTCAGTCAATCATCAGAAACAACTTATAAGTCTCCCATCTATAGCACGACGACCGAAGAATCTGAGTCAACCAGCCCACTTACAACTACAGAACCTTCTACATTCAGTCAATCATCAGAAACAACTTATATGTCTCCTATCTATAGCACGACCACCAAAGAATCTGAGTCAACCAGCCCACTTACAACTACAGAACCTTCTACATTCAGTCAATCATCAGAAACAACTTATGTGTCACCCATCTATAGCACGACGACCGAAGAATCTGAGTCAACCAGCCCACTTACAACTACAGAACCTTCTACATTCAGTCAATCATCAGAAACAACTTATATGTCTCCTATCTATAGCACGACCACCAAAGAATCTGAGTCAACCAGCCCACTTACAACTACAGAACCTTCTACATTCAGTCAATCATCAGAAACAACTTATGTGTCACCCATCTATAGCACGACGACCGAAGAATCTGAGTCAACCAGTCCGCTTACAACTACAGAACCTTCTACATTCAGTCAATCATCAAAAACAACTTATATGTCTCCCATCTATAGCACGACGACCGAAGAATCTGAGTCAACCAGTCCACTTACAACTACAGAACCTTCTACATTCAGTCAGTCATCGGAAACAACATATGTGTCTCCCATATATAGCACGACGACCGAAGAATCTGGGTCAACCAGCCCACTTACATCTATAAAACCTTCTACATTCAGTCAATCATCAGAAACAACTTATATGTCTACCGAATCGTCTTCCATCTATAACATTACGACTGAAAAATCTGAATCAACCAGCTCATTTACAACTGAACCTTATATATCATCTTCAACTCTGTACGCACCTGAGATGAATTCCACTGAGTCTACAACAGAAGATCCATCCTCGTCTACTCATCAACCGTTAAAGCCAACAGAACCACCTCCAATTAATAGCACGACAATTAAACAAATCGAATCTACCACCTCATTTACTACAAAAGTAATTTCTACATCAACTTCAAGTACCTATACACCAAAATTATCTTCTACCGATTTTACCACTAAAGTACTTTCTACATCTTCTCAAATATCAGAAAAATCCACAGACTTTTCCACCTATAGCACACCCTTAACAACTCAGAATTCTACGCATGTTACTTCAACAACAGAAGTACCTAAATGGACCACTTCTATATCATCTTCTGTTTATCATACAACAATTAAAACACCCCCAACTACTGAATATCCTGATCCACAATCAACAACTGAGCATAGTTCTGATCGTTCCCAAAAATATTTTGAATTCTTCCATATAATTTATAAATCTTCATATATAGTTTTTGTCCTTCTTTTAATCTTGATCATAATAACTGTATATTTTTGTCGTAATCCGATTAAAAAAAAAAAATACACTTAATAAATTCTGTCTAAATTATTAACTGATATAATAAAAAAAATTTTCTTATTTTTTTATAACCCAATGTTACGTTTTGATTTTTGTTTAGCTCCAAGTCTTAATATTTACAATATTGAACAATATTTGTTTATTTTATTTCTTAAGATAGTTAAATAACAATTAATTTACTTAAATTGTTTAATTTATCATGGTATCAATTTTGCTTTAACATTATTTTTTAAAAATTAATACAGGAACAGTTTGTATAGGACTAGTGCTTCGTAAATATCGCTTGCTTTGTTAGTTTTTAGCATTGAGTTAAGTGGATTTTAAACAGTAATTCGTGTTTCTACTTAGCAAGAGTAAATCGCAGTGGCAGCTCGTGGTGTTCAAAGTAGGTGGTGTGCAATTATTGCAAAATTTAATTAAACAAAAAAATAATCAGTTCAAAATATAAATGTAATTAGTAAAATATTTATTAGAATTTTTAATTTTGATATAGGTGAAAATAATATTACATATTATGTAGGTAATAGTGTATATCTTTTACCGTGTGTGTGTATGTGTGTGTGTACTGTATTTATCGCGTATTCGCGTGCGACCGCTTGACGAATGTGCAGTAGGAGCTGCACACCAAAGTCACATATAATTGCCGATCTCAATAGCCAAACGTATTTTACACGGACTGGCGGTGTTCAGACTGAGCTGCACACCAATTGATGTGTATTTGTTACATAACTCGATTAAATTTTAGGAGTATAATAATAATAAATTGTCGTTTTTGTTTTTAAAATTTAATTTTTTTTTTTTATATAATAAATAGGTACCTACAGTTTAACAGATATTGTATTTAAAATAATTAATTATTATACATTATTATTATACATTTTCACTATTATATCTATATTAATCTATGTGGTGTGCGCACACCTGCACACCTAGGCACGAGCCGCCACTGGTAAATCGTAAGGATATTTTTTTATTTTTTTAATATACCGTTTGATCTATTTATAGAACACTTAAAACACTTTTCAATTTTCAGTGAGATGTATATGGTATCTTCATTTTTATTTTTATTTAGTCTTATCACTTGTTTTCCATAATGAATTAAAGAAAAAACAATGAAAAATCGTCAATCATATTTTTGTATAATCTAAAACAAAATACGAAACAATTGTGGGAATTTCGATCTGAAATTAACTTCACAAAATTTCAAAACCGTGTTTAAAATTCCGATAGCATTTTATTGGATTTACAAAGACATCATAGAACATAATAGTTTATTAACTTGTTTATTTTACTTGTAAAATTAATTTTTTGTTCATCGTATTCCTTCGGGAATGAACTTGATCTTGTGATTTACAAAGAATATAATGTGTACATATTTTATATATAAAGTTATGTATAAGACATTAAGTATAAGTCGCTTATAATATATAGAAACAAATAATGGAACCTTTGTAAGCTTGGGCCTTTGGTTTGATCGTGAAATAAGTGTTGATGCTTATCCACTTTTTAACAAGTAATAGTCCCGATTGACCGGAACATAAAAAATAAAATGTATTTAATGATACCACGGACGAATAACTCGAATGTACGCGTGATACTAAATCGACATTGTTAACCACGAATAGATGAATAAATGTGCGAACACTTGGGACTTTGGTACCACGCGTATGGAGTTGAGATGTTCCGGGTAGAAAATGTATTATAAACTGGGTACTGATTATTGGCCAAGTAAAAATTTCAATATTAGATTGAGCACCGGTTAAGGGCCGAGTCCTAGTTGTGAAATCGAATTCTCGACTATCGAGTAATTGCCGTATACCTAGAACATATTCGAAATGGATTATTTAGTCTGTATTCTTGAGACCAATCGTGCGTGTTGTATTTAACGCGTAAACCCGAGCCGATAAAACAGTCGAATGTAAACCTTAGCCCGTCCGAAATCGTCCTTCATAAATTTATTTTATTTTATCACCCGTTCGGCGGTGTGTTTGATACAATATCATAATACCCTAAGTATATAGGCGTGCGCACGGGTGCAGCAGAAGGTTCATGTGCTGCATCCGCCACATTTTTTGGGCCGATCGATTGGTCTGTGGGCCGATGGGGTCAATTCATTAATAAATAACATAAATCATAAATCATAAATAATTTTTATTTTATTAAGAAATATAAATAAATAAATTGACTAATTATTCCATGATTTTATGTTATACAACTAATAGTGTTTGATAATGATTGCAACTTGGTGTTTTCAAAAGCAGTGAATAAATGTAAGGAAGTATGTTTACATTTATTGATTGTTAAAAAAAAAGTACATTATACATTATACATTATATTAATGTAGCCACTTTGGTAACAATAACACATCCTATATATAATGTGTGATCAATCATTTTAACTGTTCAACAATAATTTGGCCGATTGTTAAAAATGGGCTGTTTAATTGTATATGCTAAATCTGCAATTAAAGTCTGCGCACGCCTATACCTAAGTGCCAACTGCGTAATTAAATTATGTAACTAGTATTAAATCCAATGGAGCGATGTATTACCGTATGCCGTATCACTTGACTGTTTGGGTGACTGCTTAGTGTTATTATTATAACATGTTTTTGTGCTCAACCATTAACAATTATGTCATACTCGGCAATTTAAAATAACTCTATTACGTCTCTGCAATTGATATTTGTTACAAAACCACTTTTAAAGTGAATATTATATCCAATTATTTTTTATATATTTTTTTCAATAATTCTAGAGTGAGGAATTCGATTCAATTTTATGATTAAATTAATTTGACTTATTGTTAGTTCATTCCCATTATTTGATTCATTGAGTTAACTCGTAGTTCAATGAGTAATTATCGACTATATGTTTCAATTTAGATAACAGCGAATCGCCAAATCAACGAACTACATAATTAAATTGTCAATGAACTGACAAAATGATGAAATTAAGTTGGGAACTGATAAGAACTACGAGTTATCACTGAATTATTGGATTATGGCACACTGATTCAACTCGGATCAACTAAAAGAGTTGACTCATCAAATTAACTCGTTCACGAACTACACATCCCTAAAAGTTCAACAATTCGTTATTTCCCCGAACGTCGCGTCGTACGTCAAACGTAACATTACATTCTTATCACGCCTAAAAAATCATTTCGTTTAACGTACACTAAAAGTGTTTTCTGGAAACGTTTTTTAAAAAAAAAAAAAAAAAAATTACAATAAAAATTGCAAGATTCTAAGACGGATTTCTTTTCGGTCTCGGTATTGCGAACTCGGTGTTGTTCTTGATCTTGCACAGCCATACCTATACCGATTTCGTTCTTCACTTATCGTCACGTGAACGAACGCGGGTACACGACGTCTTACGTTGAGCGTTTCCCCCCCCCTCCCCATCCGACCATATAATCGCGAAACGTTTGCGTTACAAAACGTCCGTCTTCCGTTCGGCCAACGTTTTCGTAACGTTCACGCGGAGAAGCGCGAACGGGGGCGACTTGAGGTTGTCTTCCTCGCTTCGCCGCTGCGTCGGCCCGCCGATAAGATAAGTCGTTGTCGTTGAAACGCGAGACGACGAGTGCAGTATTTGCGAACCGGTGCGCGGAACAACGTCACGGGCGGTGTCAAAAGCGTGCCAGTCGTCCGGGACACAGTGCACTACTGTTACACATCTGTTGTTTTTTGGTTATTACCGTCGTCGTCGTTGTCGCGTTCGCACACGCCATGTTCGCGGCCGACACGGTGCTGTGGTCGTGTCTCGCGGCCGTCGCCCTGGCCCGGGGCGTGCACGCGCGACTGCCGGGCGACACGGTACCGGAATCGTACGAGCTGACCGTGGCGCCCGACGTGTCGGCGGAAAGCGGCGCCTCGTTCGCCGGCCAGGTGAACATCGCGATCGCGGCCAAGAAGACCACGTCTTCGATCACGCTCCACTCCAAGCGGCTGGTCGTGCACGAGGTCGCCGTCACGGACGTGATGACCAACAGACGGGTGCGGGTGGACGGTTGGACGTACGACCGCGACGCCGAACGGGTCACCGTGTCCGTCGGCGAACACGTGTTGGCCAACCGCAAGTACACGGTGCGCCTGCGGTTCGAGGGACGTTTGAGCGACGGCGCGACCGGATTTTTCAAAAGCTTTTACACCACTCGGTCGGACGAGAAGAAGTAAACACGAAACGTTTGAATTTCGGTTTCCCCCCGCCACCCTCCCTCCCGCAACTTTTCTCGTATTTTCAACGCGAACGTCCACGTAGACCGTCCGTTGTCGAGACTACGTTTGTGTTTTCACTCGGACCGACGGTCGCAGTGTGATTACGATTTGTTATTGGTTTTCGATCGGTGTCAGACCGAAAAAAAAAAAAAACATTGTACGGATATCGCGTCGAAAGTTGTAACGGAACAGAGTTCTAGTGACGCTATAGTTCGGATACTTCGTCGATGCTACGAAACTCGTATGCAAACATTAGAATATTGTTTAAAACCTTCGAGAGTTTAGGAATCAATACGTTGCACTAGTACGCGAAACGTAAACGCCTTCGTGTATTAACCGTTCTAATTCAACAGTCGCAAAGTAAATTAAAAGATAACCACGAGAGGCACGACTCGATTTATCTAAAAAAACGAAAAAACACTTTAATCACAAGTGTTGAAAATACCACTACTACCATAAAATGATATCATTTATGACTTATTATTATGATCAATTATTATTTCAGATAAATTTCATAGGTAAAAGAATTTGTAAATAAAAGATAGTTTCAGCATAAAGTTTAGGTACATACACTAATATTTAAAGTCTGTCCGTTATTGTTATAGTAATAAAAACCAAATATATTTCAAAGATAAATACATAAGTGTTTTGATACACAAATTTACGATATTTTCAATAGAAAAATGTGTCAATTAAGAAATTTGAGAAAAAAATATATATGATTATCAACACGAAACGTTGAAAACGTTGGAACTACTCATTCTAATATTACACATTTTCAATGTTTATACAATTATTTCAAAATCATAGCTCACTTTAAGGGCTGTATTAAGATATTTCACGCCCTGGAGCAATAAATTTGAGCCGCCCTTTTATATGTCATAACCCCCCCCCCCCCCCAAAATATAGATATATATTATAATATTACTATTAATATAAAAAAAGATGTATCTATCCATATTCAATATAATTATAAGACAAATTTAAAAATACCTATGTGTGATCATATACATGCGCTATAATACCAATGTCGGTATACATTTGCCAACCTCCTAATGATTAAAAAAAATTGTCGCCTGGGCAAAAAGAGACATCCAAATACAGGCCTGTTCACTTCATGTCATCACAATTATTTTTGATAATACCTATATAATTAAAATTTATGAACAGGTGGTTTGCTGCAACTCAATTTTATGCTACACATGCTAGAAGTGTGTTTCCTTGCTACGATGAACCCGCTTTTAAAACGTACTTCAAAATATCGATAAGAAGAAAACCAAATGAAATCGCTCTGTCAAACATGCCAATTTTGAACACAATTGATGTGTAAGTATTATATTATTAGCATATAATTATGTTGGAAATGGTGAATTAAAATATTAATATGTAAGCAATAATTTTTTACATGTATTAACAAAATCATAGCGTAAAACTTTATACAGGAGTTTAAACAGAACATTGTTTTTCTTATTATTCTATTGGCTTCACAATACTTAAACAATATTGTTTACTGTCATCACAAATTCACGCTACTATTACAATCCTGAACTTATCTTCTCCAATTTTTCACTTCCCACAATTTGTTATCTATCACTCATCTACATATATCTTCTTTTTGACCAACCTCATCAAATTATTTCTATAGGTTATATTTTTTTAACTTTATCCTCCACGTATAACTTTGCCTAAAATATCATCCACAAATTATATATTCAAACGTACTTAGTCTTCGTTCTATTGTGCCGGTTGTTGTCCATACTTCGTATCCGTAGGTCAGTATGGCTATTATTATACTGTCGTATATAGTCTAAGAGTTATTTCTTCTTTGACAATGTTGTTGACTTGAAAAATGATAACAGTACAGAGAACGTTCCCTCTACTTCAATTTACCGTGAACAGTAATTTTTCGTATTTTGGCATAGACCAAGGTCACGAAATTCATTAACTCATTGGTCTGGGTAAATTTTGTCTATTTCATTGTCTAGTAGTTTCATGGTTTTCGGTTTTTAACATATACATTGATAGTATTATTTGTTCTATATTTTTTTCCAAGAACCCTGAACACTATTTCCGTATTATTTCTAATATTTCTCATGCGATTCCAAGGTCATCCGAAAAACTCAGAATTTCAATTCTATATTGATCTATTGCAATTCCTGTTTCTTTCCGTACCTTTCTGGTCGCATTATCAAATACGTTGTTGAACAATAACGAACATTTCTTATCATATTAAAACCGATTAACTGAAGTCGTTATTCATAATCACTATTTGATATTGGATAACAGTGCACTATTCGAAAAATGAAATCAGCTGGATGCGTACCGCAGTGAGTGCAAAACATTTAATAACACGCGTTTACAAATATGTTCAGGGTCGAGAAGGTCGCGGGTGATTCGTCAGCGTATCAGAACTGGACTTGGGTGCACTTTATGCGGACGCCGCCCATTTCTACATTTTCAGTAGCATTCTTCGTCGGCGATTTCGAACAAATTACATGTGATGACTGCCAGGACGTGACCAACGTGTACTCGCATTTGGGAAGCTTGTACCAGATCGACTACATAACCAGGGCCGCACCCAGTCTGCTGAATGCCTTGGAAACGTACACCAGCGTCACGTACAGCCTGCCCAAGTTGGACTTACTGGCCGTACCGGGACTGAGTACTAAAGTAGTGGATAGCTGGGGATTAAGCGCTTATGGGTAAAAAAATTATACGCGACAAAAAATTCATGCTGGTTGAAATGTAAATCCAGTTCTGTTCATTATTCGGTCTTATCGTTTGAAAATTAAACGGTGGTACAAGGCTATTACGATTTTCGTCCAGCTTTTTAATACCACTCGAAAAGCGTTGATTTTATACGAGCCAAATTATATTCACTCACAATTTTAACGCGTGTAAATGTCCTCCAGGGAACAATCGGTTTTCGTCGATAAAAACACCCAGTCCAAACATGTGGTGTCGGCTAAAATGACGGCAGAACGCGTGATGGCACACCAGTGGTTCGGCAATTTGGTCACTCCCGAGTGGTGGAACTTTGCGTGGCTTAACGAAGGGTTTGCCACTTATTTCGAATACTTCGCTACCGCAACGGTAACGACGTTTATCTTATTATTTTACATTTTCTACCGTTTACAAAAGATATCGTTGATAATGACTAACCTGGTTGAACGATATTAAATTGAAGGTCTTCTGTATTGTATCCATTAATGTAGTATATCCGTTATTATGATGTACAAGTATCTAATCTCCAATGACTTGAATACATGAAACCAAAATGTTTCACAAAAAAAATAAAAAAAATTGGAAAATCGAAACATAGTATACAAACATAATAATATTAGGGCATATGTTTTTATCACTTAACGATGACTTAAAAACACAGTAAAACATAAAACAAAAAGTATTCGCAATATAATAACATTGTTACATGTTAATATTGTGGTTGAACTTTGGAAGATATTTTATTTTATTTCGATAAATGTAATCTTCAATGACAGTAGTTGGGATTTTCAATTGAAAAAAATAATGTAAAATAGCTTCCAAAGTTGAATGACGCCATTTTAAATCAACTTCTTCTCCTTCTTCTTCTGCCTCGCCTTCCTCCCAACTAATTGGGGTCAGCCACCCTTGTCCTACACCTCCACTTCACTCGGTCAATCACATCTCCTCTGCACACACCGACAGCCTTCATGTCATTCTCCATAGTCTCCAACCATCTCTTTTTTGGTTTTTCTTTTTTTAAATCAACATGTAACAATATTATAATATTAGAAATGCTTTTTATTTTATGTTTTACTATGTTTAATAGCAACTGCTAAGTGAAAAAAAACGAATCACGTAATTTTATTATAATCGTCATCATGTATCGATTTTTCAATTTTTTTTTTTCCTAAAATTTCGGTTACATCGTCCAAATTTTGCCGATCCCTCGAAAGTCATTATAAACGTTCTCTTCCATGTAGGTACACGTTTATTACGTATTTAAATTATTATATACTAGGGATCTTGATTTGATGTGGGTAATACTCGGGTACTCAGAATCCCGGGTACCCGGGTACCCGTTTATCCGGGTAATACCCGATTTTGTGGGTAGTCAAGGTTTTCGGGTAGTGGGTACCCATAACCCAAAATTTTCGGGTACCCGATGGTTTTTGATGTACGTAAACGGTTTAAATAAGTCTTAAGAGGTAATCAGTATTAAATTATACATTACACAATTATTCAAATAAAAAAATATCTAAGAAAATATAAAATTATCTATAAAAATATAATCTAAAATATACATAACTTAATATACCTAAGATCATTAAGCTATGGTTATCGAACAGAAACAGATAAGATAAACTAAAGTCTAGTTATTAATACTTTCATATTCTTATATACACTTTTACTATTATCGAATTATAAATACATATTGGAGTTGTTGTCAACATTTACAGAATATGTAAAAATATGTAAAATTAAATATTTCTTAATTTATTGTAAATCACGTGAAACGAATTAATCATTTACAATAGTTAATTAATTAATCATGTTTTAAAAAAAGTATGTATTTACATACAAATCCAAGCACTAGTAATGAGTATACAAATCATAACGGGTACCCGATCCATAACGGGTATCCGAAATTTTGTAAATCGGGTAATACCCGTAAAACCCGGTTACCCGGGTAGTACCCGAGTACCCGGGTATCAAGAGCACTATTACATACACATGGATTCGAATAGCAGTATGATCATGTTGTTACAGGTGGAACCCGATTGGTGTTTGAATGACTTCTTCGTTGTCGAACGACTGCAATCGGTTATGGAATACGATCAGAGCACGGTGAAACAGCACCCGTTGTCCGCATCGTTAAGCGTTCCCGGAGATGACGTTTACGATGTTTTCGACAGGATCACGGGCAACAAGGGCGCCGCGGTTTTGAGAATGCTCAGGGATTGGGTGGGAGAAGAGTCTTTCAAAAGTGCTCTGAACCTGTATTTGACAACGAATCGGTAAGATTATCCACATGATAATACAAAGCGTCCGACACGACACTGTTGGTATTAACCGCACTAGCGTTTCGAGCGAAAATTCAAAAACATCAATTCGCACCTCGAACGCTCCGCGCGAAATGTTCTGTAACAGTAATCGATGAACACCGGTCTCGCAATAGGTTTAAAGCCGTAAAACCGGAACAGTTGTGGAACGCATTCGACACCGTGCTGTTTGAAAACGAGGAATCCGATTCGACAAATTCCAGCTTGCTCAGCAAAAGTGCTCACAAAATCATGAACACGTGGACCGAACGAGCCGGATATCCTGTAGTACTCGTCACGAAACGAGACAAATCACTCGTTTTGACCCAAGTAAAACATGAATAAACGCAATCCGTACTACGCCGAGATACGACGACGTGTGCGTCGTGTCTCGGCCGCAGCGATGACGTTTCGTTCCATTCTTATCGTTATTCCTCAGCTACATATTTTTCCACCACTCTCTCTCTCTCTCTCTATTTTTATGTTTTTATCTATACCTTTTTCTTTCCGTTTCAGGAACGGTTTTCCGTCAACGATACGGACGCGAACGACAACACTAAGTGGTTCATCCGTCTGAGTTACACCACGGACGCGGACGCGGACTTCGACATCCAGTCGGCACCATTCGTCTGGCTGGACCCGTCCACCGAGAACGGGACCGCGGACGTCCCCGTGGCCGATGACGTTGGATGGTACATATTTAACGTGCAGTCCACAGGTGCGAACCGACCGATCGGGCCACGGCGGCCGTGTGGAACACCCGCGCAACCGTTGTCGGGCCCGTAAGATCGGTCAGCGTTAACGCAACGTCGCGCGCAGTCATTTGCAGGGTCAACTATCCGGAAGAGAACTGGCTGTCGCTGATCAGGCAGCTGAACAAATCGCCGGCGGCCGTGCACGTGGTCAACAGGGCGCAGCTGATCGACGACTCGTTCAACTTGGCGAGAGCGGGTTGGCTGGACTACGCGGTGCCGTTGGCCGTGGCGCGGTGCCTGGAGAACGAGCGCGACGTCGTGCCGTGGTTCTCGGCCATGAACGGCTTGGGTTACGTGCTGGACCGGATGCGGCGGTGCGAACGCGGACACGCCGACGTCAAGGTGAGAAGGGTGTGGCACGACAACGATGACCGTCGTGTCGCGCAGGGACGTGTCGTTCGCGAACGAACCCAACCAGACCGCGAGACTGTACTCTGAGTTCACGTCGTACGTACCGAACGAGTCGTAGTAGCGCACCGTGTCCGCAGCAATCGCAATGCCATTGCCACTTGCACATCGGATTATTAACAGTGACATTTCTGTTCGCATTTCCGTACGACGACAATCGCACCGGTCGGAAAAGTAGATCCCCTCCCCCCAAGGTATTTCGACAGAATTGTCGTCCGGCCTACGCCGTACGATCCGTCTTACTTGGACTTACCGTGCTAAGAATTTTAAAACCCGTTCGCTATGGACGCTTACCACAAATCGTTCGTCCGATGATTTCGTTTTGGTTGTGTGTAGACCGTTGCATGGGCTAGTTAGCGTTCCGATAACCTTTTGTAATAAATCGTAATTCGTTTATGACGTTCGATCGTTCCAATATCGAATCAAAACCGTTTCGGTTCGTTCGAGTGTACGACTTGTTACAGAACTAATGAGAATGATTGATCCGATGGATCTTCGTTTTATCCGGTTCTGTGATGTAATTATTGTTTTCGTCGGAAATGAACGATATGAACGATTCATCGGAACGGGTGTTTTGAACGATCCAATCCATGTGACTTATAATCAGTATTGAGACTTGGCTTGATAAACATAATATTTAACATTAATTTCTTCGAGATAGAAATACAATCTATTTATCTATCTTAGATGAACACTTCGGTCGTCTACTGTTAATTCGTCTAGACATTAATTTTTATAGTATCTTGAATTCTTCAGGGATTTCGCCGGGTAGCTAATACAAAATATTCAAAAAAGACAATGTTGTGGTTAAAATTAATGCGATTGAAAAAGTATTCAAATGTTTTCTCAAATTTCAACAAACGTTTTTACTCGTAATGATTATTGACCAGATATAGTTATTATTTAGCGTAGATATATAACTGCGGGCTTTGCCAAAAATAACCATACATAATGACGACAATAAGATCTATTTTAAGAATTTTCATCAACAGCATGATTATTTCACAAACCCCATTACATATTGAAATATATATTTGTATGCAACAGGTACGTATTGATGTGTATGATATACCTACATATCACTGTTAAAAGTGCTTTTTATTGTGAGCTTCAGCTTATATTTGTATCTTAGTTGACTTGTGTAATAACTATAAATAATACAATTAATTTAGACATCACACTTTCAATATAGGCGTTCAATAAGAATTAATAATTTATTTTACTTTTTAATAGATAAAAAATTAAAAATAAATAATAATAACAATAATTTTTGTGCGTATAGGTATTAACTAACTCAAGCTTTCTCTTTTTAATACAATGATTTTTCTTCTTGATATTTTATTTTATTAGTTTTCCAAATATGCTATTAAACCATGGTTGTTTTTCATCATCCCTCCAGTTTTATCCAGTTTTAATTGTTGATTTGATGATTCGATGAATTTTATGATCGGATATACATAGTTTTTCAACTGTAACAAAGAGTAATTTGTAAAATAAAACAGATTCTCAACAACGCAAATAGCGCTCAACGGCGTCTGGGAACAGACACTGAACAATAATAAAAGTTTTTTAGGGAATGAATAACATTCACCGTTGTCCCCATCTACTGTTTCTTGGTAAAAACTGTTGAAATCTTCTTAAATATAAACCCTTTCATTACGTACAACGGCGAGCCAATGAATTAGATAACACTACTCCACGCATTTATTTTTCGTTAATTTTATATTAAAAAGGTGTAAAATATCATGAAACACTTAACGGGTAAACCAATTGCCCGTCCATGGAAAGTGTCAAAGCTTAAGTGAAATTTAGAAACAAACATGTGTTATCAAATTTATACTTACATATTTTTACTGTAAACAAATTAAACACTTTAAAATCGACACAAATTTCAGACGCCCCAAACAATTACAGAAAAATATTTGTCTGGGCTCAACACTGCGTATAATGTGATGCATGCGTTACCGTTAATGCACACAATGTTACCATTTGTCGCGATGGTTGTTGACAATGCGTTTAACATAATATAAGCGGGGACGCGAACACAAAGAAACGTCTTCGTCGCGTCCTTATAATTTAGTCCCGCAGACCGCACGATCACGTTCAACCGTACATTTACGAACGTTCCCTCATTCCCTCCCGGACAATAATCAAATCATTTTTCCGTAACATATCTCAGCCCCACCGTAAGCAGTTCCAGTGTACGATACCTGTAGTAATTACAGCACGTGTGTGGTTAATGTACCCCGAACGCTTCTACGCGTTATGTTTTCATGCGAACCGTACAATTTACATATAATGCCTATATTAAAAAACTACATTCATCGCGCAAATATGAATTAATTAAAATGTTAACAGAACATTTCTAAATGCAAATTCATCTGTGTACGCCTCGTACGCACATTCGACGAATATAGTACACACGTCCTCTACACCAGTGGTGGCCAACTACGGCCCGCGGGCCAAATCCGGCCCGCCATCATTTAATATCTGGCCCGCGAAAGAAATATAATATTTTACATTTACGTAAAAAAAAAATTTAAGTATACATTCTTCATATTTAATCCCGTATCGCCATATCGTAGTGTTTTTGTTAGCAATATTAACTGATATAACACATCATCTGAATTTGTTAAATCTAAAACTACAAGGAAAAGAAAAACTCGTAAGTACATTATTCGGTTCAGTAAAAGCTTTCCAAAATAAATTATCTTTACTTCTAAATCAAATTGAAGAATTAAATTTCTCCCATTTTGAATGTTGTGCTACTTTAAAAACAGAAGATTGTGGTATATTTCCAAAACAAAGGTGCATCAAAATTATTAACACACTTATTCGTGAATTTGAAAATCGTTTTAAAGACATTCGAACTAAAGAACTAATTATAAATCTATTTGAAAATCCATTTAATATAAATCCGGAAATTGTCGAAGCTTCTTTACAATTAGAAATTATAAAACTCCAATCTAATAATTCTTTAAGAACAACATTTAATAATTTGACAAGCTCTCAAAATCTTGTTCAGTTTTATTCAAATTTGTCTGAAGAAGATTTTCCAAATGTTCGGAAGTTTGCTGCTAAGATGTCTTGTATATTTGGTTCAACATATATTTGTGAGCAAGTATTTTCAACGATGAAAATTAACAAAAGTAAAACTCGATCTCGCATCACAAATGAACATCTACACGCCGTTCTCCGAGTAAATTCTACCAAATTAGAACCTAATATTAATTTCCTCTGTCAACAGAAACAAGCTCACAGTTCACATTAACAAATTAATACATTTTAAAATATGTTTTGTAAATATAAAACGATATTTTGTATAGTTTATATTTATTTTTATATGTGTTTTAATAATTTATTTAAAAATAATTTTTGAAATTGAAGCTGATTTAATTTTCTTTCATTTGTAGTAATTATTAAGTTAAGTATTAAATAAAGTCATTAAAATTATTAAGTATAATAAAAAAGTCGTTAAATATAAAATTATATACCTATACCTAAAATTCTGATGACTTAAAAGTAAAAAAAAAATTTATGGCCCGCGGTAAAATTTTTTTTTTTTTTATGGCCCGAGTTAAAAAAAGTTTGGCCACCACTGCTCTACACTTTCGAACTACGTCGTTTTCGTCGAAATCCATCGTATAACGGATGTTATGTGACAAAAATAAACAAACAGTTTATGCTGTATCTCGTGTGTTATCGAAATAACCTATAGTAGTTGAATGATGGCTAAAGTATGGCTCACGTCTCACCGTAAGATGCAATCCATATTTACCGATAACAATTTCAATAAAAAATCAGTGTTTTTTGTTTTACATTACGTTTTTGATATAAATATTTATATACGTAAACATTTTTCATCACTTTATATAATCTAATTGAACTTAACGTATCGTTTGAATGTTGATTTATTGTGTTCATTTTTTTGGAGTCTAGTTTGCGTTTTGTTGGAAAGTTCTTTACGATTATTCCGTTGAATGATCATTCGTTGCATTTGAGCGACGTTAAAAAATAATTGCGAGAATTGCAAGAATATGATATTAGTTTTTGAGTGCGAAATGTATTTTTTGAATATTTAGCATGCAATTGTTTCAAAAATACCAACCGAGAACGGTAACTGTATTCGAACTACTTCGGTTCTTCCTCTTCCAACATGTTTCTAAGAATTCAATTTTTCTAAAGTTGCTGCACTTATTGAAATAGGACATTTTTCCCTTTGATATTGCAGACTAACATAGTTGTTGTTAAATTGTACGAATCGAGACTCTTTTTCGCTGGCCACCCATTTTGTGGACTATTCGACGAGTTTCAGTGCGAATAATAATGATTGATGTAGATTTATGTTTGTTATCGCGCATAGGCCTTCGTCAGCCGACTGGCTGGCATCGCGTTCCGGACGGTGGACAAGCTTGTCGCAGAGAAAAGGAACCAACCTCAGCACCCTATTAATATCGGTTGGAATGCGTTTTCGATGTGGGCGTGTAAGCTGAACAATGACGATTGTACGAGGACGACATTGGGCTATTACCGAAGATGGCTAAACGGCGAAGAGTAATAATTTCATTTTGAGATCATTATCCGCGGTTATATAATCATAATAACATATATGTTGTACATCGTTATACCGCGACGTGTGTGTATTTTTTTGTCATTATTATATAGAATACCGGCCGATATTAAGGACGCGACGTTCTGCACCGCGATCAGACACGGCAGAGTGGGAGAAGGAATCTGGGAGAAAATGTTGAATCTGTACATAACCACCAGGACGTATTCGGAGAAGGAATCTGCGCTCAACGCGTTGGCCTGCACCGAGGACGTACAATTGTTAACGACGTGAGAACGCGTTATTTCTATTCTCGATAGACCATTATTATTCATAACTCGTTTTATAACGATTATATTATACTCGATGGACGAAACTCGTGTCGCCCAAAACTGCATATGTCCGTTCGGCTTACAGTACTTGTGTAACACTATTATAATTGTTGCGTTCGAATTACGATCAATAAATGGAATAGTCAAATGTTTCAGTCCTGCGTGCATCGATCATTGTACCTAATGTATTTGTTGGGTTTCAGACTTTTGGAACTGATATTGGAAGACAAGTGTCCAATCGAAAAGCATGATTACAATGCATTCTTCGTTTCTCTTTCTTCGACGTCTAGCGGAGTGACTGCACTGACTTCTTTCCTTCGAAATCATTTCACTACCATCATCGACCACGTGGATAACGGCAAAAATATGGTTTTTACGATATACTCGATTTTGTCTTCCAAAGTGTCTACCGATCAAGAAATCACTAAGGTATGACGCGATAGGTGTGCATACTCGTATTATTAAAAAGAACATAAAACAAAATGCAGAGTATAAATATTTTTTATTATATAAATCCAATTATCACATATTATACATATTGAATTGTATACCTATTATATTATTGCACTGCGAATTGCGTATTAGAATGTGATCGGAGCGTACTTAAGTAATATTATTAAAGAGTAAGCTAAAATTTTAACTTTTTCTTCAATAATATTTCTAATTTTTTTCATTGTTTTAATCGATAATATAATTTATGATGAAAATATTTTCTTGTGAAATAAAATAAAAATCAGTTTATTATATATATAAATTAAAACCATTTAATTACATCTTTTGAAAAATATTCGAGAAAAAAATGTATTCGTTTTTTTATACATCAATTAATTATCATAATCATTTTGAGGAGTATTTATATATTTAAGTTTATTTAAACGTTTTGATAGTTATAAACAGATACTTGTTTCGTAAAAAGCTATTTGTTTGAATTTTGATTAAAACTTTTCGTTTCAGATGTGGGAAATTGCGATTGCAACCACGATGCCAGTTGAAATTAGAAATAAATTAACAGCAATTTATCATGGCGAAATTGAGAATAACCAAAAATGGTTTGATCGTTATTCGATAGCAATCCGGGAGATCATAAATCCCGGTTCGACAAATATTTCGACGACAACACCTGCTATTACAACTCAAGATCCTTCAAAGGACAGTTCCAGCGCTCCGTCAATATTTCATAATTATGTTACTATTTTGCAAATACTCGCTATGTCGTTATCGATTAAGTTTTTTGTCAACACCAACTAAATACTTTAAAAATAATTAATATTCATAGCTGTATACCTATACATTTTTACCATACAAAAATGTAATCAAAAGAATCTTTTAGCAGTCATTAGAAAAATATATTTCAGAATAATTTAATTTTTTTTTACGTGCTTAAATTACACATTGAATCTATGTTAAAATACCAAAATGAGTAATTTTGTTCGAATTTAGATAAGGTATTGTATTGTTTTTCGCAAATACGACAAATTATTATTATAAATACGCACGTACTTAATTTTAATAATTAGTTTATATTAAGACACATAAGTTGTTGCGCTTTTAGTAACTGGTATTTATTATCGTTAATAAATGTGATCTCTTATGAGATAATCCAATTAAAATGAGATTACATAATTTAACAACATATCCGAATAGCTATACATAAAGGTTATAACTTCATTTGTCATTAACATTAGTTTGTAATTTATTTATCTTCCATAACGAATTTAACTTAATAGTTTATACCAATTATAGAATGAAATTAAAGGTGATGGGATCAACGAACATTTCTTTGTTAATTCAAAATTAAGAAAACATCATATTATTCTATACTATTAGTACCTAAAGACAAAATTCATCACCGATTAGATTAGCATATAAATTGTTGAAGTGTTGAAGGCAATTACTTTGTTTAGTTGTTTTTATACTAGTCAAATAATTTTTTTTTTTTGTTCAATTGTTTTTTGTATAATTTAAATCCCCAATAAATAAATAATGTTAAAATAATTTCAATAAAACTTCAATAAATATCGTCGTTATTAAACGGAAAGTAGATATCTTCGTATAAAAAATGTGTATAATATTGTGTTGTACCAGGTACACTCGTCTGCCCACATTCACAGCGAATGGAATTGTTCGATTTGAATGGGATAAACGTATATATGTGTGTGTGTACGAAATAAACGAAATATCAATAAACTTTTTCGTTAAGAACCGCGGGTGAATATTCTTGAAAATTCGAAATCGACCCACGACGTATTGCTATATTAAAAATAATAAAAAATCATTCGATTAGTTCATAACGAGTTATTTTCCACGTCCGACGTGTATAATATTATCGACAATTGATTGTTGTTACTACCGGTAATCACAGCAGACGAATGGGATCGTAAAACAAGACCGTAAATGGTTTTGACCGACGGCAGCCGAAAAGAGGAAAACGGACGAAAAATGTACGGAGGGCAGTAAAGACGGTCGTGCGCGTCCGCGAGAGTAAAACACGTAAACGTTCGGTCTCGCAGAGGTATATTGCACCTTTTATAAATAGCCATTGTGTTGGATTGCGTCTCGGTATTGAAAAGTTTCGCATCGAACGCAACGCACAAGCGCGCGCTCGGAAATAAAAGGTCACCTGCGGTCGAGTAATCCGATACCGCCTGCCCGCCCGTGATCGTTCCGAAGACCGTATTAACATTGTACGACACACGCGCGCAGACCGATTCGCCCTGTTCCTCCTCCGCCCCTCCCACCGTTTCTAAAACATTCCCGTGGATGTGCGCCCGTAAGTCGATGGCGTGTGTCCGAACCGAACGCACACAATACACCACCCGCGTGTGCAATGTACCTGTACCTGTGGTCCGCGCAAGAGTAACCGTGTGGCGGGCATACGTAGTGGTCGCACGTCGTTCGACGATTTACACCGTCGGACGTTGGCCGTGATACAATACGGTATCGATTGCGCGCGTCGGCGTGTAAATAACGACCGACGATGATGATAATAATAATAATAATGATAGCAGTGATGATCGAAGGCGGATTAATCTCTTTTTTTTTTTTTACGGCTATATACAACCAACAATTTGCCGCCCCTATGATAGGCGAACAAGCTGCAATGCCCTTCCAAAATACCTACTCTAAATATTATATGTGTATAGACAAAAGTATTGGACATCCATTTGAATTTAATTAATTTTCCAGTTCTTGATACGTTCGATGTTTTTTTTTTAATAAAACACTACAGGATTTGTCGCCCTATGCAGCTGCCTACAGTGCCTAATGGGAAATCATGGTGATGGTCGAAGCGGTACCTCCGTCGTCCGAATACAAATATGTTATCACTGTTATCAACTGTTTTCACCAGTGGTACACGGTTTCGTCGTGTACCGTCGCGACATTCAGCGCGTCATCTGTCTCCGCGCGCAAACTCCACCGGGACGGCGCGCAGCCCTACGTGGACATCGTGCACGGTACCGCTATGCCGTTATCATTATAACTCTGAGAAATGCCTTAAAAAAAATACGACGATGCACTGTCAACAAGCAGACGTTTCTTTTCTTTTTTCTTTTTTTTAATTCAAAGAGCTTTATAAATTGTTTTTAACATTGAAATTTTAGTTTATTATTTTTATGTTATTGTTAATTCTTATTATTATTAATTACTCATCTTCTTTAATCGTTCACCCTGAAAACTATTTTCAAGAAATGAATACAAGATTCAGATGGATACGTTAGTTATGCTTTTACTTTGTCTTTCATATGAATTCAATATATGAATATATGCATTTTAACTAAAATTTTCTCGAATTCTTTCTATTCTTATATAAAAATTACTTTTAAACATTAAAATCCTTTAAAAAGTAAAATTATCTTAAAAATTCAAAAAAATACCAAATTAGTGTTACTTTTTTTTAATTCCTCAGTGTATGAATAGAAATTTGTGCTTGGGGAACAATTTTTTCGGACATTCAAAATAAATGTAATTTGCATTTAAATCTGTCTCCTAATCATTATTATAGACGAGCCTTACCACCGTCATTTGTTTTTCATTCTAATGGAAAATTAATAAATAAATGTCACGCCCGAAGACGATGCTAGAACAATAACGATTTATCATTTTCGCGTGGTTGAACGCGGTGTTTAAAAAGAAAAAACTCGATGCCTCGTGACAATAAAGTGTAAAAAAAAAGTATTATCGTACTTTTCCGAGGTGTCGATCGAAAAAAACGCTGCACCATTGCGCTTTTGTATACGTCATGAAATCTTGATTTTTATCACGCGCGAACAGTACATACATTTTCCTGTTGGCCCGTTTGTTGCGCGATAGTTGTCTGCTCATGTCCGTAAATTTAAATACCAGAATTCACACCGGTGTACCAATAAACTTTGGTTTTTCAACTCAATTGATGTTTAAGTTTGTAGTTATAATTTTTATTTTTTTCGTTCCACTACCTTCCACTTCTAAGAGTACGTTCTACGCTCGCGTGAACTTCAATCAATTCGTGCAAGGCCTTACCACCAGTGGCGAGCCCAGATAAATATTTTATTATCTAGATAGAGATAAATATTGTGTATCAAAAATCTATTCAGTTATGGATAAAAGTAAGATCAATTAAAATTATCTTCATATAACATCTAATTTTCAAGATTCTTAAAATAATAATTTGTTAAGATAAAAATCAGTTAAAATTTTTAAAAAACAATTTTAAAGTGTTAAAAAAAAACGAAAATTTTAGATCTACAATGAATAAAACAGTTTTCATTTGTTTATGGCGTCTGAAATAATATGTCTAGATTTTAAAGTGTTTTTATTGGCTTACAGTAAAAAAAATGTAGATACAAATTTGATAATATATGATTATTTCTAAATCTCGTTTAAGCTTTGATGCTTAACCTCATAAGACCAATCATACTGGAAAAACACTAGCGAACGGTTATTGGTGGTGGATGGCCAATAAGTTTATCCGTTTAGCCGCTAAGTGGGTCACGATATTTTACAATTTATCAATATAATATTAAAGAAAAGAAAATTGTTTCACGTCGATCAAAGTATTTATTTTTAAGAAGATTTTAAATCCGAGTTTTACCCCGAGTCCTCGAAGCTCTCAAAATATTAATTAATTATTATAAATAAAAAAAATATATATCTATATATATAAATTGTAAATAACTGAAGTGTTCGTCTAAGTAATTAAATATATACAATTTATACTTGTACTTAGATAAAATGACAAATAATTAATATTTCTATTTAGAATATGAACTAGATAAGACTCGACACTGCATACTTCTGCATATACATATCGGCTCAGGTATCAAATCGTTTCGGGCGTCCATTATCAGTTTACAGTTTTATCTTCCTATACTGCACGATACACCGTGGAAGAACCACTAAAATAAAAGATTCACCATTTTTCGATATTTTCAGATTTTGTGACGTACTGTTCCATATTTGTGCGACATAATGTTGACCAGCTAATAGTTTCTTCGCGTTGATTATCAAAGTTAAAAAATATCAATCGTTCAATAATTTGTAAAATGAAATACTTTTATTGTTGTAATCGTCTATTTTTATACATTGTTTTGTTAAAAATGAGTTTTATCGCAGTCATACGAATTTAGAGGATATTTAGTTTCAGGGCTTGACAATCCTAGCCCTAAATGCATTGTACTATAAATACATTGTTATTATGTCATCATCGTTGTACATCATATAACTGACGTGAGGGTCCGTTCTTTCGAATAATTCTCGACCCGTATAATAATATTTGCAAACTTGGTCTAACGCCCACGTGATTTAATTTACGTCGTAGTGTATTTACTTCAATTCGCACAATATTAACGCATAGGCAGGCATCCATAGTACTGCTTATTATTTGCGTTTCAGCTCGGTCGAAAAAAATAAAAACAAAACACGACATGATTGTTCTCTACTATTGTTCCTGCTCTTAGGAATCGTTCAGGCTGGTGTCGTTCGACGGTATTGCGTTTTGATTTTAAATTATACATAAATTACATAATACGCCCATTTGACAAACACCGTGTACCGGTATAGGTGTGCGCGTATGAATATTTATAAAACACAAATGCAAGCAAATATTATTATTATTTTATTGTTATTATTATTATTATTATTATTATTATTACTATAATTACTAAATTGTTTTGTACACAGGACCAAGGTTTATTTATATCGTGCGTTTGAAGGAAAAATGAATAAGAGGTTTTTATACTTACGTTGTGCACACCGTACAATATGAATCGCAATAATCAGAATCATATTATTGTGGCAACAGGTACTTTGAACCTTCTAACGATTGTTATCGCGAAGAAAATCTACCATTCACGATGGTGGTGTTTGACCTAACATGACAAAATAAAATATTATACGAAATAAAATACATATTGAACTTTCATTTTGCTCATTTTTAGGTATAAATATTCCTATATGATACAGTGGTTATTGTTCAATAGATTTATGTACAACTAAAGTTCAAGGAATACGCCTGCATTATGGTCATATGTGTAGGTCACAATTTACCGTGAATGTATTCGAATATAACAGAAATGTTTGCAATATACGTGTACATTTAATAATATTATTTTTATTTAAAAAAATAAAACTCGGGACCACTTTTAACCTTTTTGAAAAAAAAAAGTTTTTAATAATAATATGTTCTTCCGTTACAGAAAATTGACATCAATGTTGTTTTCGTACGATCACTATTTTACGAACACAAATACAATAAGAATTTTAAACGGTTTTATTTTTAACTTTTTTTAAAAAATAAGCGTATAATAACACGTTTTTAATTTAAAGTTGATATACGGTACACTCGATTCAAATTAAAAATATATAACAGTTTTTAAAAACCAAATGATAATTAAAGATAAAATCCATCTGGTCTTGTAAAACGAAAAAAAAAAACGTTTTTTACGTAATGCAAAATTTAGCGAAACAGTTAATAATTATCGATTACAATCTGGACTATCCACGTGATTAAAATCCAAATTTGCGTTTATTCAATAATACGTATACGTTCTCCTTGTATTTCGTTGAACCGTTTCGTCCTTCAACACCACTGCAGTACTAAATTGGAAATTTTTTGTTAAAAAAAAAAAAATAATAAATAAATTATAATAATAAATAATTATAATTATAATCGGATAAAACAGAAAATAAATTGACAATTTGTGCATTATTGACATAATAAATTTACAAGGTGTAAAAGCGTATTTTACAACCTTAACATTTGTTCTATCAACAAAACGAATAAATAAATAGTGCTCATAACTCGTGCGCGTCATAGGTATACTCGATAAGTGACGGTAAAATTCGTTGCACGCAAACAGCTAGATCATTGAAGTGTACATACTTTCGCGTACCTATTGTATCACATCGGTCGATTCGTGCGTTTTATCTAATAGACCGCGTGCACCGGACGTAACAAAGTTACTACAGTTAAGTATTATGTATACACTGTTCTATTTGTGCTATATCTGCGTGTACACAACTACGATTGTTCTGTCAATGCGTCGCCGGTGCAGATCGAATGATGATCGTACCAATTGGTTGAATTAACATGATGTTACGCACTCACGCATACACGCGTACACGAAGGAAATCACGACCGGAGAGAGGGGAAGGGAGGAGCTAGTGCAAACACTTCACGTCATAGGATCGCCTTATATATATCCATACATGTGGATTCGGTAAGAGCACATCGTCGTGACATCGTCGAGTCCGAACGACAAGTTTTCTCGCGTCTCGCTAATCACGACGAGCGCCAATGCCTCGATAACCGAACCTTACCTGACTACCCGTGAGTGTTTTGTGTGTGTTATCACGTACCTACCTATAAGTGCCTGATCCGATCGACTGCTCGGTTAACCTGCACGCGGGTATTCGGAATCGCACTGTCGTCATGATCGCGGATCGGTCGAAACGTATCACGATCGCGTGCTTACTGTGCTGGCTTTCGGTGACCCTGACGCTCTGCTCGCAGGACGTGGTCTCGGAGCAGCAGCAGGACGTGAAAGACGAACCAATCGAGTACGGTTTGCCGGACCACACGGAACCGGTGTCGTACGAGCTGCGCGTGAGGCCCACGATCGATCCCGTCAACGGCACGTACACGTTCAACGGCAGCGTCGAAGTCGTCATCTCAGTGGTGCGATACACGACCGTGGTGGTGCTTAATTCCAAGGACCTAATCGTGACCTCAGTGTCCGATTTCGAGGACGTCCGTACAGGACGCCATCCAGTGTCCGTGGAGGAATTCGAGTGCGATAAGCTCCGCGAATGGTTGGTCATTAAACTTACGAGGTCACTGCTGCCCACCCGGCATTACCGATTCATCGTCCAGTTCACCGGCACATTGCGCAGTGACTTCACAGGATTTCACAAATACTTTTATGACTCTGCAAACCGATCAAGGTACTATGGGTTGTGCAGTCTTTCCCTTATTAATTAGAACTTACGAGATCTGGGGTGAAATATTTAAAAGGGGTTTCTCCCGGTTACAAACGAAACGGTGGAACGGTCGTACTCAATTGTAATGTTATTGTCTCTAAATTAATCTCTTATTTTCGTTCTATCATTTCACTATCATCATAATAATCATAACACAAGTGGAAATCGTTTAGATTGTTTTGATTTGGTTAATATTGTTGTGCAGATGGATAGCTCTGACTCAGTTCAAGCCAGTATATGCTAGGAGAGCTTTTCCTTGCTATGACGAACCGAAGTTCAAAACTCCGTTCAAGATATCGATCGCTAGAAAAGTCAAGCATTTCTCATTGTCCAATATGCCACTGATTCTTACAGAAATTATGTGAGTTAAATGTTTCACTGCATTTGAATCGTTGTACCATCCTGGTGAATACCCGATTATTTTCTCGATATTTTTAATTTTAAGAAAAAAAAAATTGCCTTAAATATCTTTTTTATTTTTGTTACTGTTATTTAGTCCACGAAGCGGTTGGGCATTGGATCACTTTGAGACTACAAAACCGATACCCACGTTTTTAGTAGCGTTTATGGTATCCGATTTCGATAGAAACGCATTGAACGACGAGAGTTTAGCCATGTACACGCGAAAAGAGATCATCGAGTACACGACGTACATGATGCAAAAAGTGCCGCAATTGCTCAAAAGCGTAGAGAAGTTCACTGGAATAAACTACATGTTACCTAAATTGGATTTGGTGGGCGTTCCTTTGTTAGATGTCTACAACATGGAAAATTGGGGTCTGAATTCTTACGAGTAAGTATATCACCGATTGATTTATCACGTAGTAAGTGGGGCCACGTTGAGTGCATCCCGGTATTATTATTGACTCTTCATATCACGCCATAATGACATATAATGTTTTGCGCTTATCGAAAACATAAGCGCGTGTAGATCATTAATCGTTGTTGATATATTTTTCTCATTTTTCCCCTTTCCTCCTTTACCCCAGGGAATTCTACGTGACTTTATCGAACAGTTCGAAAACGGAAGACAAGATTTCCGGAACCATGACCGTGTTACACGCGATCCTACGCCAGTGGTTCGGCAATATGGTGACGACCCCTTCGTGGAACTATTCGTGGTTGAACGAGGGAATGTGCAACTATTTGAACTACTACATAGTGGATACGGTGGGTGTTAAATTCCGGAGTTGTAGACAAAATAATAATGATAATGTGTCTCACCACTGTTGCAGATCGAAACAGAATGGAACTTACACGAAAGGTTCATCGAAAACGTGTATCAGCGAGCGCTGACTTGGGATCAATACGACGACGCGCATCCACTGACGTTTCCTCGACTGACTCCGGATGAAATCATAGACGGATTCGACGAGATCACGATGGACAAGAGCGCAGCTTTATTCAGAATGTTGAAGTACACAGTAGGAGAATCTTACTTCATAATGTCGTTGAACAAATACCTCGACGATTTCGCGTGAGTTGCTGTATATACAATAACTATGACCAATATTACGATGGAACCGTGGATAGGAATTTTCCGAATTCACCGTTAAGTCTACTTTAGATCGAATTTCCAACTCTTTCGATTTCGTCTCCCAAAACTTTTCATAATAGAATTAATCTTATTAGGAACGTAACAACCAACAAAAATTGGCTCGTGAGACGTTAAGCATAAATAAAATGTGGGAAAATCGGTTTATAGAAGACTTTACGACGAGTTTAAATGAGTTTTCAAAATCCTAAGAAAACAGAGAACGTTTGGATCACTATGTTGCTCCGATGCGAATAATCGTGGTTTACAACTTTCCCTCAAAGGCGTTATTAACCACAGAAGCAGTGCCGGATCATTGGTTTGATTATCAATTGGAGGTCCCTAAAAAAACAAAAAAAAAAAATGTGCTCAACATAACACTTATATAATTATTTGATATGTGTTTAAAATTTAAGTAGGTACCTTGATCAATTGGTAGCATTAAAAAAAAAGAAAAAGCGGACCAACATTTTAGATTTTAGACCCCTAAGGGCTCGATGTTCTGTTGCATTGGCTCCTCCGTACCCCCAGCGAATTTGGCACTGCATAGAAGGCCGACAAGGCAAAATGTCGCGGGACAGGTAGTAAGAAAAACGCGATAATGAAAATGAAAAGAATAAACGAATAAATCATAATAAAATAAAATATACTCAACGGCTAACGCGCTCGACTTGATCGCGGCAAAACGTTAACAGACAAATGTTGTCGTACCACGTCCAACTCGCGCGCACGATAAAACGTACGCGTTTCGTCCGCAGGTACGCGGAAGCCGGTCCCCGAGAGCTGTGGAGTGCGTTCGACAACGTGCTGTACGACGACGGAGCGGAAATCGGCGACGACATCACGGTGGAGAGGTACATGCGCACGTGGACGGAGCAGGCCGGCTACCCGTTGATCGACGTCCAGCCGGCGGCCGACGGTTCCGACACGGTCATCGTGACGCAGGTACTGTGACGTTCCGTTTGAAACCCGTACCGGATTTGTTAATTCAACCGTTGTTTCCCGCGCGCTACGGATTTCGTATTTCCCGTCCGGTCGTGTCTGCGTTTGGTTTTTTATTTCAAACTTTCAACTCTGTGGTTGGCTTCGTCGTCCGCGATCACGAGGAAAACGGCGTGACAATCGCGTTTACGTTTGCTACGTCCGAACAACGAGCACACACAACCGTCACAAGCCAGTTCGGTTCTGTTTCTATCGCTGTAAATATCTTCGGACTTATCCCACGAGACAGGTCTGCGTTCCGCAGCAATGATTAACGTTCCCGCGTCCGGTATCCGCATATGTCTTTTCAGTCGTTGACACGCCCGTACGGGCAAAAAACAGTCCACCGTGCCACGTGAAAACCGCAATGACTTTCATACACTTATTGTCCGTTCAAAGGTCCGTACGTGCGAAACGGATTTTCCTCGTGATTTTCCCCGTCCAGCTATGATTTTCATTTTTGTTCGGTTGACTATCGACACGAGTCGGAAAAGCACCATTGTTACGTTGGTTTTCTACCGTCGTGTGGACGGTACGCTGTAAACAATGTAACCGTAGTTTTCGAGTGCATCCAAATAATGAATGGGGAGTTGGAACGAGCATATGTCACCTCCTTGTTTCAAGAGAGTTAATTGCAATACATTTTATAACTTCTTCGGAATGAGCAACATATAATAAGTATAAAACTCAAGGAATTTGAATGAATCGTAATTCTAAAATTAAAAAAACCAAAACCTCACGACAGACGGTTGACGGCTGAAAACCGTGTAACATGAAAACGTGTACTTTGTCCTGTAGGCCGCTGATATGGGTATCATGCTTTACAGTCGTTGATACGTTGAAAAAAAAATCCGTTTCCATCCGATGTGAAAGCTATAGTTACTGTTATCGATTTTTCATCGATGGCTCACAGTTAAAACCCGAACAATTTTTTTATGGTTTCAGGAACGATTTTCGCTGTCGGTCCCCCGCCAAACGGATAATGCGAAATGGTTCGTCGGCCTCACATACACCACAGAGCGTATCAGAGATTTTGACCAGGTGACGCCGACTGTCTGGTTGAAGCCAGAGGACGGACAAACAGTTGTACCCATGGCCGCCGATTCAGGATGGATGATATTCAACATTCAGTCTACCGGTAACAAGCAAGCATTATAACCATCGTTGAGATAGAGCGAGAAAGAGCGAGAGAGAGACAGTAGAGAGAAACATTTAGATATCGAATATGTCAGTGACCTCTTTTGTTCCATGATCCCTTAGCACATTTTCGAAAATCTCACGCTATCCTCTTTATACGATTGATTTAGATTTAAAATAAAACTGTTGACTTGTTGTTTTGCTTCTTTTGGAAAACCCTTATTTTTCTGAGTCAACGCGTTACTGTTAAACTTTTATCTTCGTTTCCAGCTCAAATAAACAATTTTTAAAAACAATGCTTACTTCTCAATGACTGATCGGTCCTTCCCAAATCGGTAGACACTGCAGCTCACCACCCGCAGATATTTCCGTATGATTGTCTATAATTTGCTTTAATCGATATCAATAGGTTTCTACCGCGTGAACTACGATCAAAAAAACTGGAAGCTCCTGTTGATCCAGTTGATCACAGAACCCGACAGGATCCATGTGCTGAACCGAGCTCAGATTTTGGACGACGCTTATCACTTGTCCAGAGCCAACATAGTACCGTACGATTATTACATATCGTTACTTGAGTATCTATTGATGGAAGATCACGTGGTCCCTTGGAACACCGCGGTGAACGGGTTGTCGTCGACCATGGATGGACTTCGGCGTTACCCAACAGAATATCGAAAGTTTGAAGTAAGTCGAAAACAGTTGTCTTGATGGTAGATATAATAGCCGCAGGCGACGGTTTTACTACAAAAATAGTGTTACGTGCTGTTTATGTTACGCTGAAATGTGTTGTCGATCACAGGAATACGCGAACGGCTTAGCAGAGATTTTGTACGACAAATTGGCCACCAACAAGATGGATAACGAGTCGACGAAAATTGGTTGGAGCAAATTGTTAGCGTGGACGTGTAAGCTGGGCAACTCGCGTTGTCAAAAATCGGCGTTGAAACACTTTGACGCGTGGGCGAATGGACACGGGTTAGTACACAAAACGATGATGCGAGTTTAGATGTAATAATCCGTGGGGGATCTACAATACCCCACCGTTAACAATAATTAACACTGTGATTTATTTTAATTGACGCCTGTTTAGCACCAAGTACAGATATTTAGAAATTTGTATATTGTACGTATGAATGTATGATAACATCATGAATGGTATAATTTAATATGATGTGAGTCAAAAACATTTATAATACCATAGCAATAAAAAAACTATAACAGGTGGTAACAATTAATAATTAGTAGTGGAGATGCTTTAGGTATATTTTCCATAGTTTCGTACGTCTCATGGTTACTTGAAGTTTCCAACAAATTCGACGTACATAGGCATATTGAAGGCGTAGGTATTTCAGTACTGCATATTATTATTCATCGTAAAATCTTAATAAAGCTTATAATGAAATGAATGCGTGTAGTGCTTATTACAAAAATATTTATTATGCTTGTGAGTTAATCGCGGGAGAACAGTGTCGATTAGATAAGATTGTTGGCTTTTGGAATGGTACAAACAATAGGGCTCTTCAATATATATTAGTATATCAACAATAAAAATTTTCGAAACGGAAATTTAATCGAGTTCAAGACTTCTGTATTATAACACAAGATCGAAACACTTCATATTTGTTATGTGTTTAGTAAATTTACAAACAGTTAAGTGGTTATATTGTTTTAACGGAATGTCAATGTTGTTCTTAACATTGACATTTTATAATCTGATAACGACCAAACGTGTTATGTATTACCTGGCATTTATCTGCAACACTACACAACTAACTATTCAAGTTAACCTAAATTTCAACGAGTTTTGAACTCTCTCTTTTTTTTTATCTCTTAATCTCTTAAGCAAAAACAATCGATACACACCTCACGCGTACGTATTCCTTCAAAGATAACAGCATTATATTTTTAATGTTTTTTTACATTATATGACTGTAACAAAAATGCATGTTAGTATTTGATAAGATATATGAAATTAATATGCTCTTGAAATCAAAAGCAATCGAAACGAGTGGCAAATTAGAGCAGTGAGCGCTCTCACCCGCCCGTTGGGTGGATCTTTAGCGATTTTTTTTCTTTTAATTATTGTTTTCTGAGTGGTATAGTTTTCGTCGTTTAATCCGCGATGGTGTACACACAACAATAAAATCTCTATAGGAAAGGTAGCATAAGTGACACTTTTTGCCGAAATGACCTGTTGATGGAAATAAAATTCAGAAAATTAGCTTCGTCAAAAATAAAAATGTGTAAGCAAATACTACTTTAGAAACGGCGGATTTCCACTTAGAAAGTCATAGCGAAAGCACCAGAAGTTAAATGTGTTGGTAGTGCAAATGATGTAAGCGACATAGTTGATTGACGTAAGCGAAAGAGACTTTCCAGAACGGAAACCATTGCGAGCGCATGACAAAGTAACACTAAGAGTTGTGAACTAATCATTGACATTCATAAAATATAACGTTTCTAAGACGGTTTTTTTTTTATGATCTTGGGTAATATTGATAAAATGTCGCTTACTCCCTGCCCATTTTCCTATGAAGACTCGAATTATTATGTTTCTCGGTGCCGACACGCGTTTTACCATGCTACGTTTTAATAACAGTACGAAATAATATTGTGCGCAGCTCTTGTTCGGATAATATTATACGCTATGGAACCTTTTTGTAGAATGATTTATCGTTTCACTGTAATTGAAATTTGAATCGTATTATTGAAAAAAAGGAAGAAAAAAATAGTTTTTATCGGTCACTCCAAAATAATTTTTTACATATAATGTTATGTCTGCACAATGCGCGCGTGTGTACATTGCATATTAATTATGTATAGTGCTCACGTATGTCGAAAGCACGTATGTGTACATAAATGTTATGAATTTACTTTTGAATAATTTTATCATTATAATAACCCGTACGCATGTTTTCCGGTTTTTTTCCCCCTCCGTCCAGTATCCCACCAGAAATGGAAGAAGCAGCTTTCTGCGAAGGTGTGAAAAAAGGCGATTTCACCGTCTGGTCGAAAATGTACAAGTTCTATACGGCCGCGCAGTCGCCGTCGCACCGGAAAATCGCTCTGAGAGCATTGGCTTGCGCGGGAAACGTTGAAAAGCTGTTCAAGTACGTACCCACTACAATGATAAAAATTAGATCGCGATATTATCAAGCCGACGGTATGTTATGGCGTTGCGACCCCGTTGCGCGTCTGCGGCTATCGTCGGCAAACCATAGTTTCAGTTATTATACGTCCGTTCGTCCTGTTCTAGACGTCTACACCTGCTGCGATTTGACGGCATAGGTTCGGTGAGCGCGAACAACTTCAGAATCGTTTTCGAAAACGTCGCGACCACTTCTCAGGGCGTCCGAGCCCTCGCCAAATTCCTGTTGCACAAGCTCGACGCGATCCTGGCGCTGGACGACGGTCATCGGTTGGCTACGTTCGCGTACTCCGTGTTGGCGTCGAAAGTGGCGACGGACGACGAAATCCAAACGGTAAGTGACATCCAGATTTCGTGAACGTCGTCTGGTTTTCCTTTATTTTTATTTGTTCGTCTTCCCGCGCCTCCAAATGTGACGCGTAACGATTCGGTATGTCCCGTTGTGCAGATGAACAAAATCAGGGCAGCTGTCGATCCAGCCCATATCAAAGCCACGTTCGACGAAATACACGAGAAAATCGAAACGAATTCGAAATGGATGGAACGGGATCTCCAGAAAATCATCAAAGCTACCGGTAAATGAAAATGATCTTCACATTTCGATGCATGAACCCTTTAATTGTTTACTATGTACAGCATTATTATATCAGCGTATTGCTATGTTTTTGTTACTTAACAATATTGCGAATGCGTATTTTTATAAAATATTTAATCGCATTACATTGTTTCTAAATTGCATCTTCAGTTTTACACGTACATTATTATTTATCATATCAATATACAATATAATAATATAATAATTATATAATGCAAATATGTGCACAAGGTGAATGTACTAATAAATTATTATTTTCTCAATGCGAAACGTCATTTGCTTGTACATTTTTAATGCTCCTATCCTTAAGGTGTTTCGTTGATCATTATTCACGCGTACGTACAACAATTAGCGTATTATATCTCAAGTTCGGGTTATTGAGTTAGCACCATATTAACGCGTTTTATTGAACAAATAAATAATCATAATGAGTTGACGGCAAACGGAATATCTGCGTAGGTAATTACGGTAACTCGGATATTTAGATGGATTCATAAACTTGAGGAATCTAATATTAAAAATTGTTGCACATCGAGTTCAGAGTTACTGTTACTTTTAATGCATACCTCACTTGTGGCAACATACGTAAGTTTTTTTTTTTTATACAAGATATTATACGGTGGACTTTGAAGTTTCGGATGTTTTAATTGAAGAACCGCGAACGTTACATCAATATAAGATGATGTATCTATTAACGATCAAACCGATACAACACGAATTTCAAACATTATGATAAAGTGATGAATTAAAGTGCACACGAAAAATGTACGTGTAAACTTTCATCTGATATCAGAAATGTTTGACATTATCATGCACAGTTATTCCATCAAGTTATTCTTTAGTGACCATAAATCCACAGAGTTTTTTATTCTGTAGTTGATATTTTTTGGATTCTGAGTGAAAGGTCTTATGGTTTTAAAATTATGTATATTTTTTCTTTTTTTTTTTTTTTATAAAAACTTTTTCGGATAGAAAAACTGATTCAAAAGTTTCATTAAGCCCCCTTGTAGATTCGAAATCGAACTGCAGTGGTATTTTAGGGAAGTCATTTTTCCAAAACCTCAATAGTTTTTCCAGGCGTGAGGAAATACCGCCGAAAAATAAATAAAAACGATAAAAATGCGCTGTAAACGAGACTTTCACTTTTCAGATCCTAGTTATTTAGCTATAACTCCAAAAGTAATGTTACTTGAAACTTTTACCATACATCAAAAATATTTATTCCATATTTGACAATATTTTTAAAAAAGTTAAATACTTTTGGTTATAATATAGAAATTTCAAATTACTTAATCTTATAAAAGTTTTTACGTATTCATAAATTTTTAATTTTTGGACATTAAAGCTTAAAAATGTAGTATCACCATACTTAAATACTTATCTAACAAATTTTAAATAATTAAAGTTAATTATTATATGATTTTTACAGAATTTACTGTTTTACAGAAATTTTCAACTTATTTTAACAACTTTATTAATAAAAATTGATCCATCCAATAATATTAACATTTTGGATAGAATAACATGTTTTGAATATTTGGTTAAAAAATGTTGTCTTCGTCAAACAAGAAAATTGAAAACTAGTCGATAAAATAAGAACCTACCGACAATTAGACTAAGATAGGTAGAACGTATTAAGGTAATATATTTTTTTCTAAGAAAGTTTTTTTCAGAATTTATTTACCAAAAAAATGAGATACCGTTTATTTCAAATTTAGTACACCCATTACCACCATTATCCAGTCCGAGGACCGAAGGGTCGAAGGACGAACTTCCACCACCATTATCTTACAGATTTTTTTTTTTTTTTGCATTTCGTCTAATCGTCGTCGATGTTTAACGCGTATTTTTACGCCTGTATGTAATCGAATCACAAGTGGTATAAAAATCATTTGGGTTCTGAAAATGGATAAATAACGAGATGAGAGTAACATAATAAAATAATTGTATTTATTCGACGGAGTAATACAATACGGTCATGATAATATATAATATATACATTTCGGCGAATCCAAGGCACCGATATATGGTTTTCTATCCGAATCCATCTATTGAACGTTCGACCCTAGACGTAGTGATTTCACCACAACGCTATAATAATATTACCTACATGTTATTATTTAAGAAGCATTCGTACGCGGACGCGCGCACGCGCACAAAAAAATAGTTCTTTCGATATATGCGCTGCTTTCCCCACAAACGTATAAAATGATTATTTATATTATTATTATTATTATTATATATACATATTTTTTTTTATTCCTTACACGTCATTAATCATTATTCTTCTCGTTAAAACTTCTGTCAGTCCCCTCCCCCGCGCCACATAATTCCCATTCATCCCCACTACACTTCTCGTTTCTCCTTCTAATCAACATCTTTGATTCCTCGAGTATATTCTCTATTCCGTATACATATAATAATAAAAATAATAATAATACAACAACGTTTCGATTTTTTCTTATTCGTTTTTTACAACCTACGGTAACTGACTTAGGTGCACTGCACGTACATGTTATAACGACTATTGTTGTTGGCTGAATCTCATCGTCCGACAGTTTGACCGATCCCATCGAAAAATCTCCAGCTTGACGGATCCAACGAAAAGTATACACATACACATGCGTGCACACAAACTATCGTCCATGTACACCTATGTGAATATTAAATATATTTCGAATCGATAGAGAAAACGATATTTTATCGTCATTAGGTCCATTTTTTGAATTCCCTAGTTACTGTATTGGAAATAAACTGCATTTATGTACATATACTTGTACATGAACGCACACGCGTATTATTGCTGATGTACATAAAAGATGTTACGGTCAATAACTCGTGTGTAATTATGTGGTCAGAACAAGGTCTTAGATACTGTACACGACACAATAATCATCATGTATAAATATATATATATATATATATATATATATATATATATATATATATATATATTCGTAAATATGTGTACAAAAACGTGTACGTAAGAAGAACTGATAATTCTTCGGACGGTTTGAGTTAATTCTATTATACGTTTTTTTTTACTTTTGTCATCGTATACGTCCGAAATCAATTTCGGTGCACGGCCGTCTAGTATGTGTAATATATTACACGGTAAACGGAATAAAATCAAAACTCATATTATTATAACGTTCGCATAAATATTTATATAATGACATTTTTCAATTCGAAGACCGCCTGCTGCCGGAGGTTCAATGCGATGTGTCTTTTGCACGTCGTCGAAATCGCATCGCCATTTGGAATATGCATTACAATTCTGCATCTCAGAACACAGCTTTTGCATCAAAAAGACTGTTATCGTCAAACGGCAATTTTAAATCGTTTTTGCTCGCGCGTACATTCGACGTTCGGTTATTTTCAGTCACGTAACACGGGCTTGATAATATTTGTTCAGCAACACATTCGAAACACGAAGTACATAATACAGGAATGTATACAATATTATGCAAACGTTATAATACAGTAAGTATAAAATACACGTGAACGTGGCGGGTGTTTATAATTACTAGTATTGCATAGCCATTAATAATAACAGCAACTATTAATATTTAATCATTAAGAATAAATTAAAAATTTCGATTTTATAAGTAAAAAAATAAAAAAATACTACTTAGATCGATTATACTTCTAGTCACGAATAAATAATATTCTTGTGTTAATGATTGATGGTTTAACGACATTAAAATAACCGTCTTAGAACATAAAGTAAAAGTGTATTCATAATTATAATAATAATAATAATAATAACAATATTAATATTTTAAGTTTATAATAAAGTTCTACGTACTCGTATAATAAACTACTACACGAATTTTTTAATATGCGTACATATATAAAACAACTTTTATTACGAACGAGTATGAAATTTGCATACAATGGCATAGTTTTTTCTCTAGCTCGACTGCGTTGCAGAACAACATCGGAAATATGCATCGCAAATAGTAAAATTGCTCGTTATTATCATTTGAAGAAAATCGGATTTGCGCGAAATCTCGTTTGGCTAAATCATTTATTTATTGATCCAATAAAATATATGTAACTTTTGTTGGCTTGAATGTTATCCGTCATTTAATTTTGCTCGCGATTCTTATAACAAAAAAAACAAATCGTTTTAAAGTTTTTTGTTCACTCATTTGCCGGGAGATTGTAGATTCCGCACCCAATATACAGGTAAAAATAAGATCTATGGTAAATTCCACCCGGGAAAATATCCAAGCAAAAGCAAGTACATGTAAATGCCGCCCGAAAAAATATACAGATACAAAAATGGTATGCTCGTGGTATAGGTATGTTCAAACAGAAGGATTAAGTGTAAAATATAAAACCGAAGACTTAAGGATTAAAAATTGGATAATTAATTGTTTCGGATTAGTTTTTTTAGAGCCCGAGTTAGTTTTTGATTACTTTGAAGTATTTTTATTAAGTTTTAAGCCAAATAACCATAGATTAACGCGATTTTCAAATTATTTATTAAATAATTGTATACGTAATGACGCGTCTTTTTCTCCAAATACGAGTATATGGGCAACTGCTATAGCAAATTTGAATAGAATGTTTGTGAATCGTTTCATTCCCATTTCAATAAAAGATTTAATTCTAATCATCGTCATATTTTTTTATTTTTAGACAAACTTAAGAACCACTTAAATATAGAAATTCAAAATCAAAAAAAAAAAAAATATTTATGCATACAAAATATAATTGAAAAATATAAAAATAGTGAAATATTTATAGATCAATATATAGAAAATGTTGCTCATTATTTTGGGGATTTCGATAAAAAGAAATAATATTATGAAAGAAATTTGATATGCTAATTAATAATTATTGATTATGATTATATTTTGACTCTTTTATTATTATAAATATTATTATTTTTACTATTATATTTTTATTTTAGGGCGGAATTTACATATACCTTGTACGTGCGTTTAAGAAAAATTTTTATACACATTATTTGAAAAATATATATATATATTCATAAAGATAAATATTTATATATAAACATATACGTTACGGGCAAAGTGGAGTAATCACGCACTGGGCACAGTGCCCGGGCATTGTATATAATGCCAATCCATTTAGAATAAAGTAATCGGTTAGTTATAATGGTATACGATAGTATATATATATATGACCGGTCATTCTAATACAATGTCCGGACGATTTGAGTTATCAGATGCACTCGTGGGCAATGTAAATTCTACATTTAACTTAAATAATATTTTAAAACCAATATTTTTATTTATTTTTGGATCAATCTGAATTTTGTCAAACTTTGCATGTCATCATTAGTTCAAATTGATACAAAATAAGTTATTTTTTAATTATGATTTGACCGTTACAACAGAATTGGTTTCATATCATAGTATAAAAGTGTTCAGGCTGTTCGAAGTGGCAATTTAAGAAATTTAATTTGGCTTTTTCGATATTTTTATCACGAAAAACGATTTTGAATTTAATCGACGATAGAAATTGTATTTTATCGACGAATCACCTCGAAACATAATTATTACTCCGAAATACGTAAACATATATAAATATAAATAAACATCAATGGACCTTCAGGTATCAAAGATATGATAGATGTGGTTACACATAGAATTGTCAAACATAGATATGTAAACGTAAAACAGCAGGTAAATTGTTCTACTCAAAGTGCCACACGGTAAAAATCCGCAATCAAATAAGTATAACAATTATTTGATTATTTTTTTATACTGTATAAAAATAAGAAATTAAGTACGTTGACAAACGCTAACATAATAACTAAGAATACGTATTTGAACGTTGGTAGTTACATTTTCCTTAAGGCATTCCGTCACTGTACACAATTGTCTGGGAAACGTGGTTTTTTATAAATCGTTAAGACCTTTCATTGTGTATGATACCCGGGTACTGTGTTCAGTACCTGAATACCCTACTTTTCCCGTAACGTGTGTGTAGTTGAAATAATGCCATAGCAATTTACTCGAACGACCACCGTTGGTATATTACTAATATTATAATTATTAAATGCGGTTTTAATCGTTTGGGTCGAAGTTCCGCTATTATTCACGTCGACGATCGTCTTCTGAATTGATAAATCGACATAAGCCGGGGTATGCTCGACTCGTGAAATGAGTTTAATTATACACGCACTGTGTACGAATGTGTACACGATATTCCATCTTATTACGCGAAGGCCGCAATTGACCACACGTGTAAATAATTGCCGCAGGATATGATCTCATCAAACATAATGTGTTACTTTCACCGTTTAAACTTTAAATACATAGGCGTTGACATTTTGTCGGACGGAAGAAAAAAATAAAAATATACCCGCTCGTTGACTCATAACGCTGATACGTCTTCCCTCCCACCCGTAATTGCTTGAATCACAAGCAGTAGTTGTTTTTAACGTTTCATCCGTTTCGGAATATCGTCGGTTTCCTGTGAAAACATGAAATAATTTAATATAAAAAATGTATGACATCATAGATCATCGTTGTGCTTGCGTGTGTCCTTATACATTTTCGCCAAACATTGAGTGTGGGTCCTGATTAAAATGTTGACCAATTCACATATAAAATTCCAGAAACATGAAGGGAACCGTTATCATTTGAGCAATGCAAAAAATACCGTATTTCTATTTGAAAAAAAATTATTGAATTGCATAACAAATGCCACGGAATACTACCATATGAGGCACAAAAAAACTCTGGTTCAGAAAATAGTTTTAATTAGTGCGAATGAATCTTACAGAAATCAAATTGAAGGATGAGCATACTTAAAAAATCACTCTGTATACGCTAGCTGTGTGTCTAATACGTATTATTGTATTCGCAGCTATATTCATATATTCACAATACCCAGATAGGACAAGCTGACTCGATGTTACGCAAATATGACGTAAAAGAGGTATAAACATCAACGTGGGTAAAAGGTGCGATCCCGTGAGGGTTTAAGTGCGGCCGTACTTTGGTTTAATAATATTTATTTAGTCCAACAGGATATGAGTTACGGGCGAGTCGCGCACTCTGTACACTACAATGATAATAAATGAAGCGTATTAACGTTTGCGTACAAAATGTGTTTTCTCATTGATCGTGAAGGGTAGATTTTTCGCCGTGACTAATTTCATCGGAAACTAATTCTTCGAAGGCCTAGATTTCTCGGAACACATCCGTCAATTTAGAGGCAACAATTGTAGCAGTGCTCACAATGGATTACGGTTTACATAACACGTAAATGTAAAAAGTTTGATTTTGTTCTCGGCAAAATTCTTGCTGGCCGCCAAGGCGCCAAGTGCTGGAGAATGCACACGCTTTATCGACACGGATACTATGTGTTTTCGCTGGGGGTCTAGCTAAAACTTTGTCCGAACCGTCACACTCGTCGTTGCCGTGTCGTCATTCAAATCGTTATTCGGAAACGGTTAATTTTACCCGTTCTTGTTGTGACGCGAAGACGCGCACCGATGTATATGTTTCGAGGCTAGCTACTCTTTCGTAGACTTTGTATATTTACGCACGGGTAACGCGTTGCTATATATACATTGGCGCAAATAGGGGGGGGGGGGCTCGGGGGGACTTAGTCCCCCCAGATTTCGAACCAAGTCCCCCCAGTTCAAAATCTAGTAATTAGTACTAATTTTTATATTCTGTAGTACTAAATTTTTTAAAAAACAAACAAATTACAAAATACAATTATTGAAAAAAATTTGAATATTGAATAAAATATTGATATTATGATAGTTTTTTTTATAAACCTTTATAAAAATACAAATCTTAGTCCGTGCCTCGCATAGATATATAATATGCTATATGGTGCCTCGTGGTCAAACCGATAATTGATTAATTAAACTGATTAATTGAGGCACTTTGTTATCATTAATAATTATTATTTGTTACCAGTTGGTAGTTACTACGGACTAAGATAGTACCTAACTAGTAAGATATATGTTTATTACCTACTTGTTAGGTTATATTTTAATATTTTTTGGTATAATAGAATCTCTATTATGCCTCTATGAAGTGTCATGGTCTAATTGGTCTATAAGTCTATGACTTTTATTCTTTGATTTTATAAAAGTGTTTTCCCTTATTGGCGTATTGCAGTCGCCCGCGCCAGTCCGTATGCAGCGTTGCTGTATGTTTGCAATATTTATATTGGCCGTTGCACAATTCATGTTTCATGTATAACTTATTTCAGTTTTTAACCCACGTGATTTTTTTAAGTCAATGCTCAGTCGTTCAGTGTATCTTTTACTAAATAGCCATGAGTAAGTCAACTATGGATCAGACTAGGTTCTCAGCTCTATCTATTCTACATATCGAGAGAGATTTATCTAATAATATAAATACAGAAGATATTTTAAATGTATTTGCCGAAAAAGAACGGAGAATTTTATTAAAATAAATATATTCTAAAAATGTAATACTTTGTATTTTTATATAATATCCGTAACAATAGTTGCTCAGTGGGTGGGGGGATTTATGGAGAGCGTTTCCCTCCAAAATGTGTATTACTTATATTATGGCCTTTGGGGAGGGGGGCTTGTGTCCCCCCAAAAAATTTAGTCAATTTGCGCCAATGTATATATATATATATATATATATATAGATGTATTCAGTATTTTCGTACAAGAGAAAAACGCACGTCCGTATACTGTTGGTGTGAAATTGCACGAATATTTTCAAAATAATCGTAACCATACCTTGTCGTTCCGAGAACGCAGTTACAACATCTGTATCAATACACTTAGACGAGAGAGGATAAGAATGTGCGAGTGTGTGTGCAAGAGAGAATGCGAGATCGTATATTTTGCCCGCGTATACGAATCGTGCGCCCGGACGTCACACGCCATGACAGGACAACGTTCGGCGTTCATTATTGATAAAACCGAACAGTTTAATGAATATGTCGTATATACGCGGCCGCATATTTACTCGGTACCGTACACGCGATTTCACGCGAGCCTCGCAATTAAATTTAATTTTTTTCATTTCGTGTAGGTATAATATCGTTTATTTATGCACGTTCATAAAACGTATGGCTTGAATTATTATGCGTATTATTACTTTAGCAACGCTTCTTTCCGCTCAATTTTTATCCGTTCCGATCAGTTCGTTTATTACGTACAATACATTCCCTGTATTGAATTCCGACGCAAAAGGTCAAATGCCTTGATATATGTTTCATAAAGTTCAACACATGTTGCTATTTCGAAAACAAATTTTAACTTTGCTACTTCTTTGTACTTCTTCTAAGTACTTATTTTGTCGCTTGCAAACGTTCCTACTCTTTCGTTTTTTCTTGCACATTCCATCTATCTCTCTCTTTCTCTTTATCCCTCATACTTTCACTCACTTTAAACCTATTAAACTAAAATACGATTAATTTAATATAAAAAAAAAAAAAAGGATGTTATATAAGGAGGGTCAATCTACGGATTTCCTATTAATATATCTTCATGAGCAGTTAAAAGCCGGTTCAGCTATAACACATTTTTTACTGCAATAAAGATGGATTAGTCAACATTTGTTCGTTTTGTGCTTGGTCTTTTTTTTTCTTTTTCACTCCGAATGTCTACCTATTTATGAGAATCATTGATTTAATCTCAGCTCTTGGTTGCATTGTACACGGATTCTAAACATTGGGCATTTGAAAACAATGATTTCTCTTCCCACAATGACTCGGCATAATACGAACGGAATTACTTTCGATAAATTTGAGTGTTTAAACGTTCGAAGAGAGAACGCATAAAAAATACGCGATGCTTTCATTGAATTATTCAAACGTACAATAATTCATAAGCCATAATTTCGCATTAAACGCGTGAATTTTATATTGATTGACCGATAAAACACGGGCGCTGGTCTGCGTGCTATGCGCTTATACGTGCACATGTGTATAAGAATAAAAATCATACTCCGAGTTGAAAAAATAACATTATCAAGATGACCCACCTACTCGATATGTTTCGGCGCAGATTTATATTATTACTCGGTATTTTACTTGGATTAGCAATAAAAATATAATTATTAAAGTTCCTGCAGTACACTGCAGGTACTACGCGCGCATGTAACAGTAATATGATGTAATCTAATCGGATGCGATGGATTTGAAAGTATAATAAGACATGAATGATGCCGTGTAATTATGCGAATCATTCGGTCCGGAATCAATTTAAATATTATATACGTGTATATGACTGTGGCAGTGCACCATGGGAACAGCTTTTAAGCATCGCACGCGTACTTATAATTTATATGTATACGGATTGGTACTTAAAAAATAGAATTTCATAAACGTCCACAATGAAAATATAATATTACATTAAAACTGATACAATTAAGTGTTTATATGCAGCACGTAAATATTATATCGTATAAGCGCTACTCTATATGAGTTTTAAATCCATTAACGCGCTAGGGGAAAAAAATTAAAAATAAAAAAAATCTTACGACCGGTTTACCGAAAATATGCGAAACCATTTTGTACTTGACTGATTGCTCGGTAAGTATAATCCTTACTCCGCGTATAATACCATTCCGTTACTAATATTACTCGGAACGGATGCATGTATAATTAAACATATTTTGCGAAGCTAAATTAGGCATTCACCATTAGGCGTTCAAACGCGATTATTTATGATTATCCCTCAGATTAATAACGTTCCAATATGATTTATGTTTTTTTTCCATTTCATTTTTCATTTTTTCGTGTGCGTTTTTTTTTTAAAAAAAAAATATCTAATAACTACATATTACACATACGAAAAAAATGCATTATTATTACTTTAAAACTAAGAACGTTCAGGTCGATAACACACGCGCATCGATATTAATCTTACACCACGTTCGTCCGTACGAAACGTTTCGTTTTCGTCAATTCATTTCGGATGAACAGTGGGTTTGATAAAATTGAAAACGTAAAATGTTGATAAATAGCATGCTATATTACTCATCGTATAATATATACGTATATTTATGTATTTAATTTGCGAGTCTCGTGGGAAACTTTGAAATCACTATTCAATTTGTAGGTCAGGTATTTTTTTTTTTATATTTCCGGAGGGAGGGGAAATAGAGTTTTCACCCCTAAGCCTCCTTTACTTGTGTACACCATACACAATCGTATACGTTCATTTTGATTCGCACGCGGAGCGGTGCATTCGGGTATAATATTATTATTTTTTATTTTCCATTCGTTTGGTTTGAATTGTTTTTATTTATTTATTTAATTTTTATATGTGTTTCCGTCCGTCGAAAATCATTCGGATCGATTGATTGCCAAATCGATCTGATCGTATGTTCGTACACAACGCTAAACACTCGGACCGCGGCGAAACCGAACGCGCACGTTCTCGCACACGCTGCACACGAAATCCCCGCGACCCGCTGCACGTGCCCTGCGAACACGCCGCCTTGACAGTTCACTTACAATTTAATTAATAGTCGAATTATATATATTCACATATGAATGTTGTCTAACGCACGTATCTCACGTATTAGCGGGTAGAAGACACGTTGACAGTAACTCATTATTTGACCAACGATCTCGCGATGGGTGCTCGAATATATTACTATTATTATAATAATTATTATTATTTATATTATTATTATTAATACGATTACTATTACTATATTTTTGTTCTTCAAAACCACACGCCTTCCAACACATGCAGGTTGTTCGATTTTCGTATCAGCGAATAAACAACGTAATCTTGAACGTTATGTATTATAAACCGACGAAAATGCGTACCTATAATGTTTTGTGAAGTATGTCCAAATGTATGTGTACAAGTATAGTAATACCTAGAGCTCGGATGTTGTAGGAGCTAAAAAAGGCAAAATATGCATGCAAACATACACGAAGAAATAGCAAAGTTTAAACGAAAATGTTGCAAACTATGCATTAAAAATGTTAAATATGGAAAGTAAATATTCTGAATTTTAAAAAAAAGCATATCTAATGTTGTTAATAAATTAATAATATACACAAAAACTATTTATAACTGGAAAAAATGTGTAATTGGTTTGCATTTTAAGGATAAGATAAAAAGTACTTAACATATGTATTTCGGTATTTTTGCATAATAGACTAAATGCATATCACATAGTAGTTATTGGCAATAAATATCTTCGTCAATAATTTTGAATTTCATATGTTCAATATTAATTGAAATACACAGGATAAGAAAAGAAAATTTTAAAGTTTTTTAAATTTTTTTTTAGAAAAATATAAAATATGCATAATATGAGTGCAAAATCAATGAAATATGCAATTAAATTTTCGATTTTTTAACTCACCATTGTATAGTTCAGATTTCTAGCTTGGTCTGCTATAAATTGGGAACACACAGAACAATATGCAATTCCTACCATTTCCGAACCCTAGTAATATCAATAAAATTTAGTGTAGTAATAATATGGTTTAAATTTCTCTGGAGTAACCACTACAGCGCAGAACGTACGAGAAATTGAGCATATTAATTGGATTTCCGTGGACGAAAAAAAATATATAAGTGTTCTTAGATTTTTGTACCGTATAGTGCAGGGTGCTGGGACTCTCGGAATAGAAATTCGAATCAAATATTGTCGATGACAATATTATCGGATTTTAGTTGGTAACGGGTGACGAATGATTCGAACATTGCGACAACTCAAGACTTCTGTAAACAACACGACATTTACGGCAATTTTTTTTTTTTCTTTACAGCGCACTACGCGCATTACATGTTACACTCGTGCGACTGAAAAACGACCGCTAGTCCCAGCGTCTTGTTTTCCGAGCTGCTGGTCGCTTATAAAGTACGAAGAGCTTCGAGTGCAGTGTGACGCGTATTGCGGGTGCACGATCGGACTTCGGAACACGTGCATTAGGTATACGGTTCACGACGCGTGGTAAATAAAAAGCCAATTGCTTTCGAACAAAAAAAAAAACCGTACAGAACAGCCGGAATAGTTGATCACTTTGAACCCGACGAATCGTATAAGGTCAAATTCCAATCATCATCAATTTACACTATTCTCGCCGCGTCTTCGCTCATCAATCGTTCGTTTTCATCGCACACCACACACCGTCGCCACGCGGTCGTTCCGATATTTATTTACAACCACTGACGCGCGCAGCACACCTACGGCGTGTTATTATGAG